>CM066044.1:89791860-90151386 GCA_033557465.1 Ichthyophis bannanicus | reverse complement strand
ATGCGTGCCTGCATGCCCAAAGGGCTTTCTTGGAAAGCTGGGGGAATGCTGCCGCAGGGCTTCATTCGACGTCGATGTCACCCATATGTGAGAGACTGTACTTCCTGGCTGGTCCTGGAGGGAAAAAGAATGTACTGTATGAGGTTTTTAGTTTATGTGGCTGTCAAAATACAGTGTTTTGCTTAGAATGCTACGGCTTTAGGAGATTGCTTAGTTTCACTTAAATGGTTGGGGCCAGCACTCCCTATTCTCGAACCAAATGTGCCGGCCACACTGATTAATTTTTAGAATTATTCGTCTGTACTGAGGCAAATTTGTCTATCTAGTTTTTGAACTTTAACTTTGCTCACCCTAGTTCTAAGATAAGATGCATGGTCATTTCTAATTATTCCCGTCTCCTTCTCACCCCAACATGCCAGAAGGCCAATAACTGAAGAATACCAAGTACCGCCCGCAGGATGCTTTGGGGCTTTCTCGCTCTCGGCCTCTGCCGTCACAATCACTGGTGTTACTATCGCTGGACTTTTTAGGATTCAAGAATAAAACAGAGGTAAATAAACAGCTCTGGTTCCATTTCTGCATCTCAGGCACGGCAGAATTCATATGGCTTTAGGATTGTTTCTGTTGGCAGAAAGCTACACAATGAATTGTCCTCTGATCAACTGTGTTAAATTTGCTGCGATTTTTCCAGGGTTTAAGATTCTTGTGCAGTTTTCAGTTTTTATTTCATTTTGCCGATGTTTTCCAGCGTTTCTCATAATAGGGAAAAGGATTGACATAACCTCACCTGGGCTTGGCCACTCAAAAGACCTGCTAATTGGCAATCCTGCCTGTACCCATTTTTAAAAATCATCTGATTCTGTAGCATAAATTGCTGGGAGCTGCCTTGGTCATAGGGGGAAAAGATAACATTAGGACTCTGTATACCTTTGGCATTGGGGCAAAAATAAGCAGCTTTCCAGGACCACATAGGACCTTAAGGAAACACTTTATCACAAGAGAGCATTAAAGTGTAGACTCCCTATAGGAATTAAGTCTTGGTTCAGTCCACTGTTTGCTTTTCTAAAGTTATCAGTAGAGGGTCACGACTAAGAGTTCAGAATGTGATGATCCTGATTCTTTGACTGTTCTCTGTACACTGCTGCTATAGAAGAATACGTATTACGAGACCATGCAACAGTCCTCATTCTATATTCCATCTCCGTCTGTTCAGCCTGTTTTTTGCAGATAGTTCAAATTACTTTTAAGAACCATCAGGGCCTCCCAGGACCAGTAAGTTTGCATTTGCTTGACAGGACAGGAATACTGTGGACATACCACATCACCTCTCAAAACTAATCGACGCTCTGTGGTCCTATGTGACAGCTTGCATGTGAGTTAGGCCACTACTAAGACACTTATCTACTAATCCTTAGTCACCTCCCGTCTGAACTATTGTAACTTACTCTTTGCTGGTCTCCCTATGAATCATCTCTTTCCCCCCTTCAATCTGTTTCAACACTCTGCCATGTGGTTGAAAAATATTCTGCCCGCTTTGTCATGTTTCATATTACCCCTCTTCTCAAGTCACTTCATTGGACTCCCCATCCATTTCTGCATCCAGTTCAAACTTGTCCTGCTGACCTATAAGTGCATTTACCCTCTGCCGTTCCCTCCCACTAACCTTTCCCTCTTATCGCTCCCTCACACCCCTCCTGCAAATAACTCTGCTCTTCTGGCAAAATACACGTATCTGTGCCCTTCTCTTCTATTGCTAACTCCATAATTCGCGTCCTTTCAAACCTTGCTACTCCTGATGCCTGGAACAAACTGCCTTGGAGTCTGTAGATCAGGCACTATTCTCTGGACCTTTTGGCCAAATCCAGGCTGCGTGACTAGTATTTAAGCTCTTATGAGGAGGGACCGTACTTTTACATGTCTGTGTAGTGCTGCATACGTTTTGTAGCGCTGATACAAATGTTCAGTGTTGGTAGTAGAAGCACCAGCAATTCCTTCCATGTCTAATTCCGGTTGACTCTTTATTTATGGTACATTATCAGGATCATTTTTGTACTATGCAGGGTTTTTGTAAGTTATAAGCCTGTGGAAGAGGAAAAATATCTGCCTTTCTGAGGAAAGATGGAACCCCATGATCTGGAAATATTCGTCTCAATCTTGAATGTGTCAGAACATAAGGTAAGACGATATAAAATTGTTGAGCCAGCTAGTGCCAGAGTGATATTGTAAAGAGTTTAATAAGATTGCAACTAGTTTGCTATTATAACTAAGGTGCTATTGGTTGTCCATGTAACTATGTTGAAAAATCTTGTTATCTAAGATGATTTTCGTTTCTTAATGTAACCAATGTTCTGTTCACGCGTGAAGCATAGTTACTCACCTGTAACACGGTGAATCTCCGGGAACAGCAGGAATTTAGTCTTCACATATGGTTGATCGTCAGTTAACCTCCGACAGAGACTCCGGCGCGGGTAATGCTTCTCCCAAGAATCAAATATGAAAGCTTTTGGGGGAATCTCACAGCGCCTGCATGCTGCCTTCCCCAAACTGTCCCTCTCCTCTGCAGTTGAAGTTTATAGCTTGAGGACAAGATAGAGAGAGAGATACAACTCTCCTAGGGGAGGTGGGTGGGTTGGGTAAGAATAAATTCCTCTGTTCCCGGTAGATCACCTGTGTACAGGTGAGTAACTAGCTATCTCCAGGAACACGCAGGAATTTGTAGTCTTCACATATGCGGGGGACTCCCTAGCTGCATATGCCAGGGAGATGGCCCCAGAAAGTTGTGTGCCACTTGGTGTTGAAAAGGGCGCCACTTCCCCCCATGTATCTCTGGAATCCTACAAGGGATGGTGGGTAGGAGTTGATTAAATCTGTGAACAGGTGTTTGAAAGGTGCTGACCAAACACGGCATCCCGGCAGTCATCCTTGTCTAAGCAGTAATGTGCTGTGAAGGCATGTACTGAAGCCCAAATGTAGCTGCTCGACAGATGTCGTCGATAGCCCACCGAGTGAAGATGAGCCATTGAGGCTGCCATGGCTCTCCACATTCTGAGCTGTGACATTGGCCTTCCAAGAGGAAGGTGTCTTTCTTTAATTATTTATTTATTTATTTAACAGGTTCTTCTATACCGCCCCTTCCAGAGGTTCGTACTCTCATAGGCAAAAGATATACACTGTTTGCAATCTAGCTGGGGCAGTTGTCCTTTTGGAGATTGGAAGTACCAAATGATTAGGATCAAAAGCAACAAAGAGTTGAGAGGATTTTTGCTATGTTGCTGTGTCCTTTGCAAGTACAAGCCAAAGCTCTTTTAACAGTCCAAAATGTCAGAAGGTTCCTTTCTGCATTTTGAGGCGCAAGGCCTTGGAAGAATACAGGAAGGTAAACTGCTTGGTTTAAATGAAAGGGCGAAAAACCCACCTTGGGCATAAAGTATGGATGAGGTCCCTAAGGACTACCTTATAATGATGGAACCTTGTATATAGAATTGAGTCAGCGCCACCAACACTTGCAATTCAACTGATGCGACGTGCTGATGTGATTGCAATGAGAAAGATAACCTTCCAGGAAAGAATTTTCAAAAGGGTGTAGTGGCTAATGTTTCAAAGGGCGGTTTCATGAGCTGCCCAAGTACCAGATTCAAGTCCCATGCCACCAGTGGTGGCTTAAGTGGGAGGCTTTGTTACAAGAAGGCCTCTCAATAATCTCGCTATGAGATGGAAATAGGTTGTCCATCTGAGAGGGCTTGAAGAAAGCTTGCAAATAGCACTCAAATGGACTCTCATGGAAATTGCGTCTTAAAGCCCTGCATTTGACAATAATGAAGGAGGTACTCCAGTAATGATTTCCAGAGGTATCGCAAGAGGGTTAAGACCCTTCTGCTAGCACCATACATGGTAAACCTTTTTTCACTTAAATGCATAAGCATCATCTTGTTGGAAGGTTTCCTGGAAAGCATGAAGGGTCTCCGTCAAAAGGTTAAGACCATGGAGTTCTAGGCTTTCAGCAACCAGGCCCTGAGAATGCAGAGACTGGGGATTGGGATGCCACAGTAGCCCGGTCCTCTTGAGAAAGAAGATCTGGAGCAGATCCTAACTCCAGAGTCCAGAGCTTGAGAGAGATGTAGGAGCAGAGGGTACCACGGTTGCCATGGCCAATCGTGGAGCTGAGGATCATATGACCTCTGTCTCTCTGAAGCTTGAACAGGGTTTTGGGAATTAGAGGAATGGGTGGAAAGGCATACAGGAAGTCCTGGCCCCAATGAAGGAGGAAAGCATCCCTGGCCTGACAACCTCGAGCCAGAATTCTGGAACAGAACAGGGAAGTTTGGCATTCAGGGGACTTGCAAAGAGGTCATGTCTGTGGGTCCCTAAATTCGAAAAATTTGGGCCACCTGGTCTGCATGGAGAGACCATTCGTGTGGAAGCAGAACTCGACTGAGGTCTGGTCTGCCAAGAGTTTTGAATGCCTGGAAGGGACACACCGCAAGAAGATGAATCTGATGCTACTCTGGCGAGGGCCATAGTCGCAAAGCTTCGTTGCACAGCGACAGAGAGCCTGTTCCGGCCCTGCTTGTTCACATAGAACATGGCTACCTGATTGTCCATTTGAACTAGGACTGTCTTGTAGCTGAGCTGGGTGTGAAATACTCGAAGAGCAAGGAAGATTGCTCTGAGCTCCAGGAGGTTGATATGAAGATAGGCCTCCTGTGGAGTCCAGGTACCCTGGATAGAGAGAGGCCTTGCAGGTGGGCTCCCCAACCCACCTGTGAAGCATCTGTTGTTAGAGTGGCTTGGGGTGGGTGTTGCTGAAAAGGAGACCCCACCAAAAGGTTTTTGGGTGACTGCCACCATTGGAGGGACAAAATAAGGCGATCTGAGTTTGCTATTTTGTCTGACAGGCACCCTGACGCTTGAGTCCACTGAGTGGATAAGGTCCACTGGGCTGCCCTCATAGGGAGTCGAGCATAAGGAACCACATGCACGGTGGATGCCCTGTGGCCTAGTAACTAACATTTCACGAGCAGTGAGGTGAGGTTTTAGCACTGCTTGGGACGCTAACTGTACAATGCGAAGGCAGCAGGGCTGAGGAAGGAAGGCCCTGGTATCCAGAAGAGCTCCTATAAACTCTAGAGATTGAGTGGGAGCCAAGGTTGGACTTTGGGAAGTTTATGACAAGTCCCAGATACTGAAGGATGCGCATTGGGCGAGACAGAGCAACCCTGGCCTCTGGCTCTGAAGGGGCTGGAATGAGCCTGTCGTCTAAGTAGGGGAAGACAAATATTCCCAGCGTGCGGAGAAATGCTGCTACCACCAGCATGCATTTTGTGAATACCCTTGGTGCAAAGGCAAGGCCCAAAAGGAAGAACCCTGTATTGGTAGTGCTTTCCTTGAAAACAGGAATCGAGGAACTTTCGGTGAGTTGGGTGGATGAGGAACATGATTGTAACGCATCCTTGAGATCTAGAGAACAAAGCCAATCCTGACTCCAAAGGTATGGCAGCAGAGTTCCTAGAGAAATCATTTTGAACTTCTCTCTGAACAGGAACTTGTTCAATTCTCTGAGGTCTAGAATGGGTCTGTGTTCTCTTGTTTTCTTTGGAAGAAGGAAATAGGGGGAGTAAAACCCTGTACCCCGTTGGGGAATGGGCACCTCTTCTATTGCTCCTTGAGTGAGGAGCATAGCGACTTCTTCACCTAACCGGTCGTTGAGAGAGGTCTGAGAATTGAACTGGTCTTACTATTGTAGGAGGGGGCATGCTGAGGAAATGAAGCTTGTACCCCTCTCATACAGTGCCCAATTTTCTGGCTGTTATCTGACACCATCTGGGGGCAAAATGACATATCCTTCCCGGGATGGTGGAGGGTTCTGGGCTCTGTTAGGGCCAAGAAGGCAAAGTTCTCTAGATAGGAGTCAAAGCCCCTGTGGAGGCTTAGCTGCTTTGTTGCCGCTGTCCCTTTTGGGCAGACTGACCTGGACGATATCCCTGCTTGGGTATAGGAGGGATACAACTTTTTCTTCTTGCTGAAGAATGGTTTTTTAGAGGATCTTTTCCTCGCGGGATCAGCTGTAGATTTGGACAATCTATCCATGATATGGTCAGCAGATCTCCTCATTAGTTTTTTTCCTGCCAATTCGTTCCAAAGAGATTCTCTCCTGTGGCAAGGCACATTCCCTAGTTTGTCCTGTACCCAGATTTCCAAGTGAGATGCCTGAAGCCAGGCAATTCTACGTACACCTATGGCAATAGCATATGTTCTGCTTATTCATTCAAAGCAGTCACAGGCTGCATGATTCACAAACTTGGAAAACATCCTGAGCATGGGTTAACAAGAGCAAGATAATCTTGCCTTTATCATCAGGAAGGAGAGGGCTCATAAGCACTAAGTCTCCTGTGACTTCCTTAAGGAACCTTCCCATATACAAGATATAGGAACTGATCTTAGCAGAAAGCATGGAAGCCTGGAAGGATCGACGTCCAAAAGCGTCAAGAGTCCTGACACTCACGTCCTGGAGGATTAGATACAGGCCTTTTTGCACTCTTATCCGTCTCATCGCTGATTCCACCACCATGGAAATGGTGTGATAATTGAGTCTTCTGAAACCCAGGACAAGGAGGAACTCAATACATGGTGTAAAGTCTTCAAGAACGAGGAGATGTGTTCAGAGGTGTTTCCCACATCCTAACATAAGATCATGCACGATCTCATGAATAGGTAAGGTAGCTGCCTCCTTGGGAGCTTTAGGGTATTTTAGGATTTTCGAATTCCTTTGCCCCTAGGCTCTTTTTCAGGAGCCACTGTGATGGAAAGACCTCAGGCCACATCTCGGATAAAAATCCTGAAAGGACATATCCTCTGGTGGAAGGACATCCTACGCTGGAGGAGAAGAGGAATCCATCAGGAAAGAAGTGAGACTCTGGTAGCCGGCAGAGGCTGTTCCAGGAGGTCCGTTCAGACTCATACGCAGGAGTAGAAGTTATCTTCCGATCCGGGTGGGATCGTTAGCAAGGCACCACAACCGGGTGTACCGATCGCAGTCGGCATCGGAGTCCGTACCGGACTTGTCCGATGCTAGGATAACAGAGACGCATGACGCGCGTGGTCCCGTGGTAGAATCACTCTGCCGATTGTCCCGGTCCACGGTGCGGTACCGGTTTAACTTGTGCTGAAGCGTCGGTTTTCAGGGCATCGAGGCCGTTGAGAGCGCTCCGCCAGACTGCAATTCAATAGTCAGCATCTCGGGGTGGTCTATCTCGAACGCTGCCAGGATGCTGCTTGGGTATCTTTGCCGGATAAGAAGGTGGCCGGGGGAACCCCAGGAGCAGGCACCAGTATTTCTTCCGAGGTTGAAGCCTCGAGAACATCCTGGAGCCCTGTTAGTGCTTTGGAAGCCGAAGCCTCTCACCGGGGCAATTTTGCCGGTGAAAGTCCCTCAAGGGCAACGCCAGAGGCATCTCGATGTTTAGGAGATCTACCCTTTGAGGACCGGCTAGATTTATGTTTAGTTACCCGAGATCCATGGGACGAAGATGAAGCCCTGGAAGACATTGATGCCACGGAGGCTGCATCGGAGGGAAAAAGGGTGCTAAGCTTAGCAGCTCAGTTTTGCCAGCCCCTTTTTGACATCATCCCACAGGCAACACACTCTGAAATAGAGTGGTCCTGACCCAAACATTTGAGGCACCACTCATGGGTGTCGGTGACGGAGATGGTACCGCCACACTTTGAACACTTTTTAAAACCTGAAGCGGGTTTTTCCATTTGAGTGAAAACAATTTTGGCCTAGTGCCCAAAATGATGTGTGGCACCGAGAAGAAAATTACTGGAGAGAGACTCCAGAAACAAAGTTGTTTTTTTTTGAAAATAGAAAAGAACACCAGCGGTACTGGTATAGCTTCAAGGGAAGACAGACGCGACCACAACAAAAAAAGAAGTATAAAGAAGGAATTTTCTGCGGTGACAGGATGTGTGACCGGTCAGCTCGACGGAAAACGAAGAACTGGAGAGGGACAATTGAAAGGTGGGAAGGCAGCACGCAGGCGCTGTGGATGCTCCCAAAGCTTTCCTTTTGGATGCTGGGGAGCGTTCCCGCACAGGCTCTGTCGGTACCGACGACGATACCCATATTTGAAGACTACATTCCTGCTTGTTCCTGGAGATAACTGCTTGATCTGGTGAAAAGCGGTATATAAGCCACACTAAATAAATAAATAGTTTACATCAGCAATGAAGAGGGCTAATGAGCCCTTTGGTGTCACTCCCAACATGACTAAAGGGCCACATGTATTCTCATTGCTGTCCATGGTACGTTCTTGCTCACACACAGGAACCACATTTGCCATCATCTGAGCCAAAGCTCTATGACTGGGCCACATGATACAATTAGTTGTTAACACAAGCTCTTTAACTGGAACAGGACAACAAAAAGTGAAATAGCACAAGAATTTACAGACTAATGTCAGGCCGACGGACTCCACTTTATGTAAGTCTCATGCAGGTACCAAGAATCAATTTTTTCTTCATTTATTTACATGGCAGATGATCTTACTTATCTTGAGTCTAAGATCGTGTTTGCTTCATGAGGCCTCTTGACCTAGCATTGGCTGTTACCACCCACTTAGCCTGAGAGGATGTACTGCAGGGGAAGCACTGGAATACACCCCTAAATTAATATTTTTTCCATAGTCAACTATGCACCATTTTGCTGGCATGAAAATATTGCAATGTTCAATCAAAAGATTTTTACCTGCCAAAATACAGCTCTACTGTATGAACGCCCACTTTAGGTGAAACCACACAGGAGACTAAAGAATCCTAGAAAGGATGATCTTACAGCAGTTGCTGAATGGTTTATCTTTCAGGAGGAGCAAATGCAGTTTCAAAATAATAAGACAAAATATTTCCGTGAGTTTATGGGGCATCCTGGGAGGACACAGGATAAATCCAGAGGTGGTGGGTAATGCAGTACAGAGCCTGTGTGATCAGCTCCCCATCTACTGGGTGAAGAGAGTCGATGGTAAGGCACATTAAAGAAAGCAGAAAAATCTTTTGCTTTCCATGTCATGATCTTTGCGTCTGATACTTTAAAAATCTATTTTTCTATATAGACCAGTAGTTCTCAACCCAGTGCTTGGAACACACCCAGCCACTTTGGTTTTCAGGATATTTGTAAAGCATATGCATGAGAAATTTGCATACACTACCTTAATTGTATGCAAATCTCTCTCAACCCATATTAATTTGTATTATCCTGAAAATAACCTGGCTAGGGGCCCATTGGCCTAACCTGTGAAAACATTTACACATTAGTACTCTTTTCTTGAAATTTAGCTAACACAACATATTGCCATACTGGGTCATATCAAGCCCAGTGTCCTGTTTCCAACAGTGGCCAATTCAGGTCATAAGTACCTCATTTAATATCCTTCGCTAACGTTTGTGTAGAATTCTTCACAAGTTGCCACAAATAAGAACATTACGTGCTGCCTATGGCAACATATGAGAAATTGTCAAAAGCCCCTTTGCATGGCAGCACCCTGATCCCTAGCAATAGTCCCACGAGACTACTGCTAGATGTGATTTGGTGCCTTTGGGAGGAGTTGGACATCCTATGTGGAAGCAAAAGGGAGGGCAGGGCATAGAATCCACTGGGCTACCAGGGACTGGAGGTATCGCTAGAGGATGTGGTCCCGGGCCCTTTAATTTGCACCTGACACTACACACCGTAAGCTTTTTTTCCTCCTGTAACTCCAAGCACTTTATTGGAAGCTCATTTCTGACTGTTTTGTATTAATGAGCTTCTTTGCATGACTTTACATTACAGCAGTCATTAATGCAAAATTTACACAAACTTTTACATGAATCAGCCTTTGCATTAAAGTTTACTACTACAAAATGTACTTTTGCAAAATGACTTCACAAGTGTACTTTGCACGAAACAAGAAAAAATGCTGGAGCTTTGGCAGTATTGTACGATTTCAGGTATTTTGTGCTTTTTTTTCTTATCTAAAAGTGCAGTTTCGATGCAAGATTCTACCATATGTAAGTTGATATTACAAAAGGCAATTTGGTTGTATAGGAACCTTATGTTCTTTGATTAGGTCCCTGTGGTTTTTATTGAATATCTCCTGCCGGAGGCATATAGTACTGAAACACAGCTGTGTCGGGTATTTTCATCTAACACTGCAGACTCCGGACATTCCATTGCTGTGCTTGTGCTTGTGCTTATTGCCTTTTGTGTGAGGGATTCGCACTGTTCTTTTTGTCACCCTTGATACATGACATCTAGATTCACTGTTTGACAAATGGTAAAGCCATTTAATATTCATTTCTTTACTTTTTATAGCTTTTGAGACCTTCTTAAAAGTCCAATAAAAGAAATACTATTACAGTAATCACCAAGGATGTACAAATTGCTTTTTCAGTTATTTGCACATCTATTCATTTACACACTAAAAAAACACTTTTAGTTTGTTAAAAACTAGTATTTTATCTTGGCAACTGAAATGTTTTTTGTGTTGTTTACATCTTTTTAATGTTGTATCCAGAACAAGGTGAAATTTTACTTACCATTAATTTCCTTTCCTGGAATCCTGCTAGAGCAGTCCAGACTAGGGGGTTGTGTCCATCTGTCAGCAGATGGTGACACACAGAAAATCACAAAAGCTTTGAGACCTCCCCCTAGCACAGGGGTGGGCAAGTCCGGTCCTGGAGAGCCGCAGACCAGTCAGGTTTTCATGATGTCCCTAATGAATATTCATGGACCTATTTCCATACAATGGAAGGCAGTGGATGCAAACAGACCTCATGAATATTCATTAGGGACATCATGAAAACCTGACTGGTCTGCGGCTCTCCAGGACTGGACTTGCCCACCCCTGCCCTAGCATATAGTCTCCTACCCCCCTAAGGGTCAGCTTCAGTATTACCCTGGCAAGCACTAAGATTGTGAACTGTTAACTACCAAGCTTACCATACTAAAAGCAATGAAACAAACAATCAAATGAAGCTTCCGGGGAGGAAAATATACATTGGTATTAGCTACTCAACCGCAACTGGAGTACTCACTCTCTCCCCCCCCCCCCCCCCCGAATGGAATATGTACAAAAAGCAGAAGATTGCCAACCTGACACTTAATCCTTCTTGGAGGTGGCAAAGACCATCCAGGGTGGGACCTGAACTGGTCTAGCAGGATTCCAGGAAAGGAAATTAACGGTAAATACATTTTCACCTGCTTGACCGGTCCAGACTAGCGGGGAGTACCAAAGCTACCCCACCGTAGGCTACAGCCAACACAGTGGCTCCGAAGTGAGCTGCCTTCCTGGCTTGGAGATCCAAGCAATAACGACGACCAGGTTGCTGCCCTGCAAAAATGTGCAGCAGAGAAACCCGCGATCTTTCAGCCCAGGAAGTGGCCTGGGCTCAAATGGAATGTGCCTATAGGCCTGTCAGCACGGGCTTGCTCTGGCGGATATAAGCTGATTCAATGGTCTGCTTAATCCAGTGGGCTATCATTGACTTACAAGCAGCTGCCCCCTTCCGGGGACCAGCAAATAAAACAGAGGTGGTCAGAAAGATGAAAAGGATTGATCACCTTCAGATAGTGACGCTAGACTCAGCTAACATCAAGCCGATGCAGGACCTGCAGGTGACTTGAAGGCCCCTCTGTAAAAAAGGCAGGCAAGGATACAGACTTGTTAAGATGGAATGCTAAGAAAACCGTTGGTACAGGTACGAACGGGGACACCTTCCAAGGAAAAAGATAGGATGGGGGTCCCTGCAGGAGAGAGCTGGAAGCTCGGAAACATGACATGCGTAGGTAACCGCAACCACAAACACAGTTTTGAGTGTGAGGTCCTTAAAGGACAAAGTGTAAAGTGGCTCAAAAGAAGCATGAGTGAGGGCGCGAAGCCCAAGGAATAGGTCCCAACCAGGTACCACTTAGCAAACCAGTGGCCGCAGAGAGCAGACCCCCAGAGAAACCTGGCAACGTCCAAAAGAGAGGCAAGGGAACACCCCTGTATTGGGCCGCAGAAGCATGTTAAAGCCGCGACCTGTACCTTCAAAGAGTTAAGGGCAAAGCCCCTATTAAGACCATGCTGGAGAAAGGAAAAGATGGTCGGGACCTCCACCATCCATGGAGATGTCTCTGCAGGAGCAAAAGGAGGAAGAGACATGCTAAATGCGGGCATAAGCCCAGGAGATGGAGAGCAGTCACACCTGAAGCAATGTGGCAACCACAGGTGGTGAATACCCTTTGCACTTTATTCTGCGCTGCTCAAGAGCCAGGCCGTAAGCGAGTAAGGAACAGGGTTGTCCATAAGGATAGGACCCTGACGAAGAAGGCCTCTCTGTGCTCCAAGGGGCAGAGGTGACTCCCGTAGGAGACATATGAGGTCTCCATACCAGGGTCGTCTCGGCCAGTTTGGTGCCACCAGGACTACCTCTGCCGAGATGTGCCTCTATCTGGCACAGAACACGGCCAGTCATTGGTCACGGGGGTAAGACGAAGCGTGGGGCCAAGGCTGAGTCAGTGCATCAAGACCCTGAGAGTGCAATTCCTTGTGCCAATTAAAGAAGGATGGCACGTTGGCGTTGGCCAGTGACCCCAGCGGTGCTCGATGTGGCAAACGCCCACAGGGCCAGCTCCCACTCAGTGGGATCCAGTGTATGGTGACTGAGAAAATCTGCCTGAATGTTCTCTACGCCCACTATATGTTGCTCTGAGAGCACCTGAAGCGAGCGTTCTGCCCAGAGGAAGAGGTGGCTCATCTCCTGGACACCTGGTTCTGCCCTGCCAGTTGAGATATGCCACAGTCATTGAGTTGTCGGCAAGAATGTGCATTGCATGACCTTGGAAGAGGGCATGAAAGGACAGGAGAGTCAGGCTAATGGCACATGCCTCGAGTCTATTGATGGTCCAGGTCGATTCACATGGTGACCAAATCCCCTGTGCTGTGTGCCAGAGGCAGTTTGCCCCCCCAGCCCACCAGACTGGCATCTGTGGTCAGGGTGATCCACTGAGGAGTGGCTTAAGGTGTATGCCTTGTAGGAGGATCCATGGCAAAGCCGCCGCCACCACTGGAGGCTGAGGTGCACCTCGGGCAGCAGGGACAGACGAGTCTGATACTCTTCGGTGACTGGTGACCACCGAGACAGGTGGGCACGTTGCAATGGGCCCATGTGTGCTTGGGCTCAAGGAACTACCTCGAGGGTAGCTGCCATGGTGCAGAGTACCTGCAGGTTGAGCAAGGCAGCGTTGAAAAAAGTGAAGTTGAGCGTATAGCTTCCAATACCAGTCTTGGGTGAGAGAGACTGTGCCTGCTGCTGTATTAAAATGTGCTCCCAGGAAGTCTAGGGGCTATGCCGGCTGAAGATGACATTTGGCGTGATTGACCACCCAACCCAGCTTGCTCAGGAAATGGACTACCTGAGCCACCGCTGCTTGCGCCTCTGGAAACGACTTGGCCCCAATGAGCCAGGGTGGACGCGGATGCCTTGTCGCCATAGTGCTACTGCAGCTATGACTATAACCTTTGAAAATGTCTGTGGGGCTGTGGCAAGGCCAAAGGGCCGAGCACCATAACACAAATACTGCTGGTGTTCCTTGCGAATTGGGACATGAAATTAAGCTTCAGCCAGATCCAGTGAAGCAAGAAATTCACCAGGGTGGACTGCCTGAATGACGTATTTTAGAGTTTTCATCTGGAAGCGTGGTACATGAAGGCAGCGACTGACCGCTTTGAGGGTGGAAGGAGCCATCCTTCTTAGGTACTGCAAAGTAGATGGAATAGTGACTAACGCTTCTTTCGAATGGAGGGACTGGGCGAATAGCCTGAAGCTGAAGGTAAGCACTTCATGGTAAGAGCTACAGCAACCTTTTTGGGGGAGGACCCACATGGAGAAATGAGAAAGGTGCTCTGAACTGGTGCAGCCAAGTCAAGAGCATAACCCTTTGAAATGACAGAGTACCCACTTGTCCGAAGTTATGTGGGCCCATTTGCGGGAAAAATAACGCAGCCACATGTGGCACCCCGGAATGGACCCAGAGCTCGTCAAATGGGAGGGGCAGGAGGGTCCGGCAAACCTCGGGGGCAGAGGAGTAACTATCCTTGTTGCAGCAGATGCCCCGAAAGGACAGTGTTCTGCCTCCCGCCTTGTTGGTGGAGCCCCCAGGCTTGCCAGAGCGGTATCGCTGGGCTTCCTGGAAGCACCCCTTGTAGCTCGAGGGGGCAGAGGATGAGGTTACGGGGGAATATGATCCTCCGGAAGGTGCTGCAGTTTGAGCTCCCCTAGATTCTTGACAAGCTTCTCAAGGTCTTCGCCGAAGAGAAGCCTCCTCTTAAAGGGGAGCTTAGCGAGGCACGACTTGGAGGTCACATCCGTATTTCAATGTCTGAACCAAAGCCAGCGCCTTGCCACCATGGCTGCTGCTACCGAGTGGGTGGAGAGGCACAGGAGATCATACAAAACATCAGCTATAAAGGTGGTGACTGATTTCAGGCGAGGCAACGCCGGATCCACTGGAAGGAGCTGGAGCTGGAGCCACTGCAGTAGGGCTCTTGCAGTGAGTCCTGCACTTACTTCAGCTTGTAATGCCAAGGAGGAAGAAGAAGAAATGGAAGCCTTGAGAAGCTCCTCCACCTTGCGGTCAATCTGATCCCGAAGGGTGATGCCATCATGAGCGCATCCACTTTGGGAAAACGCTTCCATTTGTCAAGGTCTTCGGGAGACCATGTGTAAAACCGGCCCAGGCGTCATACAGAGCGTAAGGAGACATCACGGCTGTCCCATTCCGCAGTGACCATGTGCTATAGTTCCTTGGGAAAGCGAAAGGCCTTGGATGGTTTCTTGATACCCACAATGATGGGATCCACCTGAGGCCTAGCCGGGTCAACATTAACTGATGGTCTTGGAGAGCCGCATCTCAGTTCCTTAATCTTGATCCTTGTGTTTCTCCGGGCCCGAGAGCTCCCCCTTCTCTCTGTCCGACGCAGTGTCTAGGGGACAGGTCCTGACAGGCACTCGCCATCATCATCTACAGCAGGGGTCACCAACCTCCAGAGGGCCGCGGGCCGCACAGCCGACTACCGGGAGCCTCGCGGGCCGCACCCCCCTTCTCCCCGCCCCCGCGAAAAAAAACAATGCTCACGGGAAAATATAAACCATGAATTATAATGATTATCAAATAAGCACTAACCGGTATTTTAAAATTGATGAAGGCAAAACTGCTGCAACCAGGTCCTCAAATCTTGATTTACTCCTTTGTATAAATATTGCAGCTCCCTGCTCTCAGGTGCCTCCCACTTCAGTTTAGGTGACTGATCCACGAGACCTGCAGGGAGGGGGAAGGTAAGGTCCACTGGACTGATGACGAGACCTGCAGAGAACAGGAAGGTAAGCTCCTCCTTGCTCCCCATCGTGTAAATAAATCCTTGGCGGGCCGCACCGGGGTAGAGCCTCGCGGGCCGCACGAAGGGACCTCGCGGGCCGCATGCGGCCCACGGGCCGCAGGTTGGTGACCCCTGATCTACAGGGTTCAAGTCCCCCGAAGGAGTGGTGACAATACTGAGCTGGGAAGTAGTAAGTGTGGCAGAAGCTTCAACCGAACTGAGTCTGGCATGATTCCTTAGAGGGCCTGATGGCTAGCGAGAGTCCGGCAAGGGCCCAGAGCGCCATACTTGACAGAACAAAGACAAAGTGCTGGTCTGCATCAAGTGCTTCTGGAAGAGGAGAACAGGAAGTCTGAAACTGCTGAATCTGGGGAGAGGGATGCTGTGAGGAGCTGGGCTGAGGTATCGAGCTGCTCTCAGGAAGAAGCAGAGGAGGAGGGGTGTCCCCCGAAGATTGAGGAGCTGGCAGGGTATCCGGCGAGGCTGGGGGCCACAAGCGTATGAGAGGCCCCCAGGATCAGCCCCACAAGCAGCACAGATGTTGTTAAAAAGCTGCCTGCATTTCCTTCCACAAGCAAGGCACTGTTGCAGGGAAGTGGACGTGGCACTGTAAGGCAAGGTGGGTGGGAGGAATACTTGTAGTTAACACTCTGGAGGAGAGGAGGGACAGGGGAGAGATGATTCAGACCTTTAAATACTTAAAGAGAAATAATGAACAAACAAACCTCTTCCAAAGACAGGGAAGCTTTAAAACTAGAGGGCATAACATGAAGCTGCAAGGGGGTAAATTGAAAGGCAATGTCAGGAAATACTTTTTCACTGAAAGGGTGGTGGATGCTTGGAATGCCCTCCCGATGGAAGTGTTGGGGGAAAATACAGTGACAGAATTCAAAATGGCATGGGACAGACACAGTGGATCCCTTTACAGCAACAGGATAAAATCAAAATAAACATAATTAGCTAATTTCTCAACATACAGGGGTGTCTACACGGAGCGGTGGGTTCACCCTTAAAATGACATGGGGAGGGGTGGCCTGCACGGAGCGGCAGGTGCACCTACTCTTGCCATCTTACTGGGCAGAATAGATGGACCATACTGGTCTTTCTCTTCCGTCATTTACTATGTTACAAAATGACCGCCTCAAAGACAAGAGTTTTGGCGGTAACTGTGGGAACAACACGAAAGCTTGCTGGACCCACAACAGCAGAGGACGGTGCCTCTGAGCCCCGATGAGAAAAACCGCTCGGCCGCAGGAGAAAGAGAGAGACAGTAACCCGACAGGCACAGAGGATCACCGGGAGGGGTGGGGGGGCAGGTGCGGGAGGCAGACATGCAGCTGCAAGCAATGCCACTAGAAGGAAAAGACTCACAGTCCAGAGCTGTCTGCGCTGTCTGATGCTAAAAGGAGGACAGCTGGCCAGAGAGAGTGTTAAGAAGTCCCAGTGCTGATTCTTTATGCTGGAGCTCTGAGTGCATCTCTGCCGCTATAGTCTGTCATTTTTTTAAAGTTAAAAAAAAAAAGAAGAAGGAGGTTGGGAAGCTAAGATGAGCTGAAGAGAAGCTGCCCACAACAAAGGCTGAGGTGGAAGGCTGCACTGTTCCTCCTTATCAGGAGCCGTTCCCTTCAGAGGTGCTCCTGGAATGGAACGGAGAACTGGAAAAAACAAAGCAAAACCCCAAGAAAAGCACCGCGTGTGCCAAGGGGCTAAAGGTTAACTGCTCCAAAAGGCATTCTTGGAACTCCTCAGGAGCCAAAGAAGTCTACCATCTGCCAAGACAGAGAAAATACTGAAGCTGACCCCTAGAGGTAGGAGAGTATATGCTAGGGGGAGATCTTAAAGCTTCTGTGATTTCTCTGTCTTACCAAATGCTAACAGGGGGACACAACCCGCTAGTCTGGACTGGTCTAAGCAAGATGGGCTGGAAGAGGAGATTCCTATTCAGAGGAACTAGTTCTGCTATTTCTGGCTGCAGTTAGACCTAAAACCGGTATAAGATGCACTATGGGAGAACAGTGCCTGTGTGGGGAAAGGTGAAATTTAACTTACCGTTAATTTCCTTTCCTGGAACCCTGCTAGACCAGTCCAGACAAGCGGGTCATGTCCCCCCTGTCAGCAGATGGTGAGATAGAGAAACTTTGAGACCTCCCCTTTGGTACATATCTCCTACCCCTAGGGGCATCTTCAGTATCACCCTGGCAAGCACCAGGTCTATCGAATAGCGCAGACAACTCAAACAAACGCAACAGTTCAAGACTACAACCAATCCAACTGAGAAAAACGTGGAATAACTGCGTAGAACCTATGACCAGGACAAGGCACCCAGCTAGGAAGATTGCCACTCAGTACATATCTCTTCTCGCAGCAGCTCCCAGAACACAGGAAGGGTCCTGGACTGGTCTAGCAGGATTCCAGGAAAGGAAATTAACGGTAAGTAAAATTTCACCTTCCACACCATAAGAATATAAGATATGCCATACTGGGTCAGACCAAGGTCCATCAAGCCCAGTATCCTGTTTCCAACAATGGCCAATCTAGGTCATCCTGCTATACCAGTCCAGACAAGTGTAGAGTTCCAAAACTACACCCCTGTAGGACAGGAAGACACAGCTGCAGCCAAAATGGTGGCTCTGAAACAAGCTGCTTCCCTGGCTTGGAGGTCCAAGCGATAATGCTGAGCAAAAGTAGACAGGGACGACCAGGTTGCAGCCCTGCAAATATCACATGGGTACACCTGCGACCTTCCTGCCCAGGACGTGGCCTGGGCCCAAGTGGAAAGTACCCACAGACCGACAGGGACCGGTCTATTTTGCAGAATATAGGTTGACTCGATGGCCTGCTTGATCCAATGCGCTATGGTTGCCTTAGAAGCGGCCGCCCCTTTCCGAGGTCCATAGTGCAAGACAAAAAGGTGATACGAGAGCCGAAAGGGATTGGTGATCTTGAGATAACGGCGCAAGGCTCTACTGATGTCCAGGGGGTGTAAGGCCAGAGAGCACCCTAGCCCCTGTTCCCACCAGAAGGCAGGAAGCGAAACCGGCTGGTTAAGATGAAACTCTGAGACAACCTTTGGCAGAAAGGCAGGTACTGGATGAATAGTGACCCCCATCCGGCAAAAAAGATAGGAAGAGGTCCTGGCAGGATAAGGACTGGAGCTCAGAGATCCGGTGAGCAGACGCAACTGCCACCAGTAGCACTGTCTTAAACGTGATAGCCTTAAGGGACGCAGCACAGAGTCGCTCAAAAGAGGTCTGGGAGAGGGCCTGGAGCACTAAGGAGAGATCCCAATTGGAAATCACCGCACATAATGGCGGCCGGAGGGAACGGACTCCCCGGAGGAACTGGGAGACATCCGGTTGGGATGCAAGGGAACAACTGAGAATCGGTCCCCAAAAACAGGTTAGGGCCATGACTTGTACCTTCAAGGAATTGAGGGTGAGGCCCCTGACAAACCCATCCTGGAGAAAGGAGATGATACTTGGGTCCCGCGCTTTCCAGGGAGAGAGAGAGTGCCGGGAGCACTATGAGGAAAACAGCTGCTATACCCTGGCATAGGTCCAAGAGATGGAGGCTCTGCGGGCTTTAAGTAAGGTGGCCACGACTTGCGGCAAATAGCCTTTGTGCTCTAGCCTTCGCCACTCAAGCGTCAGGCTGTAAGCGAGAAGGGAGCAGGATCGTCCATGAAGATGGACCCATGTCGAGCGGGAGAGACAGCCTGCATGATAGGCATACCAGGGACGACATGGCAAATCCAGCACTATCAGGATGACCTGGCCCTGATGGGCCTCTATGCAGCACAGGACACAGCCGATCATTGGCCATGGAGGAAAGATGTACAGTAGGTGATTACAAGGCCATGGCTGCACTAGGGCTTCCAGGCCCTGGGAGCGTGGTCCTTCAAACAACAAAGCAAGGCGTCTGGGAGTTGGTGGCCGTGGCCGTGGCTATGGCCATGGCCATAAGATCCCAGAGAGGCCATCCCCACCGGCGCACAATGGTCTAGTAGGCCGAAGGGGCGAGCTCCCACTTGCTGGGGTTCAGGGTGTGTCGACTGAGGAAATCCGCATGGATGTTCTCCACTCCTGCTATGTGCTGCGCTGAGAGGGTATAGAGATGGCATTCCACCCAGGGAAAAATGAGGATCATCTCTCTGGCCATGCCCAATTTGGTCCCGCCTTTCGGTTTATATAAGCCACTGTTGTGGCATTGTCGGACAGTATGCGTACCGCTCGCTGTTGGATCAGGGGGTAAAAGGCGAGAAGGACTAGGCGAATGGCTCATGCCTCGAGCCGACTGATTGCCCAGGTGGCCTCAGGGTCCGACCAAAATCCCTGTGCTGTGTAACCGAGACAGTGCGCTCCCCAGTTGGCTAGGCTAGCATCCGTTGTCGGGGTAAGCCAATGGGGAGCACTGTTCCCTCTAAGCTGTGTGCGTGTGCGCGCGCACACACCTCGCCGAGCGAGCGCACATACTTTACAACAGAGCGCACAAAAATTACAGCTCTGATTCTGATAGAAAACAACACAGACATCTTAAAATTTAAAAGTTATGATTGTAATTACTAGAAATTTCCCGCTTCATTTAGTAATCGTCTATTTTCATTTAATTTGATTAAAATCAATGTGGTGTACATACTGTATTCTGACGTGTAGTCAAATTTTATGTGGCGCACAAAAATTTAACCTTCCTTCAAAAGCTGCACACAGCTGATATTTTATGCGCACACAGCCTACAGAAAATTAGAGGGAACATTGATGGGGAGTAACCAGGGGCGCGCCCTTCAGGAGGTTCTGTGGGTGAAGCCACCATCTGAGGCTGTTGCGAACTGAGGGCTGTAGTGGAAGCAGAGTCTGATAATTCTGGGCAGCCAGGGACCACCAGGACAGTAGCGCACATAGTAAGGGGCACATGTGCGCCCGTGCCCAGGGAACCACCTTGAGGGTGGCTACCATGGAACCGAGAACCTGAAGATAGTCTCAAGTCACAGGAGACGGACAGCGCTGAAATGTGCGAATCTGATCACAAAGCTTCTGAAGGCGATCCTGAATGAGGCACACATGGCCCGCTGCTATGTCTAAGCGAGCTCCCAGGAAGTCTATGGTCTGTGCCGGATGAAGCTGGCTTTTGACTTCGTTGACTAGAAAAGTCGACCACGTGAGACACAGCAGCACGCGCCTCCTGGAGCTATTTGGCTTGGATCAGTCAATTGTCCAGATATGGATGGATGCGAATGCCCTGGCACTGCAGCGCCACCACCACAACAATGATCTTGGTGAAGGTTTGGGGAGCCGTAGCCAGGCCAAAAGGCAGGGCTCGAAACTGATAGTGCCTGCCAAGAATCATAAAGCACAGGTACTGCTGGTGTTCCTTGCGAATTGGAATATGAAAGTAAGCCTCGGCCAAGTTGAGAGAGGCGAGAAACTCTCCCAGACGCACAACCTGGATGTCGGACCTGATCATCTCCATGTGAAAGCGCGGTACCCAAAGACAGCAATTGACGCCCTTGAGGTCCAGAATGGGACAGAAGAACCCATTCTTCTTGAGTACCACAAAGTAAATGGAATAATGGTCCATTAGATGATAAAGGGGTTAAAGGAGCACTAAGAGGCGACAAGGCGATAGCGGAGAGACTGAATGAATTCTTTGCTTCGGTCTTTACTGAGGAAGATGTAGGGATGTTATCCATGACTGAAGTGGTATTTAAAGGTGCGGAAGAATTGAAGGAAATATCGATACAGCGGGAAGATGTCTTACAACTATTAGATAAACTGAAGAGTAGCAAATCACCTGGGCCGGATGGTATACATCCAAGGGTGCTGAAAGAACTGAAATATGAGATTGCAGAACTGCTATCAGTAATCTGTGAACTATCATTAAAATCATCTCTAATACCTGAAGATTGGAGGATCGCCAATGTAACACCAATTTTTAAAAAGGGTTCCAGGGGTGATCCGGGAAAAATGGTAGAAACCATCATAAAGAATAAAATTACTCAGCATGTAGATAGTCACAACCTAATGGGAGACAGCCAACATGGCTTTAGACAAGGAAGATCTTGTCTTACTAATCTGTTATGTTTTTTTAAAGGAGTGAATAAACAGGTGGACAACGGTGAGTCGGTTGATATTGTGTATCTGGACTTTCAGAAAGCCTTTGACAAGGTCCCTCATCAGAGACTTTTGGCAAAACTAAAGAGTCATGGGATAGGAGGCAGTGTACTATTGTGGATCAGGAACTGGTTAAAAGATAGAAAGCAGAGGGTAGGGCTAAATGGCCAATTTTCCCAATGGAGAAAGATGGTGGTGTACCCCAGGGATCAGTGCTGGGTCCGCTGCTTTTTGACATATTCATAAATGACCTGGAAAGTGGAATAACGAGTGAGGTTATCAAATTTGCAGATGACACAAAACTATTTAAAGTTGTTAAAACCCAAGAGGATTGTGAAAATTGCAAGAGGATCTTGATAAATTGGAAGACTGGGCATCAAAATGGCAGATGAAATTTAATGTGGACAAGTGCAAGGTTATGCACCTAGGGAAGAACAACCCAAACTATGGTTACACAATGCAAAGTTCCACATTAGGAACCACCACCCAGGAAAAATGATTTAGGCGTCATTGTGGATACCATGTTAAAACCCTCGGCCCAGTGTGCAGCGGCGGCCAAGAGAGCAAATAGAATGCTAGGTATGATAAGGAAAGGAATGGAAAATAAAACAAAAGATATTATAATGCCTCTATATCATTCCATGGTGAGACCGCACCTTGAATATTGTGTGCAATTCTGGTCGCCGTATCTTATTTTATTTATTTATTTATTTATTTACATTCTCTTATATACCACGCTATTCTGCATCAGTGCGGTTTACATTGAACAAACCGAAATTACATTGAACAGGGCATTATAACTTGGAGATAACTATTTTACAGGGAACGTGGGCTATGGAGGGTTAAGTGGCTTGCCAAGACCACAAGGAGCACCTGTGGGACTAGAAACCCCAGTCCTTCCGGCCCAAGGTTGCTGTCCTCTAGTGGGATTTGAACCCCCGACCTTCCGGCCTGAAGTACCTTGCCCCAACCACTAGGCCACTCCTCCACTCCATCTTAAAAAGGATATAGCGATTTTAGAAAAGGTACAGAGAAGAGCCACCAAAATGGTAAAGGGGATGGAAGGATACTCCTATGAAGAAAGGCTAAAAAGGTTAGGGCTCTTTAACCTGGAAAAGAGACGGCTGAGGGGGAGATATG
Source organism: Ichthyophis bannanicus (assembly GCA_033557465.1). Taxonomy (NCBI): domain Eukaryota; kingdom Metazoa; phylum Chordata; class Amphibia; order Gymnophiona; family Ichthyophiidae; genus Ichthyophis; species Ichthyophis bannanicus. The sequence continues at coordinate 90,128,750 of CM066044.1, read as the reverse complement.
ATAGGAGTCTATAAATTAATGAACGGAGTGGAACGGGTAAACGTAGATCGATTGTTTACCTTATCAGAATATAGAAAGACTAGGGGACATGCAATGAAGCTACAGGGTAAACTATTTAAGACTAATAAAAGAAAATATTTTTTCACTCAACGTGTAATCAAACTCTGGAATTTGTTACTGGAGGATGTAGTAAAGGCTGTTAGTGTAGCTGGGTTTAAAAAAGGTTTGGACAAGTTCCTGGAGGAAAGGTCCATAAACCATTATTAAGAAGTGACCGAAGATATCAATGCTTGACCCAGTACAAGCATTGTGGAACTTGTGTCTCTTGGGGAAACTGCTAGGTACATATGACCTTGATTGGCCACTGTTGGAAACAGAATACTGGGCTTGATGGACCTTGGTCTGACCCAGTATGGCATATCTTATGTTCTTATGTTCTAATGGCCGGCACCCCTTCTCAGCTGGGGGGACCGCAGAAATGGCCTGGAGTTGGAACAGGCGCTGGAGGGTGAAACAGACAGCCGCCCTTTTGGCGGGAGACCCACATGGGGAAAACCAGGAAGGTGTGAGGAACAGGCATGGCAACAACTTCGTCCGCTAGTATTTACACAAGATTTTATCAACATAATACAGGCAACAATAACTCCACATTTTGATTTTGCCAATCTAATACTAATAGGAATTTCAAAACAAAACATCAAACGATTGCAATTAGCGCAAAATGCAGCTGCAAGAATCATATTGAAAATTCACTCCAACACATATCACCAGTACTAGCATCCCTCCACTGGCTACCTATTCAAAGCAGAATAACCTACAAGCAATAATAACCGCATTCAAGGCATTAAATGATATGGCCCCAACAATGCTTTGTAATTTAATACATAAAGAACCGTCCAAGCCAACACACAGAAAAGGTCAATTAAATAGACTAAAGATCCCGAAAGATTATACAAGAGCCCATAAAGCAACTAATAACAGAGCCTTCTCCCACATAGCCCCAATGATCTGGAATTCCCTCCCAGAGGAACTTCGAACATGTACGGAAATCATAGAACTCCGTAAAAAATTGAAAACGTACCTGTTCACCATAAACTATAACCTAGATAACTTAACACCCACTATAGACAAAGGTTAAACAGCAATCGGTCTACATTAAGCAAAAACCCTTAACATATACAGATAACACATACATATGATAACCTCACAACTTATATCCGTTCACCTCCTTGTATATATATACATAAAACTGTATATAGTTAACCGTTCTATTTTATCTCACAATGTTTAGACCATATACTATATATAAATTTGATGTTCCTTGTAGATATGTTCTGTTATAATATGACGTTCCCTGTAAAACAAACTTGTTTTGTTAAGTGTTGTTCAACTGTAAACCGCAACTGAACCTTGGAAGATGCGGTATATAAATGTATGTATAAATAAATAAAATAAAAAGGTCTAGGGTGTAGCCCCTCAAGACTATGTCGAGTACCCAATTGTCTGACATTATTTGGGTCCATTCGCAGAAAAATGACTCAGCCGACCTCCTATACATGGCACCCTGGACTGGACCCTGAACCCATAAATGGGAAGGGCGGGAGGGACCAGAGAACTTGGAGGCGGCAGAGTAAACATCCCTGTTGCAGTGGGCACCCTGAAAGGACTGAGGGCCTGGCACCCGACTTGTTCGAAGAGCCACCAGGCCATCCGGGGCGGTACCGGTGAGTGTCCTGAAAATGCCCTTTGTAAGAACTTGTAAAGGAGGAGAAAGAGGGGCCAGCAGACTGCCACCGAAAAGCCGATTTTGGGCGGTCCTCTGGCAACTGCTGAGGCCTGACCTCACGAAGATCTTTAACTAACTTCTCCAGGTCCTCACCGAAGAGGCGACCCTTGAAGGGAAGCTTGGTGAGCTGAGACTTGGAGGCTGCATCCGCATTCCAGTGTCTAAGCCAAAGCCAGTGGCATGCCATAGTACCTACTGCTGCGGCGCGTACTAATAGGCCCAACAGGTCATACCAGGTATCCGCTAAGAATGCCGTGACTGATTCCAGGCGGGGAAGTTCTGGGTCCTCTCCAAGAAGCTGTATCCAACGCAGCAAAGCGCTTGAGGCAAGCTTCACAGACTGCTGCCTGTAAGGCGAGAGATAAAGCTGAAAAGGAAGTCTTCAGTAGCCTGTCCACCTTCCAATGAATGGAATCCATAAGGGCGATTCTACCCTTGACTGACATGGTAGTCTGCTTAGTGACAGCTGTCACGAGTCATTGATCTTGGGGAACCATAGTCACTTATCCAGGTCCTCTGGAGCCCAGACATAAAAACGGCCCAAGCGTCATATCGACTGCAGGGACATATCCAGGCTCTCCCACTCCAAAGTGATCATTTGCTGAAGTTCTGCTGGAAAAGGGAACGCCATGGAGGGCTTTTTGATACCAACGATAATGGGGTCCACTTGCGGTTTAGCTGGGTCCACAGAGGCTACTGCCGAAAAGTGGAGAGCTTCTGTAACTTGTGCAATGAGAGCCGATAATTCCTCTTTGCAGAAGAGCCAGATATCCTGACCTTCCTCCCGAGGCTCCTGGTCATCCTCTGGCAGCGAAAGTTCCCCATCTTTATCTGATCCAGAGGCCAGGGAATTGTCCTCCAAGTGATACTCTCCATCTCTGCAGCAGCAGGGTATATGTCCCCTGAGGCAGAGGAAGGGGCCCTGGGGGCCTCAAAATGACCCCATGGCAGTTACCTCTGAGATGGAGGGGCCGGCTGAGGCACTGGCAGAGACTCCAACACAGACCCTGTACACCACGTCTCCCAGGCCTGCCAGAACAAGGACAGGAATTGCTGGTATGCCGAGGAAGGAGCAGGAGGCGGCTGAGAAGAGAACGTAACATCATAAGATATGCCATACTGGATCAGACCAGGGTCCATCAAGCCCAGTATCCTGTTTCCAACAGTGGCCAATCTAGGTGATAAGTACCTAACAGTTTCCCCAAAAGCCAATGCTTGTATTGGGTCAAGCAGTGATATCCTGAGTCCCTTTTAATAATAGTTTATGGACCTTTCCTCCAGGAACTTGTCCAAACCTTTTTTAAACTCAGCTACACTAACAGCTTTTACTACATCCTCCGGTAACAAATTCCAGAGTTTGATTACATGTTGAGTGAAAAAATATTTTCTCTTATTAGTCTTAGTTTACCCTGTAGCTTCATTGCATGTCCCCTAGTCTTTCTATATTCTGATGATGTAAACAATCAATCTACATTTACCTGTTCCACTCCGTTCATTAATTTATAGACCTCTATCATATCTCCCCTCAGCCGTCTCTTTTCCAGGTTGAAGAGCCCTAATCTTTTTTAGTCTCTCTTCATAGGGGTATCCTTCCATCCCCTTTACTATTTTGGTGTCTCTTCTCTGTACCTTTTCTAATAAGGAAGGCTGAATCAGGGGCCTATGGCTATGCTCAGGCAAGAGGAATGGAGGAGGAGTGTCAGTGGGAAGCTGCGCTGCCGGAGGCCCCCCCAGCTACAGGAAGGGGGGGGGGAAGGAGAGGAGAGGAGAGGAGTGGAGCCGGAGTTAAAGATATGCTGCTAGAGGTACCCCCTGGATCAACCTGACACATAGAGCACATGCTGTCAACTAAAATCCTTTGTTTCCGGCCACAAGCCACACATAGTTGTAGGGACGAAGGCATAGCGAGCAGGAGGGCCCGGCAGGAGGACTGCTGTGGAGATTTCCCAGTACAAGATGGCCTGGCTGAAGGGCTGCGCAGAGATCCGCCTGCCCAAAATGGCCACTGGGCTATACTGAGTTTGGAGGAAGCCGCCAAGGAAGAGAAACACAGACACAAGCCATGAAATGGCCGCTGCCGGGGACGGAGACTGGGCCCGAAGCTGTGCGGCAAAATAGGATGGACGGCGGTAACCCTTGCAGCCGTGAACAGAGGGAGAACACCCAAAAGCCTTGAAGGAGACAAGATGAAAGCGAGCCCTGACAAGCGGGGGAGGGGGGGGGGGGAAGGAGGAGAGGATGAGCACAGACTTTGCCTTCTGCACAGGGCAGGAAGTTATCTGCCAGAGGAACCTCGGAGCCCGGTTATCGTTGGACAAGTGGTAGCAGTTAACTGAGGCAGGAGCTGAAGCAGGGCTGAGATGGAAGGCTACACTGTTCTTCATGAATAGGAGCTCTTCAGAGATGCTCAACTGATCCACTTGACTAGGAACACCTCTGGAAAACCTGTGAGAAATTCTAGGCAAGAGGCAACAGCTCCCATAGAATTCCTGAGGATATGTTAGGAGCGAAAGGAGTCCACCATCTGCTGAGACAGAGAAAATACTGAAGCTGCCCTTAAGGGTAGGAGATTATGTACCAAAGGGGAGGCCTTAAAGCTTCTCTATTTTCTCTGTCTTACCATCTTCTGGCAGGGGGACACGACCCGCTTATCTGGACTAGCAGGATGGTGTGGAAAATTAAATTTTAATGTAGAGGTCTCTAAATTTAAATTAAAAGCAGCTCTAGGCTACCAGTCTACAAATTAGTCTTTGGTAGCTAACAAAATCAGCAAAGAACAGATAAACAGGTGTTGGATTCTCATCTATCTTTGCCTTCTGCTTTCAGCCCATTTCCTCATGTTTTCTTTTTGACAGGTCCAGGAAAGCAGCGGCTGCTTTATCTCTGCATCGACATCTGTTTTCCCAGCAACATCTGTATGTCTATCTGCTTTTACTATCTACCTGAATAGAAGTGCTGACTGTCCATGTTATTACTGCCATCCTAGAAAAAAGGATCACATCCCTTTTATCTTCCATGTATTTAATGTACAGACTCAAACTATTCCAAAAAATTCATCATTTTCATTGTTACATGAAGCCTGTTTGACTGTATAGCATCTAGCACCCAATATACTATGGAAACCAGTTTTTATTGCTATAGCAGTGAGAATTGGGTTCTTGGCCAGGCCTAGACTTCTGCCTCGGACTAGTAGAAGCTTGAAGCCCTGCTCAGACCCATGGGAACAGTGGGTGAAGTACTTCTTCAGAGATTGGCCAGAGAGCAGCACTGTTGTACATGAGGGGTCGGAAGGCAGGAATAATTGTTCTCTAGGTAAGCCCCTGGCCTGTGCTCTTTGTGCTATACTGTTTCAGCACCAGCTTCCTCCTTCTCCTTCAGTTCTAGCAGCAGGTCGAGATCTGCAAATGTTCCCTATCCTACAGCAGCAGCTTCTGCGCCAGGGGCTAGAAATGGGAAACTTGTATTTCAGTTATTGTGAATAAAAACAAACACTTGTACAAATCCAGCCCTAGATTTGTTTTCTTCTTATCCGAAGACAAGCTTTCACAACCTCCTTATTGAAGAGAGAATAGCACTCCTCCCAACACATCAGCCATCAGTTCTGCCTCAAGGCTATGAAATTCACAGGAGGGTAATGGTATATGAAAAAAACAGTTCCATGTTGCTCAATCGATGTGAGAAACAAACAACTTTTTTTCTTTCCAATAAACACATTGCCATGCAATATCCCCAAGAGGTAGGAATGTCCTAAGACTTGCCCAGGTATCTTTTTTGTCGTCCTGAAGTGCTTATCCCAAGACACTGTCATTAAATGCCAGGCACGCCACTGCTTTCTGGTGCCCACTGTACTCTCGCTTAATCTCTCCTGTCTCCACACACCAGAGGCGGGCCAGGTTATCCGAGGAAGCTGTAGGTAAGGAAAGGGATCCAATGTAAGACTACCACACTGCACCTCTCGTGGTGGCAGTATTAAATTACACTTATACAGACCATGTGAAGGTCTTGGAAGTTAAACATCAAGCCATAGGATCTGGGCCGGCACTACCATTAGGTGAACTAGGTGATCACCAAGAGCACTGGCCTTACGGGGGGGGCACCCATTACTGCTTCTCTCCAGGGTTTACAGTGGTGGTGGGGATAGCATTGAAACCATGATGCAGCGCTTACCTAAACTCTCCATCACTGTAGCACGGTGCCTTCCTTCTATCATATGCCACTTCTGCAACTGGAAGTCTGTGTCGGAGGGGGGCAGAAGGAAGGAACCATGACAGGTAGTGCTGCTGCAGGATGGAGAGGCCCACTTAGGGCGCCACTGGCCCTGCATTAGTTACATGGCATATTCTTGCTGTTATGTTGTGTGTCACTATGGTTTTATGCTGCTACTGCTGGGAGTGACAGGGGTTAATGGTGCCAGACTCACCAGTGACAATGTACTGCGAATCTCCAGAAAAGGCACAGTCCCACATCCAGCCGCGGGAGGTCTCTCCGGGATTACTGCTTTTGATACTTAACTCTGTCATGAGAGAGAAATTTGAGGTCCTCCAGATTTTACAGGTCTGATCTGCAGAGCATGTAGCTAGAAGCCTTGAAAAAGAACAGGAGAAGACGGTTGTGTATTTATTTTCATGTAGTACATACAGGAAGTTATTTTAGAAGCATTATTCAGGTTTTACATGTGTATGTGCAAAAGGAGTAAATTAGACTTACCAGATAATTGTCGTTCCTTAAGGAACTCTAGTCCAGTCCCGGAACCATAGAGTTGTGAACCTCCACCAGCAGCTTTGGAGACTGAAAGATGTCATCGCTTTGATGTCACTGGTATAACTAGGCAAACTCCGCCCCTTTCCACCAGTACCTATTGACAAAGCAGACTTAGCAGATCAACAAATAAGCAGGTACAGAAATAAGCATAAAAGAACAGAAGTAGTTAAAACTTTTCAGGAACTAGATGTCCCCGTAACTCAGCAAAAAAAACCCAACATCTAGCCCCTGAAGACGGAATAACCGCGCTCCAGAGCCGACAGGGCACTGCTACGCATAAAGAAAGGGTCGCCCTGTGACTCTCCTGTGCACGTTCATACCCGGAAAAAAATTCTCTTCGAAAACCTTTGTCTCATTCCGTCTCCCTGTCGGACGGATTTCCGTAGTCTTTTTCTGTCTTTTTTTTTTTTAACTTCAGGCTGCACGCCACGTAATATACTGGGAGGGGTCCAGGACTGGACTAGAGTTCCTTAAGGAACGACAATTAGCAGGTAAGTCTAATTTACTCTTCCTTTGCATCCCTCTAGTCCAGTCCCGGAACCTTAGAGGATGTAACAGAGCAGTGAATATCAACGGGAGAGACCTTGAAGCCCAGCCTGAAGTACTGCTGACCCAAAACGTCTATGCCGCCGCGCCTGTACATCAAACCGATAGTGCCGCGCAAAGGAATGCAGTGAGGACCAAGTCGCCGCCCTACCAATGTCCCCGACCAGCACCAAACTGAACTCCGCCCAAGATGCTGCCGACGCCCTGGTGGAATGCGCACAAAGACCAACCGGAACTACCTTACTTTTCTACAGGTAGGCCGATGCCAAAGACTCCTTTAGCCCCCGCGAAATTGAGGACTGCGCACCGCCTCCCCCTTCCGCGGGCCTCCAAAGGCGACAAACAACCTGTCGGACTTCCTGAAAGATGCTGTTCTACGGAGATACTACTTAAGCACCCGAACGTCCAAAAGATGTCACTGACCGCCCGACTGATCCTTCTGTTCCACCGAAAACACTGGAAGCGACACCGCCTGGTTGACGTGAAACAACCGAAACCACCTTTGGCCAAAAAGCTGGGACCATGCGGAGCACTACCTTGGGACTGAAAAAAGGACAAATACGGCTCCTCACAAGACAGCGCCTGCCACTCCGAAATCCTCCTAGCGAAGCAAATGGCTACCAGAGGGGGAAAGGACAAGACAAAGACTATTAACTGAGAGCTTATGGAGCCTTGACTTGGGCGAAGCATCCTCCGCCCCATTCCTCCACCAAAGAGATCTCCAGGAGAACCTCAAGGAAGCCAATAATACTAGCTAGCCCTCGAATTAAACCATAATGCACATTTGCCACATAAAGCAAAGTAGGCTCTAGTCGATTCAACTCCCTGATCCTTTCCTGCTTCAGGCGAATAGACTTCCGGAAATACAGGCACCCCCTGAAGCATGCTCTCATCCCCCCAGACTCCCAAACTGGAACTTGTAAGGACAGAGCATTGCCCCCAAGGAACGCTTCAGGGAACCATCTACTTTCCTATCATACGCTAAAGAAGATTGCTAGAGCTCTCCTCCAGACAGCAAGTCCACATCCCCTGGAAGTGCAAGGTGTGCACCCACCCACGTAGTACCCAGACCTGCCCCTGCTTAGTCTCACAATGTCAAGCAAGAACAGGCAAATTCGGGACAGCTGAATACTTTTTTTTTTTTTTTTTTTATTTACAAAGACATCGCTTAACGAAAAATTCCTTCAGCATAGGTGGAGAAGCTCTGTCGGTGCCAACAACATGAAGTAGAAAGAACCCCCCAATCACCGTTAGAGTCATCCACAGTCTTCTTGCTAGAGTAACGCCCCATGCCGTCTGACTGCACCAAGATGGACTTGATATTTTAAGGTCCACTAGCACCTGGTGTTAGAAAGACCGCTTTCTCATTCCGCAGTGGCCACCGAGTCAACCAAGAAGAAGCCAAGAAACTGCAGAGAAGCTCCCAGTATACCCCTGGTAAAGACTACACCTCTAGACCACTGAAGCAAAAAAGCATGCGAGAGTGCATTGTGTCCTGCCCGTAGCTGCTCGAAGATAAATGATACAGTGTATGCAGGATATTTTCCAGAAAACGCAAGGCCCGTCATCCAGGCTGCCTCCACATTCACAGTCCAAACCGGCAGCCATCTTGGCTGATGCCAAGCAGCGTGGAAGCCACCTTTGGCAACACAGCAGATGATGTATGCCTACCAGAATCTGAGCCGCCGCTAGTGCTGCTAGAGAACTAGCCTGGTTGCGTGTTGCCGGCCGCCATTAAAGCAGACTCAGAATACTAGCAGATACTCTCCGTACTGGAGAACCTCTGATAAACGGAAGGGGAGCATAAATAGCCTCAACGGCCCGAGTGCTATTCTGCAACCTCTCTCCGCTGAGCTGCCGGTACTAGAAGTAAAAAAGAAACCACCTATAGTCAGACCGAAGACATCACAAATCTACCGTTAAATCCTATAAGCCAGGCAAAGTCCAACTAAACGGGAATATTCTCCAAGAAGAAACCACACATAACATAATGCTTATGGCAGAGCAGTCCACATCCGTGGACTGGCCTTGGCGCTCACCCAAGCACCTGTTACAACTGTCCAAGAGAGTTATCACCCAACGAACGCTTTATAAGACCGTCTATGGATAGCGGGAGGAGCTTCTTGTAAATCAACATAGCTATGCCTGTATGTTTTTTTTGTTTTTTTTCTCTTTTTGTAAAGCAGCTGGGTTAATATTTGCATATTTCAGGAAAATCGTACCCGTCCTATTCAATATGTTTATGTAATATCTACCCGTAGGTAGGAACATGAAGTCAGAATTTGGGAGCCTGAGGGGTTTGGGCCCGGCCTGAAAAGGGTGTATAGGACCCCAAAAACCAAGTTTCCACCAACTCCAATGAAAGCAAAGCAGATCAGCTAAAATTTACCCGAACTGCTCTCATACCTTTGCAAGAAGCTACCATCCCCCGCTGCACCCAGCGGTCCTTCCCCCCCTTATCCTGAGGGATTCAGAGTCGCTGGATGCGTTGCTCACCCCCTGCCAGCCTGCTGCGTCCGCCAAGGAGCTGAAGAGCGAAATAGAAAGTAGAACCTCTGGAAGCAAACAGCATCCAGACCGTGGGGTTCAGGACACCAAAAGCCACCGAATAAAGCCACAATTTTAGCCAAAAAAGAAGCCGGCTATCTCTCACTAAAGAGAGGTTGTATTTCTCTTCGAAATCCTGCTCCAGAAATAAAAATAAGAACGTCCTGGGACGGGCACACTAAGTGGAGCTATGAAACACACAGGCACCTTGCAAGTGGAGGCCTGAGAGGTTGCTGCCTGTGTGAACCTGATGAGTAAAACAATTTCGTAGGTTAACTCCACCCCCCCCAGGGACGGGGGCCCTGAATACAATATGTGATTCATGAGCAGCTGTGGCCTTTAGGGCAACCGAGCCCAACCAACGATACAGAAGGTAAGAGCTTCAATCTTGGTCATATAAAGATGATTTGCGGAGCATCACCGAGAATAAGCAATCTGAAATGGCTGTAAACACACGGTCAGAGAAAGGCCCTATTGAGTGTATCCGCTGCCCTCTGGCGGCCATAGCCCTTCTTGATTGACAGTTAACTATTATATACCTTATTACATCCTAAGGTTTCCTAAACCAGTTCTGGAGAAACACAGACCTCTGGGCAACTTTCACTATAAAAGATACAAAGGCACACGTCCAGCCTGTCCCTCCTTCCAACTACAAGTGAGGGCTCTGCTCTGGAACCTAAAACCTGGCAAGTGGCCTAACACCCTGGGACTTAACAGATGCTCCTCAGAGGCATGATTAGGAGGGAAAGAAAGAACCTGTGGAATCAATGCCAAACGGCTGTCCTATTAAATTAAGAATAAACTTAAAACTAAAGAGGACTGACAACAGTCCCCTTAAGGCTGAGGAACTCCCTGAGCCTCCAGAAAAAACCTACAAACCAAAGAGAGAAACACTAGGCCCAAAAATCTAGCTATTCTGCCTGTTGGCTCCCTCACACAGGCATCGCACTGCGACACTCGCCATGCGATCAAAATATCTAGAGAGAAAATGTCCGCAAAACAGGAGGCCCCAGCAGACCGACAGAGTCCGAAGGCCTTACCTGTAGGGCAGAAAGTCCCACCGCCTGCTCCTACCACCTTGTATTCCTCCGATCCCCCAACCGCGCTGATGCGCCAGGCAGCCACGGCAAGGACCGCTCAGCCGGATCCACAGAGAAAAACAAAGATCCTTCCGCCACGGAGAGACTCCGTCTCACACAGCTTCAGTGTGGCTGTACGGGTCTCGGAGCTCCCTCCCGTACAGCCAAGGGAGAGAGATCCGCCCCAGCAAAGGCATGTAGCAAGTGCCAATAATTGAGGACGGCAGGCAAGCGCTGCTCTAATTTAAAGAGCCAGGCTCACAAGTAAAATCACTGTAAACAAGGAAAGTTACGCCTAACTAAACAGAAAGGTACGGAATCAAAAGTAAACTTAAAAGTAAATTAAATTAAAATCAGAAGAGAATTTGGCCCACTAAACGCTCCTTATCTGTACCCCCCAGGAGCTATGCCTCCTGCTACATGGAGACTAGACCCACTGGAGGCTGATCTCTGCAACTTCTAACAGCCAGAAATATCCCAGCCCCTCTGGGTGCTGACTGTGCAGTTCTATTTTCCTTTGCTTTATAGCAACCAAGGTAGCACTGAACCAACCAGCTGAATCCCGTGGAGACTGGACCCACTGGAAGCGGAACTCTGCAACTTCCAACAGCCAGAAAAATTCCCAGCTCCCCTAGAGTGCTGACTGTGCATATCTACCTCCTCGGGATTCTATACCAACCAAGGTAGCACTGAACCACCTAGCTGAATCCCGTTAACCCGAAGGCAAAACAAAGCTCCCACGGCTGTATACAAAAAACAATCTTGCCGCCGAAAACGTGGCTCTCAAAATGGCCACCGTGAGCGTTCCCGCTCAAAAAGAACACTCTCTCACCACCCGCGGCAAGGCCCCGAGCCACCCTGCAAGCCCGGGAGCCGCCACAGAGCCTCCCCTCCAAGTTTCAACCACCTCCCTAAACCAGATCAGTGCAGGAACTTACCGCCGCCGATCCCAGAGGGAGGGGGGAGTGAGGGAGAGGAGCCTGTTCATGGCTTCAGCCCCGGCGGTTTACTGCTCAGACTGAGCCGGGCACAACCTTCACTGGCTTTTAAGCCCCCTGCGTCGCTGCTGCTGCAAGTGCCCGCCTTCTACCTGCTCCTCACCCCTTCAACGCGGGTTCGGGAGCAGGGAGGCCACTGAATAGTACCGTTTCCCCTGTGCTCGTTCAGACGCTGGGGCAATTGCCTTCTACCTGCTCCTCACCCTTTCAACGCGGGTTCGGGAGCAGGGAGGCCACTGATTAGTACTGTTCCCCCTGTGCTCGTTCAGACGCTAGGGCAATTCAGAGAGGGAGGGGGAAGAGAGAAGAGAGAAAAAAGAAAGGTCCACAGATACAGGAACCCTTTCAGCAGCAGCAGCTCTGACCTAAAAGAAAAAACAAAGAACCAAATCAAAAAGGTAAAAGAAGGTTAAATTTCAAAAAACCAAGCTCTGCTTATTAGTTCCCACTGAGCCCAGTCCCAGGCTCAGAACCTCCAAGCTGCTTGGAGACTGAAAGTACTGTTGGAAAGGGGCGGAGTTTGCCTAGTTATACCAGTGACATCAAAACGATGACATCTTTCAGTCTCCAAACCTGCTGGTGGAGGTTCACAACTCTATGGTTCCGGGACTGGACTAGAGGGACGCAAAGCAGTCATTTTAGGAAGGGCCATTTATGCATGGATGACCAAGCACCCAGGGTTCAATTCCCACTAGCACTCCTTGTGGCCTTGGGCAAGTCACTTAACCCTCCATTGCCTCAGAAGAAAGGCCTGGCAATCTACTTCTGGTGACACTGCCAAGAAAACCCAGGAACGTCTGGGTCGCCAGGAGTCAGGACTGACTCGAAGGCACACATTGCATTTTTGTTCTAATCACGTGTAAGTTACACAGGGGCATGGACAAGTCAAAATCTACTCATGAATTGCACCATTTCAGATAGTGAATAGATGTGTATGTTACGATTTACACCTGTTCCCTTGTTCTGTGCAGCCCTTTACAGGAGGGATTAAGGGGGGTTATCCCCCTTAATCTCATCTAGTTCATTCCTCACCCAAATTGTGTTTAGATAACGCTAAAGGCATCTGTAGGTAAGTAGCAGAAACTCCATGTTTATGTTTACAAAACGGCTCCAACTACATGTGAGTGCCAGCACTTGCACATGGAAGTTGGCAGGTTTCACATGTGGGTTTTTCCCCATGTGTGTGCTTGTAAGGTGGCTCCTCTAATAGCACATGGATGTGCATTTTAGAAATAGCTCCATGCTTAGCAACCCTGTCTCAAAAATACCACCAGAGCAGAGTACGTCCTGGCTCTGTATCACATCCTATTTAAAATGTGCCTTTTATTAACAACCTGTCAAATCTGATACATTCCATGCTTGGTTAAGTCTGATATGCAGGTGTGCTTGCACGAACACTGGACAAACTGAGTCACAAAACGGAACTGTGTTATGTGATGCATCTAGTAAAAATCAGTCAGTCAACTTATAACAAAACAATACTCTTCAATAAGAAATTGTGAAAAAAATCTTGCAGCAGAAAGCAGACCTGCATGCATTCTCTCAAAGGGGAAGTCAAGAATCTGAGAAAGGAAGATTACTCGTTAGCTAGCTGAGCATGTTACCAAGCAACACTGCAATGCTCCCTTGTTGTGCTGACTGGAATAGCTGTAGCCCACCCCACTCCTGCTTTCAAGGTCAGCTTGCAGTGGCATCCAGCTTGCCCCCAACCCCACTTCTTTTTACAGATATCTGTTCAATAAAGAATTGGAGTCAGTGTTTCACTCACAGGTTCATCCTCTCACTCAATGACTGGCGAGACTAGTAGGTCTGTTTTGTATTGGTTTACTCACGTGGAGTCTGGACTGAATTTGCACTGAAGTGAATAACGTTTGTGAGCTGGAATTTTGGTTTTGGGGATTAACTGTGTAACTTCTTCTCCAATTCCTCCTGTCAAGTTCCAAACATAACAATTCCCCTGCAAAACACAAAAAGCTGATTTTTTTATATAATTTCCATTCTCCACCTCGCTGTGCTGTTGTGAGGAAGCTCTTGGTTCAGAATCTGTGTCTAGCAGTTCTAGACAGGAAAGCGATTGACAGCTAGCTGCCCCCTCAGTGAACTTACGTAACTACCCTGCAATCCTCTTGGGAGCAGTTATGCCCAGAGCTGGCATAAAGCGTAGTTACTCACCTGAAACAGGTGATCTCCGGGAACAGCAGGAATTGAGTCTTCACATATGGATGACAGCAGGAACACTCCCCAGCGTCCAATAGGAAAGCTTTTGGGAGCATCCCACTGCGCCTAAGTAGCTGCCTTCCCACCTTTCCAGCTCTCCCTCCTCAGTTGAGTTTGTAGCCGAGATAAAAGGAGAGAAGAAGAAAGTACGTACAACTCCTAGGGAGGAGGGTGGGTTGTGAAGACTCAATTCCTGCTGTTCCCAGAGATCACCTGTTACAGCTGAGTAAGTACGCTATCTCCAGGAACAAGCAGGAATGTAGTCTTCACATATGGGACTCCCTAGCTTGGAGATGCCAAAAAGATGACCTTAGAGCAAGCTGTGGAACACAGGCCTAAGTAGTAGGTCATATAACCTTCAAGGATATCTGGTATCGAAACCCGGGGGAGGAATTGATCTAAATCTGAAAGACATGCTGGAGGACAGCTTGGCCAAATGAGGCATCCCAGCAGAAGTCCTTGTCCAGGCAATAATGAGCAGCAAAAGTATGGACAGAGGACCAGGTTGCTGCTTTACATATCTCAATCACCACAGAGCGAAGATTCACCATGGAGGCAGCCATTGCTCCAACATTATGTGCAGTGACATGACCCTCAAGAGGGAGTCCTGCACTGTCATACGCAAAAGAGATACAATCTGCTATCCATTTGGAGAGAGTGCGTTTGGATACTGGTAGTTCTAGGTGACTGGAATCAAAAGCGATGAAAAGCTGGGAAGCCCTTCTGTGCTCCCGTGTTCTCTGGAAATAAAAGGCCAAAGCATGTTTGCAATCCAGAGTATGAAGGGTTGCTTCCGCCCTAGAAGAATGAGGTCTAGGGAAGAAAACAGGGAGGTACACTGACTGGTTTAAATGAAAAATGTGAGACCACCTTTGGCATAAAGTAAGGATGAGTCCTAAGGAGCACCTTATCATGGTGGAAACGTGTATAAGGAGGATCAGCCACCAAAGCTTGAAGTTCACTGATGCGCCTTGCTGAAGTGAGGGCAACAAGGAGGGTGACCTTCCAGGTAAGAAACTTCAGGGAAGTAGTGGCTAGGGGTTCAAAGGGCAGCTTCGTAAGCTGTCTTAAAACCACATTAAGGTCCCATACCACTGGTGGTGGTGGTGGTGGTTTAATGGGAGGCTTAGTTAATAGAAGCCCTCATGGAGCGTGCTACAAGCGGCTGAGAGGAGATGAGGTGATCATACAAGGGTATGTGGGAAGCAGCTATGGCACTTAGGTGTAGCCCTTACCGAATTGTTCTAAGTCCAGAGGAAGATAGGTGGAGAAGATATTCAAGTAAGGTCTCCATGGGAACTGAAAAGGGGTTAAGATCCATTTTCGAACACAAGGCAGAGAATCTACGCCACTTGAAAGCGTAGGAGCACCTTGTGGAAGGTTTCCTAGAAGCAAAAGGATATCTTTCACCTGCTGAGAGGATAATGCCCTGGAACTCTAAGTATTCAGTAGCCATGCTGTTAGGTTTAGGAACTGCGGATTGGGATGCAGCAGTGTCCCATTCTCTTGTGAGAGGAGATCTGGGGCAGATCCCAAATCTACTGGTTGAACTAGAGAGAAACGTAGAAGCAGAGGATGCCACGGTTGTCGTGGCCAATGCGGGGCTATAAGAATCATGTAGCCCTTGTCTCTCTGGAATTTGAAAAGAGTTTTGGGAATGAAAGGTGAAAAGCATCTACCGCTTGGCTGTTGTGAGCAGGAATTCTGGAACAGAACCGGGGAAGTTTGGCATTCTGAGGACTTGCAAACAGGTCTATGCCTGGGGTTCCCCAGATCTGGAAGACGTGAACAACCTTGTTTGCATGGAGAGACCACTCGTGGGGTAATAAGACCCAACTGAGTTTGTCCGCCAAGAGATTCTGTTTGCCTGGGAGATAAACGCAAGTAGGTGAATCTGATGTTGTATGGCGAAGGACCATAGGTGCAGGGCTTCGCTGCAAAGTGTCCAAGAGCCTGTTATGCCCTGCTTGTTCAAGTTGAACATGGCTACCTGATTGTCTAGACTAGAACTGTGCGGAAGCGAAGGTGGTCGTGGAACACCTTGAGAGCACTGTGGATGGCTCAGAGTTCCAGCAGATTTATGTGGAGTTGTGACTCCTGATGAGACCAAAGACCCTGAGGGGAGAGGTTGTCCAGATGAGCTCCCCAGCCCAGTCAGACAGTTGATAATCCAGTCCCAAACATTTTAGACACCAGTCATGGGTGTCTGTGGCTGAAATTGTACTGCCACACTTGGAACACTTGTTAAAACCATTAGCTAGTTTGTCCATTTTGGAAAAACAAGGCTTAAGCCTAAAATGGCATCGATGCGCCCTGAGGGAAAGGGCTCTCCCTTCAAAGTTCTTCTTTCTTTCTTTCTCAAAAGAAAAGAAAAAAAAAAAAAGGAAGATGAGCACCAACAGGGTCAGTACCAGCGTCGACAGAAAGGCAGACGCAACCACGAAAAATAAGAAAAATCAAATTTTTGGTGGTGACAGGAATTGCTTCTTGTCGGCTCCACGGAAAATGAAGAACTGAGGAGGGACAGCTGGAAAGGCAGTAAGGCAGTTACGCAGGAACAGTGGGATGCTCCCAAAAGCTTTCCTATTGGACGCTGGGGAGCATTCCTGCACGGGCTCCTTCAGTACCGATGTCACCCATATGTGAAGACTACATTCCTGCTTGTTCCTGGAGATAGTTCTTCTCACTCTCTGTGCTTATAGACAAATGACTTCATATGCTTATCTGCATCAATGCGCTTACTTTGCCTAAACATCTAAGGCAATGGTAATGAGGTCACTGACTATATTTCAAAACAGATCAACTTAACAGAGTCGGTTTCATCTGAGGACATGAGCAAAAAGCTGTGTATTTAAATAATACTGGCCAGGCTATCAAGGGTGCAGCTTTCTTGAATGTTGCTGGGGTTCGTGCTGGTTTAAGAAATACTGCTACACACCAAGCTATTCACAGCTGCCATGTAACTGGCATCAGGGTCAATATGAACAGAATTGACAGACACTTCAGGTTCAGGAATCAGCTGCTCATTATGGTCTGTTTTCAGATCCCAGATGTGAATTGCTCCACTTTGATCGCCTACAATAAGCTCCGCCTGTGAAGAAATAAAGCAATAAGAGCATAAGAAAAGGCACTGGTGAGTAAGGTTGCCCACAACTTAGATCTATGTCCCAGGGATGCACAAAGGCTCTCCCAAGTCTGTCAGACATAAATCATTTTCATGGATTTTTTCTCCAGGAATTTGTCCAGTCCTCTTGAATCCTGCTATGTTGGTTGCTTTGACCACATCCCCCAGCAGCAGATTTCACTACTTAATTATGTGCTGCATGAAGGATATTTAGACAATTTTGTTTTTAATCTGCTGGTTATTAGTTTCATGGAGCGTCCTCTTGTTTTTCTGGGGCCTGATGTTCAATGGGGCGGTTTTGCACCACTACAGTGCATAGCTGTCACCACCAACCTCTAACCCCAGATATTCAATGCCGGTGTCATATGCAGCTCTGGCATCAAATATCCAGCATCACCGCACAGCCTCTGCAGCTGCAGAAGCTAACTGGGTAGTGGCGCTATTACACTGCTACCTCGTTAGCTCTCATAGGCAAAACTAGGCCAAAGGCAAAACTAGGCCAGCTTTTGCAGCACCTAGTCTTACCTGCAGGTTGCTAACTGGGTAGTGGTGTAATATTGCTGCTAGCCGGCTAGTGACTGTCACCCCACTACATGCCCCGATGCTAAGCGGCTAGTGACGGTCACCCCACTACATGCCCCGATGCTAAGCGGCTAGTGACGGTCACCCCACTACATGCCCCAATGCTAAGCGGTTAGTGACTGTCACCCCACTACATGCCCCGATGCTAAGCGGCTAGTGACTGTCACCCCACTACATGCCCCGATGCTAAGCGGTTAGTGACTGTCACCCCACTACATGCCCCGATGCTAAGCGGCTAGTGACTGTCACCCCACTACATGCCCCGATGCTAAGCGGCTAGTGACGGTCACCCCACTACATGCCCCGATGCTAAGCGGTTAGTGACTGTCACCCCACTACATGCCCCGATGCTAAGCGGCTAGTGACGGTCACCCCACTACATGCCCCGATGCTAAGCGGCTAGTGACGGTCACCCCACTACATGCCCCGATGCTAAGCGGTTAGTGACGGTCACCCCACTACATGCCCCGATGCTAAGCGGCTAGTGACGGTCACCCCACTACATGCCCCGATGCTAAGCGGTTAGTGACTGTCACCCCACTACATGCTCCGATGCTAAGCGGTTAGTGACGGTCACCCCACTACATGCCCCGATGCTAAGCGGTTAGTGACGGTCACCCCACTACATGCCCTGATGCTAAGCGGTTAGCATCGGAGCGTATAGTGCCATTAATTGGGGATATTAAATGGCACTAATCATGTCCCATTCTTCGGCATATTCTGTAAACCATATAAATGCCTTTCAATACTAGGCCAGTGTTGTCCGAAAGGTTAATCAACCCCCGCCCCACTCATAATGTTGTAAATGTCTATCATACCCCCTCTCCAAACTGAAGAGTCCTAACCTGTTTGGTCCCTCTTCATCCCCTTTATCCTTTTTTTGTCACCCTTCTCTTAGAAACAGTAAGGAAAGGCTTCCATTAGCTGTAAATTTTGATTAAATATTTAAGCTGTGGCAATGCAGAAGCAGCACAACAGAGATTATAAAAACGCCTATAAGGAACAGCAAAAAAAAAAAAATCTATATCCCTGGTTTAGTTTTGCGCTGCTCTGTGACTTGCATCAGGGAAGTCAAAATGTTTACCAAACCCAGTTATGGAATGAGATCAAGAGAGGGTGAGGGAGTCATAAGGAGCTGTCATGCTACCTGAAAAATTATCCACAAAGGTGCTACAGGTCAGGTCAAAGTCTGAATGAAGAGACACTTCCACCACATGCAGCCCCCCCCCCCCCTCCAAGGAGACTCTCCCAATCTATAGCCTTTACTTAGGATGCAGGAAAGGTCAGAAGAAATGAAACCCAAGAATGTTCAGCAGGGAAACAAAAAGCCCCTGTCTGAAACAAGGCAGCTGTCCCCCTGCAACAAGACTATTATTGTCCCAAGGTTATCTGAGCCAAAGCCAAACTTCTGCCTCTGTTTCAGCTCAAATCTTGGATTTCCAGCATGATAGACAGAGGAAATAAGTGGCGCCTGCATCCTATAGATGTGTCTCAGAGGTACGTCTATCCTTTGGAAAGACAAAAATCACTATGTACAACTGATCTCTCTGGTTTTTTTTTCCCACTACTACAGTATCAAACTGCATGGCCTCACCCCATCCTCCTGGATGCATTACGACCTAGGTATTGTCTCACTTCCCTCCCCTCCCACATGAGGGACAGAGCATTACCTCACCCTCTCCCGTTTATATCATTTCTTGGGAAATGGCTCATTTCTCACCTCATCTGTATCACAGATACATCAGCATTTTCCTGGCTATGCCGCTTTCAAAATGTATTAACATGCAACCCAGTGCAGCACTCATTCAAGTTCTCACATTCTCTGCAGGTTGTATGACGGTAAAGCTGAGGTGCCATATGCAGCATTGCCTCAGGGAGAGAGGCGATAAGCTGTTGGTCTTCTGATGTTTTTCATAAGGAGGCACAAAGGATCTCGACTCACACCTGGCTGGAGCCCTGCTTCATGCAGCATAGCGCTCCCCATGCCCCCTCCTCCCGCCCCCATATGTCGCAGCTTAGGACCCTCTGTGGCTTTGCTCAGACTGGGGAGTACACAAAGTGCAATATTCTCTGGTGCAGCTGACCCAAGGGGAAGTTGCCAGTCTAGAACCAAAATCTGGGTCATCTACATACAGCGGCCACTACTGCTACATCCCATGCCACAGCTCTAGCTCCTGTTACCTGGTTGGGATGTAAGCAGACACAATTAATGGGAGCATTAACTTGAAAGATCCTCTGACACTGGAGGTTCCGCGACCTGGTAAAAGAAGAGTACGACATTACTGCAGTCAGGGCTGCACAAAGCGAGAGGGAGGCAGGGAGTAAGGGCCGCTTACCTCAAGTCCCATATCCTTGCCATGCAATCTTCTCCTCCAGTGTACATCCAGCGCCCATCCTCATGGAACCCAACTGAAGTGATGTTTTTGCTGACACCATCATAGTTAATCACAGGATTGGGATTGTTGGAGTTCAGATCATACATTCGAATGTGCTGATAACCTTCAGAAACAGGGTCAGGCATGAGCTAGGGTTTATTTGATAGAGACCAGCTAAAGGCACCTACAGTTGTGGTCAACATTATTGGCACCCTTGCATTCTAGGTATGTTGTGTACAATATCTTCAGAAATAATTGGAAATATTCCAACTGTATATGGTCATAAAGCATAGTTACTTACCTTTAACAGGTGTTCTCTGGGAACAGCAGGAATAAGTCCTTGCATATGGGTGACATGGGGGGGGGGGAAACTCTCGCCTGCTTCCATGCATGCCAGTCTTCCCACCCAAAAGAGCCATCTTACCTTAGTATGATGACATAGCTCAAGTAAAAAAAAAAAGAGCAACTCCATGGGGAGGAGAGAGGATAGTGAGGACTTATTCCTGTTTTTCTGAGAACACCTGCTATAGTAACTACGCTTTCTCCAGGACCAATCAGGAAGTCAGGCCTCCCATATGGGACTCCCAAGCTACAGGCTACCAAAAAAATTTGTAAAAAGTCCAATGGGGCAGCCAGAAAAATGAACCAAGAAAAGCAGCATGAGAATCGCTGTAAGGTTCCAAGAGTCAGCGCCCAGCTTGGATAAAGACATCAGGATAACTCTACGGAAGCCTGGACTGACAGAAGGGCCAGTGGAAGGCACTGCATCTAATTCCCAAACAGGTGCTGGAGTATGGTTTGGTTGAAGTTGCTATTGCGCTAGCAATCTCCATCCAGACAGTAATGTGCCATGAAGGTGTGGACAGAGGACCATATTGCAACCCTATAGATCACCACTGTGGAGACAGGGTGTAAGTTCGCTACAGAAGAATCCATAGCTTGGACATTATGAGCCTTGACATGTTCATGGGTCAGGTCAGCTTGCACATACGCAAATGAGATGCAGTCTGCAACCCAGAGTGAAAGAGTGTGCTTGGAGACTGCTAGTCCCAGCCTATTGGGGTCAAAGGAGACAAAAAGCTGGGAAGAGACACAGCAGGCTTTCCTTCTTTCTAGGTAGAAAGCCAGTGCCCTCCTGCAATGTAGGGTATGCAAGAAAGTCTCAACCCTGTTGGCATGAGACCTAGGAAAGAAAGTGGGCAGTACCACCGATTAGTTGAGGTGAAAGGTAGAGACTACCTTAAGGAGAAATTTAGGGCAAGTCCAGAGGATTTTTATTTATTTATTTTTTATAATTTCAATTTTTATTTGCATTGAATCTAACAAACAAGGCCTCATCACATCACATCACACTCTTACTCAAACTGAATTTTTAAACAGAGAAGTCCCCTCCCTCCCCTTCCCCCCTTACACTCAGACAATCAGTTCTGCAAAATGTCCGACAATGATCGTCAGTGGGCATGAAATTGGTCGGTACTCTGACATCAGGCCGCAGTCAGTCGCTCCATCAGAACAATGCGGCATAAGTGCACCTTCCACACTTCAATGTTGAGGGCAGCCTGATTATTCCAATTCCAGGCGATTTCTCCTCGAGCTGCCTGGATGCACGCCCGAATAGGACAAGCTCATCTTAGCCACTACTCACCAGACCATTTGCCCAACAGATAGAATCCTGGATCCAGTCCCACATCAACATCAAAAACTGTTTTAATGAGCCCATGGATGATATACTAATAAGTAAACACCACTGGGCACTCCCACCAAATATGGTAAAAGGACCCTTTAGCCCCACAATTGTGCCGACACCGATCAGGTGTCTGAGGAACAATGCATGCATGCGATCTGGGGTATAATACCACTGCATCAGCAACTTCTGTGAGGTTTCCCTGATAGACACAGAGATGGCCTGACGACCCAATCCCATGCACACACTCTCCCAGTCTTTCTCCATCCACTCACATGCCATGTCCTGCTCCCAAACCACCATATAGAGAAGCCTTAAGACGCTTTCCCCTTGTAAGCTTTTATATAGCAATCGTATCAAACCACCCACAAGGCTTCCAAATCATTAAACCCCTCAGGAAGTCACCCAGCGTGTCCGATGGTGAAGAAAACAGACCACCTACATATGTGCAAAGAAGTCCCTTGAGGGCAACTGGTACCTCTCTTTCAGTGTTTCGAAAGAGGGAGGTTCACTATGATTGAGCAATTTCACAAATGTATCCAGGTCCAACCGTTCCCAACACTGAAATACCCCCTCCCTTCCAGAAGCAAAGACTGGGACCCTGTGCATGGATGCCAAAGCTGAAATTATCTTGGAAGCCACTATTCTCCATCCCCTACGCCATTAGCTCCAAAGATGCACCAAAAAGGGGTTCTCCTTTCATTGCCCTCCAGGAGTCCCCTTCAACAACCAGGGAAGATGGGCCAGCTTTATTGAGGGAGGTCAGGAACTCCTTCTCTGATCGCTATGACGACAGAGCGTAGCATCTCCATGTGGAAGCAGGGTACTGTCACAGCCCCTCCTAGTGGCAGTGTGCCAAAGGGTCAGGGTGGACATTTTAATTTTGTTAAAGAAAGAAAAACTTTTAGACCAAGTGCATTCTGGTCCTTGTAGTCCCTCTTCACAAGAAAATAGATGTGTGAGCCTTGAGCAGGGTGAAACAAAAAAGATTTTATTCCCTTGTTATGCAAAAGGTTCTTCAGGAAACAAAGTAGAATTACCTTACTTCAGGTTTAGTGCCAAGAATAGTTACAAAAGGTCAGCAATTGTTACAAATGCTTCACAGTTCTCTGTATCCAAGCAAGTTTCTCAAACAGCAAGAAAAACAAGACAAAACTTCTTCCTTCAGTGTTAACAGAAGCAAAAGGTACTTTAAAACATGTGCTGCTGTTATATCTCGGTAAGAGATCCCAGGCTCTCGGTAATACACAGAGAACAGTCCATTGCTTCAAGCATCAATGGTTCTGGTTCTGCAATCTCAATTTGCATGGGTTCTAGCTCACTCATGGTGTCTTCTAATCCTGAGCTTTCCCTGGTTAACACAGGTTGCAGTTCAGTATTTCTTTCCCCCACTTTCCAGCCTTGCTGGCTTGAGTTTAGCAAATAACTATTAGGGCTTTTCCCTCTACCTCTCTGTACAGGGTTGCAAAACTTCCTCCAGCTTTGTTTCTTCTCAGAATGGCTTTTTAGGTTATCAGCCTTCCTAGGACCTGGCATCCATTTAATAAATGAAGTAGCACTGTACATTGGATCTCTGTAGCGTTTGCTGCTGGTGTTCTTTCCACCAGAGACTCTCCCTTTGTCAGCGTCTTCCTTGAAGACTGGCTTCTGGAGCTTTCTAAGCTGGGCTTGTTCTCCCTGGAACTTAGCTCTGCTTTTCCATGTATCCAAGCTTCACTGCCTTGCAGTGTATGAGGTTCCTTCCTCAGGTCCTTCCTTCAAAGATCCTTTCTCTTTCTCTCTCAAAGGTCCTCCCTCGAGTTCCTTCTCAGATCCTCTCTCGAGTTCCCCCTTTGATCCTCTCTGTCTGCTTCCTTCTGAGCACTGCTTAAAAAGGCGTTCTCCAACTGAGTTTCCTGGCTTTCTACCCAGGTGCCTTTGATTAGGTACTGCATTGCTACAACCTGGGTGTGTCAGCTTAACTTCTGCAGCCTCGTGCCTGCTCCCTCTAGCTGCACTTCTAGGTAATTGCACCCTCTGTAACTCAGTTGCTTCATAAGAGAGAGAGTTTTTTCCTACATCCATCGCTTCAATGGCTTCAGCTCCATCACAGTACTCAGACACCGATTGACATGCTTGAGATCCAATACGGGCAGGAAAGAACATTTGTTTTTGGGGACCATGAAGTATCGACCTCACTCTCGTTAGTCTTTTGGCACAACCACTACCGCCTGCAGTACGAAGAGGTGTGTCAGTGTATCCCTCACTGCCACTAGCTTCCACAGCGCCCTGCAGAGGGAAATGATGAAAGCCTCCCACAAAGGCCTAGCAAATTCCAGTGCATAACCTCGTGATCTAGAGTACCCATTGATCAGATGTGGCTTCTCTCTTCACGTAAGATTTCTCAACTTCAAGCAACCTTTCCCGTTTATTCTCCCTTTTCTTTGCCAGACCAACATAGTCCTGTGGCCCTGTCTCTCATATATATATGGTCACATTTTACACCTACTACATCAGACTTATCTCACTTGATACAAGATATCTGAAAAACCATCTGTACACTTAATCCAATTCCTTCCTCTTGGTTAAAAGAGCAGTCCTTTGGACTTCTACCAATCTTGCTCTTACTTATTATATAGTAGCTTATTCTCGGGAAATGTACCTTCCACATGGAAGGCAGCTGTATTACGACCTATAGCCAAAGATGTTCATGGCGACCCACTTGATCCAAACTATCGGCCTATATCAAACCTACCTTTTGTATCCAAAGTATTAGAGAAGATGAAATTAGACTTACCTGCTAATTGTTGTTCCTTGAGGAACTCCAGTCCAGTGCCGCACCTTTGGGGTAGTGTACTTCTTCCCGCAGCGTGGAGACTGAGCATGTCATCTTTTGATTACACCAGTATTAATAGCAGAGGGATGGCCCACAAGCTCCAGTAAATAAGTCAATTCGATTGTTTAAGATATAGACTGTTTTGGTTCAAGTTTAACTTTGTTGCTCCGGTGAGTCTGCTTTGTCAATAGGTAATAAATAAGTAGTTAAACTTGAACCAAAACAGTCTATACCTTAAACAATCTAATTGAAATATTTCTAAGTCAACCCCCTAGTGGAGAAGGGATTCCCTCTGTGTGGAGGCTTACCTGTAGCTTGTCCAGACAACGGCATGCATCCATCACTGAGTGAGGAACAGACTATCTGTCCACCCTCTACTCCATCTGTCCTGCATATGCTACGACCACGGGCCTTACATAGCCTCCACAATCCTGCTTCAGGCCCTGGTACATAACACTGGCACATGGGGAGAGATCCGGGACTGGACTGGAGTTCCTCAAGGAACAATTAGCAGGTAAGTCTAATTTCACCTTCCTTATCATCCCTCTAGTCCAGTCCCACACCTCTGGGGATGTAACAGAGCAGTAAATTCAATGGGAGGGGCCTGTCAAACTGGCCTGAAGCACCACCGATTCAAAACAGGCATCCCCAGCCGCCTGGACGTCTAGACGGTAATGCTTAGCAAAAGAATGCAGTGAAGATCAGGTTGCCACCTTACAAATCTCAACCGGCAGCACCAAGCTATACTCCGCTCACGAGGCTGCTTGAGCTCTCGTGGAATGAGTTTGTAACCCCTCTGGCACTGGCTTACTCTTCAAGATGTATGCAGATGCGATTGCTTCTCTGATGCACCTGGAAATTGAGGTCTTAGCCGCCACCTCCCCCTTGCGCAGACCTCTAAACAATACGAACAGACGATCCAACTTGCGGAAAATCACTGTCTTCTTCAAATAGCATTGCAGAGCACGCCATATGTCCAGGAGGTGCAAGTGCGTCCCGGTGGAGACATTCTCTCTGCTCCTGAGAACCGGCAAGGAGACAGCCTGGTTCACATGAAAAGACGAAACCACTTTGGGCAAAAGGGATGGTACCGGCCTCAGGACCACCTTCTCATTGGAAAACGACAGAGAAGGCTCCCGGCAAGAGAAGACCTGCTGCTCCAAAATCCTGCGCGCGGAACATATAGCCACAAGAAATACAGTCTTGAGGGTTAGATCTTTGAGAGAGGCTCTGTTTAGTGGTTCAAACGGTTCTCTTACCAACACCTCCAGCACCAAATTGAGATCCCATAGAGGTACTATTGTTCTCCTCGGCAGACGAAGCAGTGCCACTGCCCTCAAGAACCGTCCAAAGTCTGGGTGCATCCCCAACACCACCCCTTGGACCTTTCCTCGATAACAGGAAATAGCTGCCAGTTGAACCCTCAAGGAACTGCCAGTCCTTTATCGAAATCAGCCTGCAAAAACGGTAAGACATCCGAAACGGCAGCTTGGATGGCCGAAGCTGCTTATTTTCATACCACGTCTCGAAGATGTGCCAGATCCAAATATAAGCAATAGACAGATCTTCTCCTGGCCTTCAACAAAGTCAAGATCATTGCGGCAGAGTAGCCTTTCTTCTTCAGCTATGCCCTCTCAAGAGCCATGCCGTAAGCAAGAGTCAATCTACTTGCGGCATGCATATGGGCCCCTGCAAAAGCAGTTCCTCCAGAGCCGGGAGCAGCAACGGGCGATCCTCCAGGAGCCACATGAAATCTGCGTACCACGGCTGTTGTGGCCAATCTGAAGCAATAAGAATTACCAGGTCTTGATGAGCCTCGATCCTCGGCATGACCTGACCTATTAGAGCCCATGGCGGAAACACAAAGAAGCCTCGCTGCAGGCCACTTTTGTATTAGACACAGTCCAAATGGGTGTTTTTTGCAGAGTGAGGTATACTGTCTCAGCTAAATAGCCAATTCACCCTATACGTATCAAACCCCTATCAATCATGATGGGTAACAATGATTAAAATAATAAACCAACTTCACTTATGAAGAAATCACTTAAATATTATAGAATGGTCTCAGACTTTTCGGCACTATTTTTGCTGACTTTTAATTCGTCAGAACTATCAGTGCCTATTTGCATCAGTGACCAATCAAATGTTATTTCTTTTCTGGTCTAGTATATTCCCATATGAGAAGATGCTTATCTTAACATTTGATGTATCCTCTTCCCAACGCCTTCTACCGGCGCCTCATCGCATTTCACTCGCTTGAGTTTCGTCTGGGGATCATTCCTCAAAAATGTTTAGTTAAATATCTTCCAGGGATCATTCCCAAAAGGGTTCTGCAAAAGTGAAGTAATGTGTCAAACGGTTTCCTAATAATTTTAAATCACACAAATCTGTTATCCTCTCTGATATGTAGAAACTATCTACAAGAACCGATCTTGCAAGGACGTGAATACTATATACTTTTATGTTCCAATGAGGAAACAAAAAATACATTTTGCATACCTTGATGCTGCACATGTCTTGCTCACAATCAACTGTTATCCAAGTTGAAACAACGCTGCGCATGTGGATCAGTTCCTATCTCCCACTCTTAAGTTATTCAACTCCTCCTCCTCCTTTAATGATATATCATTTCACCGGAGTTCCTCCTCTAGTAACCCAGACACCCCCCCCCCATTCTATTTGATTATTTAATCCTGTTGGAGTTGTAGATTTTAAATTAAATATCCACTACTGTTCTTGCACGATTAATGTTTGTTCACGTGATCGTCCAGCTCTCCCCATGTTTACCTGCTCTATCGCAAAACTTCTCAACTCAGAGAACAGGTGCCCGGTGTCCACACAATGCTGCACTAAAGGTGCCTCTTACACAAGGCACTTTATATGACTTTTAAGTTCACCCAATCTAATTTTCAAAGGTCTAGTCATTTTTCCTATATATAACAGGTTACACAGACATTGAATGACATAGACCACGTATGATGTATCACAAGTTGTACTGTAATGTATTATGTCACATCGTGGTACACAAAACTACTGACATCACTGGTTACTGCACACATATTACAGTGCCCACATTGTCGATGGCCTTTTTCTTTATCATCTAATGCACTTTCTGTCAGGAATGGGCGCAACACAGCTGGACTTAATTTTTCTTTTAAATTTGGGTTCCTTTTCCAAACGCACCGTACCGTCTTATCCGTTAATCCCAGAACAGTGCTCAATACATCTGAATGTTTCCTAATAGCACTTTTGTATTAGGGCATCCAGGCCTTCTGCCATACTTTCTTGCTGTCAGCTGAAGAAACGCCTCGCCTTTGCGTTCTCGAAGGTTGCCATTAGGTCCATAACTGGGGCGCCCCAGTGGCGCACCACTTGGGCAAACATCTCCTGGTTGAGCACCCACTCTCTGGGGTCCACTCGCACCTGACATAGTCCGCTGTCACACTGTTGACCTCCACCACGTGCACCGCCAACAGTGCCTGAAGGTGATCCTTGGCCCAGCTTAACAGCCTGTCAGACTCTTTCTCCCAGAGTACGCTGCTCAGGACCCCCTGGCGATTGATGTAAGCTACCGTGGTTGCCTTGTCTGAAAGGACTCTTACCGCCTTCCCCTGCAACCAGGGCTGGAAGCTCTGGAGTGCCAGGACCACGCCTGTATCTCCAGCCTTTTGATAGACCACCCCATCTCCTGTGCACGCCACAGCCCCTGGGCAAAGAGTCCTTCGCAATGGGCTCCCCAGCCGGACAGACTGGCGTCCGTCATTAGCGGAACCCATGACGGCAACTCGAGAAGCATACTGCTCTCTAGACTCCCCAGGCGAAGCCACCATTCGAGTGCTTGCTTGGTCGCCGGTGGGCAGGGTAGTCTCTGGGACAAGAGATGCTTCTGATGTGACCAACGCCGGAGCAAAGCCTTCTGCAGTGGCCGCATATGAGCCCTTGCCCATGGTCCAAGTTCAAGGATGGCTGCCATGGTCCCTAGGGCCTGCAGATAATGCCAGGATGTAGGTTCGGCCCTGGCCAGAAACAGTCATACTAGACTGCAAAGTCCTTGTGCTCCCTGTTCTGGTAGGAAGACTTCCCCCATGCGCGTGTCGAATCACGCACCCAGGTACTTGAATTCTTGAGGGGGAACCAAATGGCTCTTGGCCACATTGACTACCCAGCCTAGGCTTTGCAGAAACTGAACTACCCAGGCCGTGGCTTACTTGCTTTCACTCCTCAACTTTGCCCGAATCAGCTAATCGTCAAGGTACGGATGTACCAGAACTCCTTCCTTGCAAAGCACCGCCACCACCATAACTTTGGTAAAGATGTGGGGCGCCGTTGCCAGGCTGAATGGTAAAGCCCAAAACTGGAAATGCCCCATAGGGACCGCAAACCTGAGGAACTGCTGATGTTCTGGCCATATGGGAATGTACAGGTATGCCTCTGACAGGTCAAGAGACATTAGGAACGCCCCTTTTCGGACTGCCACCAAGACAGATCACAATGTCTCCATGTGAAAACACAACACCCGCAGACAGCGGTTTATATGCTTGAGATAGAGGATTGGGCAGAAGGAGCCTTCCTTTTTCAGCACCACAAAGTAAATGGAGTACCAACCGCAGCCGTATTGGTCCCGAGGAACCGGCGCCATGGCCCTGAGCTGCAACAGCCGCATCAAGGTGCCTGACCACTGCCGCTTTGCCCCGTGCCTTGCAGGGTGACTGAACAAAGAAACTGGCCAATAGGCGCTTGAGTTCGAGTGCATACCCTTCTCGAATGACCTCCAGTACCCACTGGTCAGAAGTGATCTGGACCCAGGCAGGGTAGAACTCCCACAGTCAACCTCCCATGGGCTGTACACCTTCACTTCATTGTGATTTCTTGAGTCCCGAGGTCAAAGCTGTGGTAAAACATCTGCCCCCCCCTCGAAAACCTTGAAGCCCCTGTCCCCTGAAGGGACAGTTTCCTCTCTGAAAATGGTTAAATTGAGTTGAATGGAACTGCCTAAATTCCTGCAGCTGCCCTTTGGGTGTGGTAGGGAGACAGCTCTGCTTCTGTATATCCTCAGGCAGACGACCACCTTTGGACTCACTCAGATGCTTCATCAATTTCTCCAGGTCCTCACCGAGCAGTTTCCCCCGATAGGGAAGCTTGCTTAGTTGGGCCTTTGACGAACTGTCCGCCGCCCAGTTATGCAACCAGAAATAGCAGCAAGCTGCAACTATTGAAGCCATACCCTTCGAGAGACCTTGAATAAGATCATAGAGGATACCAGATACACAACCCCCGACTCTAGCTTGGACGCTTCTGAAGCTTGCTCAACTGCAGACTCCCCTTGTTGCACGTGCTGCGACCATTGGAGGCGAGCACTAACCATCCAGGCCCCACAAATGGAGGCTTGCAGCGAAAGAGCATTGATGTCAAAGACCTGCTTCAAAAAGGTGTCCAATTTTCTATCTTGGATGTCTGAGGGCCACACTACCTTCCACTGGAATAGTCTTTTTAGTGACTACGGAGAGCACTGCATCCACCTTTGGTGGTCAAAAGAGTTCACGGTCCTGATCTGACAATGGATAGACCCGTGCTATAGACCTTGACTCCTTAAAGCCCGCTTCTGGCAGATCCCACTTGTGTCTTGGATCATCTGGCAGATTATTCTATGTACTGGAAAAATCTTCTGCATTTTTCTTACGGCTTGTAGCAAGGGGTCCTCCAAATATTAGTCTTCTGTTGGAAGACTAGCAGGCATATTAAGAGCTTTGGCGTGGAGGAGTGGCCTAGTAGTTGGGGCAAGGTACTTCAGGCCGGAAGTTCAAATCCCACTAGAGGACAGCAATCTTGGGCTGGAAGGACTGGGGTTTCTAGTCCCACAGGTGCTCCTTGTGGTCTTGGGCAAGCCACTTAACCCTCCATAGCCCATGTTCCCTGTAAAATAGTTATCCCCAAGTTATAATGCCCTGTTCAATGTAATTTCAGTTTGTTCAATGTAAACCGCACTGATGCAGAATAGCACGGTATATAAGAGAATGAAAATAAATAAAACAAATAAATAAATAGAGGGATTCCGCAATGAGCGCCAGTAATGCCTCCCAGTGGAACACCCTAACAATTCTTGCTTGCTCCTCCTATTCTGGGATCTCATAGTCTTCCAAATCCTCCTCGACATCCATCTGTGTCATGGTCCTTCCCTTCCAGACCCTCAGACATAAGAGACTGCTCCAGCCCCTCCTCCGAGGGCCTAGGTCTCTTTGCAGGAACTATCCTTGGCTCAACCCCCGGAAGAGCTCCCAAATGTTTGGTTCTGCATTCTGCCTCTGAGGGACACCCGCCATAGCACAAACCTGGGGGAAAACAGTCAAGTAGTGGTACCGGCTCAGACTCTGAGGGAGAGAGGGACTGGGAGTGGCCAAGGAGCAGGAAGCTGTCTCCTGTGGCGGTAGTAGGGAGGCCATGGAGTTCTGTGGTTCATGAACTGGAGGAGACCCCTTCTGCTGTTTCAAACTGTCCACTAGGTTCTGTTCCATAGAGGTGGCCTCCTGCACAGCCTCTAGAAATACCTTCCTCTGAAACAGCCCCTCGTCGTGTTCCACACACCAGGGGGGTCTGGAGGGCATATCAGCAGTCAGACGAAGAAACCACCACTAAACTGTCTCTTCCCCAAAGAGTCATGCTTTGCCAGTGGAAAAAAAGAAAACAGCACACAAAAATCCCCTCTCATAATGTATTCCACTGTAACAGTCTGTACTGCCTGATACATTATGAGCAATGTCCAAATCTCCAGGTTTATCTTCTTTAAAAACAAACAAACACTACACTCTACTGTTCCCTACAACCATCCACAAATAAACCCAAAGGCATCAAAGCTCCCAACTGTGCCAATGATGGAGGAGAGAAAATGAAAGAAAACACTACTTTTCTGCTCTTCCCGTGCACAGCTCTTCTGCCACACAGCCGGGCCTGCCGTAGCAACTAAGCCTGCATGGTTGCTCCCAATCTCTGCTGCCAACCTCCCCCCCCCCCCCACTGAAAAACAACAATTCTATTGCTCAGTCCGCACCGTCACTTTCAGTCCTCCCACGCTCAGCTGGAATCACATCTTCGGCGCCAGTGGGGGGGTCTCTGAGGGTGTCCGTCCGCCTCAGCAGTTGTCTGCAGCAATTGAACAGCTCTTCACCCAAGACTTGGGTTTGGGAGCTGGTAATTCCCTGGACTCGTGGAGAGCCTCCACACATGCACCTCGCTCACCCGGTGGGAGGAGGAGAGGGCTTCTCCACCATGGTCCTTTTGAGAGGTTTTTTTTTTTTTTTTAAGGAGACAAGCAGAGCAATAAAGTGGTTGAAATTCACCACTAAACCTAAAAACTGACTAAAACTAAATAAATCTCCTTAGTTGTCCCTCTAGTATACTCTGGCTCACTATCTCCTCCAGCTGCTTGGAGCCAGAGTATACTGGAGCTTCTGTTATTAATACTGGCATGCTCAGTTTCCAAGCTTCTGGAGGAGGTACACTACCCCAGGGGTGCGGGACTGGATTAGAGGGACGATAAGGAAATTAGCATTCTGGCAACTTTCAGTACACATGGAACAAACCCATGTCCTACACCCTAGATAGTCAGGTTTTCAGCCACATCATAGCATGGAAACTATTCTAACAGCTGTGTTAAATGATATCCATAGGGCTTGGAATCAGGGTAAAGCACTTCTTGCTATTTCATTAGATTTGTCGGCTGCACTCAACCTTGTCAATCACAGTTTGCTTATGACTCGTCTTTTTGATATAGGCCTTCACGGTCAGCCACTTGCTCGATTCCATTCTTTTCTTCAGGGACATACCGACCAGGTTCAGGTCTCAGACACTTTCTTCTTCACACTAACTTACCCGTGGGGTACCCCAGGGGTCCATGCTATCTCCTATTTTATGCAACATCTTTTTAAGCCCATTAGCTACACTTATTCACAGTTTAGGGATTACTGCCTTCATCTATGCAGATATTCTTTTATTGTACCCGATGGACTTAAGGGCACCAGATATGTCGGGAGTCCATTCCTGCTTGGCAAGCAATGCTGAAAGGCGCTTGATGTGGTCATTCGTGTGGAACGACAGACAGTATTCCGCTGCACCTAAAGCAGAGACGTGTGGCGGCTCAAAATGTGCATGTTGTGGGCGGAGGTTCCAAGAAGGACTTTTGTGATTGTTGCCGAACCTGTAACTCGTGGGGCAGCTGCCAGATAAGTTCAATGGCGTTTTTAGAACCTTAAATAAATAGAACAGGGTAGTCATTGGATTCTCTCCTGACTATTTGCCTGACAAAAATAATTTTAGGTGAGTTCTGCACTGTGGGGCGGTCTTTGGATATAGATAATTTTGGTGATTTGCTTCAGGGGGGGGGTACTTTGGTTTATACCAACTTCAGCAGCTGCAGATAGTACAGAATACTGCAGTTTGTATGTTAGCCAGAGCTCATCGTTATGATCATGTTACACCATTACTTATACACTACCATTGGCTCCCTATTTCCGAACAGCTTCATTACAAGTTCCTACTGTTCACCTTTACGACAATACATGATGGCCCCAGAATATCTGTCCTCTTTAATAACATTGTATGCCTCTGCTAGAGTGCTATGTTCTTTACATGGTTCCGCTTAAGAATACCATCTCCAGCTGTTGTTAAATGTGAGTTCACTTGACTGTCTGCATTTTTTGTTGCAGCCCCCACACTATGGAATTGCTTGCCTACTGCCTTATGAACTACCTTTGACTGAAAAGTTTCAGATGTCCCTAAAGACTCATCTGTTCAGTACTATCTTTGGGGGATACACAGCATGAGCATGGGGAGGGTTGTGGCCATTGGCTTCAAATGCAGTCTGCATATCACCTCAGCGCCTCTTGATGTGCTTTTATCTATTATGTTTCTATATTGGTATGTAAATTCTTTTGTCGTATCTTTCCCATTTTATTATGGCGTTCTTTTTCTTTAATGTTTTTTGGATAATTGTAATGTAAACCACATAGATTTTTATAGCTAAAGAGTAACATAACATCTTGGTCAAGGCGGTGTACAAGTCCCACAGCTTGTTTGCCCATGGGAAACAACAGCCTCCTGAACCACCATGGCATCATTGTGGCTTTTTATTGGCTGAGGCGTAGAAACCTCTGCCTGGACCTCGAAACCCCCAAAAGGCCTGTCCGAGAAGTAAACCTCCCTCTCTGGAAGGGGGCAAAATGCACCAAACAGAACTGCCAGAAGGCTCTTGACTGTGGACCTAACTGGCTTTGGCTTATCCTCAGAGAGTCTCCCCCCTTTGAGCTCTCCAAGCTCCTTCACCAACTTCTCCAAAGAGAAGCTTCCCCCTAACTGGAAGCTTACTCAGTCACATTTTGTAAGAGACATCCACTGACCAGTTTCTTAACCACAGGTAGCGGTGAGCAGCTACCATCAAGGCCATTTCTTTGGACAGACCCCTAATGAGATCATGAAAGGCATCAGCCAAATATGCCACCCCGGACTCCAACTGCACCGCCTCTGGAAGCAAGGGACAAGAGTCCCCTGCATTGTCTAAGACGTAAACATATTCGTGCCACAAAGGCACCGCAGACTGACACCCATAAGGAGAAGGCATTTATGTCAAACATCAACTTCAGCAGGGAGTCCAACTCTTGCCCTGCACATCCCTAAGGGCAGAGGTACCCTCTACTGGAATGGCTGTTTTCTTCGTGACTGCTGAAACAACCGCATTCACTCTGGGAGAGTGGAACAGATCCTTAGCTTGATCCGGAAGAGGGTACAGAACGAGTCAACACCCACAGTCCCTTCAGACTCGCTTCTGGCAAGTCCCACTCATCCTGAATCATTTGCACAACCTGGAACAGCCGGTCATCCTCCTCTGGGGCGTTCAAATTGATTCTGAGTGCAGTCAGCTCTTCCCTGCAAAACAAATCCACACTATGCAGGATTCTTCCCCTTGAGGGATTTCCCCTTCCTTATTTATTTATTTATTTGTTGGTGCTTATTTACCGTTTTTCGTGAATCAAAGCAGTTTACAGAGAACTCAAGGATTGAACATTACATTAAACAAAAAATATATGTAACATCTTAACAGGCAGTGAAAGGGGAAAAGGGACGAATTAACTTAAATCAGCAACAGCTGATTTGAGTAATAACTATGTTCAGAGAACTAAGCATATATATAAATTAGTTACAATGAACTTGAAGGTATCTTGAAAAGTGTGAGGACTGTAGTCTTCCCCTCCTGTTCTGCCCTTGAGCTCCATATACTCCTCACTCCAGTAAGAGTCCGACAGCAATCATTTTCCTGCTTTCCACTGGGATCCTCCTGGATGGTCCTGTCCTTTTAGCCTCAAACGAAAGGCTCTATGCATGAGCAGGACAAACTCAGGCAAAATAAAAACCAGGAGCATCTCTGTCAAGGAATCTTTTGAGGTGGCAGGCTTGGGGGACCCCGGAGGCATCCCCCTCTGTTCCTGTTCTGGATCACCCTTGTCCATGGCCAAAGAAGAGTGGTCCCCTGATGAATTCTACCTCAGGGCCACCCAAATCCTGCTCGCCCCGTCTGTCGCCAAGGCATTGTTCCATGGACCTAGACTCTGCCTCGCAGCCACGGCAGAAGCCAGCCGCTGAGGTAGCACCTCTGCAGGAACCACAAATGAGGCACACTGATCTGGAGGCATAATGCACCGCCAATAAGCCGCTGCGCTTCCCCACTGAAGCTGAAGCTAGGAGGTGGATAAGCTGCACACCATAGCCTTTTCACTACTAATCTCCTTTGGAGGTACTTAAACAAAAACAAACAAAACAAAGAAAACACCAAAGGAACTTACTTATTCTCCCTGGGGCCACTGAAAAAAAATAACCCCAAATAAAATGTGTGTGATGGGACCTGCAGCATCCGGCCCACCCCTGGAGTCCTCCCTACACATGGCAGTGGGTGAATACGAAATGGCAGCTGTTCCTGCTCCAGGAGGGGAGAAGCTGCTCTCCACTGCGGCTTCCTCAATACTGCCGCGGCCCCAAGAAATCAACTTTTGCAGGTTCCCGCAGTTACCAGAACTGTGTGAGCAGGAAATCCCTCTGTTTGCAGCAGCTAACTGGTGCGGAAAGCCTCCCGCTGTGCTACTCAGTTTGTTGTGAGCATCTGCGGCATCAGGCTGGGGAAACGTGCACTCGTAAAAAACCCTCGGAGGATGAAAGCCACTCCTCACACTGAAGCCGGGGGACCCAGCAGACAGAGTAACTATTTTCCCTGCTAAGGCCTTCACTGCCTGCTTGTTTCCAGCCTTTTTTTTCCTTACACTTTATAAGGTAAGTCTCCTCTGTGCCAGCTCTTCACTGCACAGCCTTCTACTCTGTTCCCAATGAAATATCGTTTCGCTCTTCAAATCTAAATCTGTCAACTTCTTAGTTGTCCCTCAGTGAGTCCTAGTACTTGGATCTTAGTTACTAAAGAAGTAGATTTAAACCAAATAGAAGTAGTTACAATTTTACTCAACACACAATTAAGAAGTGTAGATGCGGCAAGTTAGAAAGCTTTTTTACAAAAAATAAAAATAAAATAAGCTCTGGAATTCATTGTCAAAAGCAGTTAGCATAGCTGGGCTTAAAAAGTGCTTGGACAAAGTCCTGAAGGAAAAGGCCATAAACTATTATTGACCAGGAGAAGCTGTTGAAAGCCACTGCTTATCCTGAGAGTCTACTCCGAGATGCTGGAAAAAGGATAGTAGGCTTAATGGACCTTTGGTCTCTCTTCGCATGCCAATTATTATGTTTTGTAAGTAACTTCATGTTAATGCAACAGTGCCTCCAAACAGGCTGCATAGCAGAAGGAGGATCAAAGCAGAAACCAGCCTCTTGAAGCATCACATCATGAACCCTAGTTTTATAATTCCCTTTCCTTCAAAGGAGCGAGGACATCATGGCTCACGGAATTCTTTCCATTGCCTCCATGTGGGTCTTTGGTGGAGGTACTGTAGTTGTGAGAGTTGGAAGGATAGTTGTGGGGGGGGGGATGGAATAATTTAGGGGGAGGGGAAGAGCAGAGGATGAGGAAACTATCGGATCCAGTTCAAAGTCCTCACCTTTGTTCATAGGGCCTTATATACCGGTGTCCCCCACTATCTCTCTGACCTAGTTCGTCTTCACATCCCCCAACGTTCCTTCCGTTCCATCCATGCCAACCACATGTTTCTCCCTTCTCTCGCCCGTCGTGAATCTACCTGTTCATCCGCCTTCTTCTTCCTTGGCCCCAGGCTCTGGAACTCACTCCCCCCCCCCCCTCCGCCTTGAGTTATCATTTACCAAATTCAAAACCAAATTAAAATCTCACCTCTTCTGTGCAGCCTATGACCTCCCACCCCCTCCCTCTATCCCCATGGCCCCTCCTTAAGCCCATTCATTGTGTCTTGTCTGCCCCGGTTTATCTGTTTGTCGGTCTATCTGGGGGTTTTTTTTGGGGGGGGGGAGGGTTTCAAGCCTAATTTTTGCATTCTCTTTACTTCTGTCCCTTTCCTATCATACCGATGGAGTTCTGTTTCTTCTATCCCTCTTTTTCCTGCAGCAACTCTGATCCAGTCCCTGTCTTTGCCTACTGTAAACCGCCCTGGTACCCATGGTGTGGGTGGTATATAAAGAAACAAATAAAGATAAAGATAACTCCTCCTTTCAAAACTGCCTGACTGCAAGGTTTCACTGTATCTAAGTTTCTATGTTGTATAAGCTGGTACTGCTTCTCCCATAGAGATTATTATTAAAGTGGACCCAGAATATCCACTGTTTGCCCCAATACAAGCATTGTGGAACCTGTGTCTTTTGGGGAAACTGCTAGGTACTTGTGACCTAGATTGGCCACTGTTGGAAACAGGATACTGGGCTTGATGGACCTTGGTCTGACCCAGTATGGCACCTCTTATGTTATTAATTAAATAAATTAAGAGTCTTCTATACTGCAATTTCAGATAATCAAAGCGGTTTACATTGGAACGAAAAGCATTATATTAGAACATTAAAATATTAACATTGGAACTCATTACACTGAATATTTTAGACAATGGATAGTTAACATCCAGAGCAGGATAGAGATGCACTGGGCCATTATTTGGGGATACACATTTCTTTAGAACCCTAGTTCCATGTGACCCAATTTGAACTAGTCTTCTCACTGGTTTTTCCCTCATGCCAAAATTTCAACTTTCTAAATATTTAATAGAATGGGATATTTGGTCCCCCAGACAGACATTCTTGAGCCTGTTATATATAAAATTCTTTAGAACTTCCGTTGAGTTGGAAAGAATCAAAAGATTGAAAGTTAAAGATTCAGCTCTGTCCAGAAAATATAAAGGTCATACATCACACACTCACCTGCAGCAGCAGTCATGCCACGATCTGGGGTGATTTCCAGCGCATTCACCTGCTGCAATGAAAAGTTAAGAAAGTGCAACAACCAGACGCTTAAGATTTATTATTTATTACAAATTCTTATATACCGCGCTATTTACAATCAGTGCGGTTTACATTAGAACAGGATCTTTTGCTCACATTATAACAGGGATTGTAACTTGGAGGTAACAGGGTAACTATTGTGATAAGGAGAGTGCAGCCCAGCCAGGGAAAGGTGAAAAAAGGAAGAATTTTTCCTCTTTGCAGGGGATGGGCACACAGGATCACATAGTCCACAGCAGGAACCTGGAGAGAAACCTAGAGGGCAGACCTAGCTGGAAGTCACGCCCAGACTCCAAGTCAGCCACAGACAGGAGTGGGAGGTACAAAAGGGCGGAGCCAGGAAGGGAGTTGCCCTGCTCAGTGTTTGAAAGGGAGCAAACAAACACTAGAGATAGAGTTGGTTGGAAGGCTGGTTCAAGAGGTGGTTCAGAGTGTGGTTGGAAGCATGGTTGGAGAGCTGATTCAGGAGTTGGTTCAAGTGCTGGTTGGAAGCATGTGAGAAGCATGATTGGAGATATAGTTCCAGTTGCAGTGGCAGTTGTTGTCGGAGTTGCAGTCCAGGCCTAAGTGGGAGTTGCAGCTCAGGTTCCAGTCCTGGTTTCAGAAGGTACAGAGGGAACAGCCCTGTAGCCAAAAGGAGCAGCAGAAAAAGGAACCGCTATAAAGACAGCCAGAGAAGGTACAAAGGAAGCCGCCATACTCAGCACAGTAGCCACCGAGGATATAGGGAAGGTTCCAGGGGGAGAACCATCTACCCTAGCAAGAGAGTAGGAAAGTGTTACCACAGGTCTCTGCCCTACGCTGAGGCAGAGGGAGTCCTGACTGGCCAAAGCTCTAACCAGGAGAATACTGCACAAGAAGCCCAAGGTAAGAGAAGGGGGGCAGCAAGGCCTAAGTATGTTTATTCTTCTGACTCTGAGGAAACTGTTATGCCACAGATAACACAGCACAAAAAGAAATGTTGTTCCAGGAAGGTTAAGCAAGAGCAACCCATAGGAGACCTGCCTAGAGCAGGGAAGGCAAGAAAGTGGGAGAGGTTGTTTAACCTGTTAAAAAGTCTAAAGCAGAAAGTTCCTGAGCGGTACCTAGCAGAACCCTGCTACAGCTCAGCTGAGAGTATGGACATTGAAGTCAAGGAGACTGACGTAAATTCAAATGTCTCAGAGATGGAATGTGATGCCTGCACTAAGGTTAATTAGTGTGAGCCAGAAACACTTGATATTTGAATTCACTGTTGTTTTGTTTTGGACATTTGTTACTGGAGAAGTATCCACTATTTTCTTTTGTCTGGAGAGTACATGTGTTTGGGAGAAATTGTATCCACTTACCTGCAAGGAAGCTGAATAAATTCCTGTGCGCTTTATAAACCACTCGGCCTCATCATTCCTTACACAACTACAACCCTAGGAAATAGAAGAGGTGATCACCCGTCCCTACTAGGTGGCCGCCTGGTAGGGGCGCGAGCGTCACACTATATACAGATCAAACAAAGGAGCTTATAGATTATTTAGGTTAAATTATGTAATAGAATCGTAATGTTCTTGATGGTGGATTCTTTGTAAGTCACTGGGGTTATGTTGTTGGTATGTCAGATGCTGTGTGGGTGAGAAAAGGTGTTGGATGTGAGTGTACTAGGTTCGTGTGGGTAAAATAAAGGCAGAATAGATGATGTTTAATAGCTTTTCTGAATTGCGAGAGGTCAGTAATTGATCTTATATGAGGTGGGAGATTGTTCCAGCACTTAGGAGCATATAGTGTAAATGCTCTGTTTCTAGTTGTTTGGGTACATTTGATGGACTCAGGTGGTATAGATAGCGTATTGTTGGTTGTTGATCTTCTTAGTCTGTTAGTAGGGATACTTGTCAGGAGTGATGAGAGGGATGTGGAAGATATCCAGTTAATTGCTTTAAATGACAGGATTAATGCCTTGTAGGTGACTCTGCATTGTACTGGTAGCCAGTGTAGGTCCATAAGTATGGGAGTTATGTGTTCTTTTCTAGAGATGCCAGAGAGAACACGGGCTGCTGTGTTCATTGCCATTTGAAGGGGATTGAGAGAGCTCTTAGGGAGTCCATGTAGGATGATGTTGGCATAATCAAAGTGTGGCATTACTAGTGTCTGGAATACAGTTCTGAAGTCGTCCGGTGCTAGTAAAGGTCTTAGATGTCTTAGTGTCCGTATTTTGTTGTAAATGGACTTAGTGGTATTCTTTATATGCTCTTTAAAGTTAAGCTGCTGGTCTATTGTGATCCCCAGATATCGTATTACAGACTTGCATGGGAGCTCAGCATCACGGACTTTCAATGAAGCGGGGGGGAGAGAAGTCTTTGTTCCTGCTTATGAAAAGGACTTCAGTTTTTTTTAAATTTATGCGAAGATTCTGGGACAGGAGCCAATCAGTAATTGTATTGAAGCATTCAATAAGTGGAGCAAGGTTTGGCTGCTTAATTTTAATTGGGGCGAAAATCAGTACATCATCCGCATATATAAGACTGGAGATGTTAAAAGAACGGATGATATCATAAATGGGTTGCATATAAATGTTAAAGAGTAAAGCCGACAGGGATGATCCTTGGGGTACTCCTTGTTGCTGATGGAATGGTTCCGATGTTGAGTGACCTATCCGTACTTGTTGCCAGCGGTTCATGAGATAGGATTTGCACCATTCCCAGGCAAGGCTGTGGATTCCCTTTTCCTGGAGGCGGGAGAGGAGTTGTACATGGTTAACAGAATCGAATGCAGCCGCTATATCAAGAAATATGAGCGCGAACCCATTCTCAATTTTGTCAATCCCTCTGGATAATGTATTGATGAGTATAGTGAGTAGAGTCTCTACACCATGTGACTCACGAAATCCATGCTAAGAAGGGTCAAGAGGGGCTGATATGTCAATATGTTGTTGTAGTTGCATTTGAACCACCTTCTCTATGAGTTTAGCTAGATAGGGTATACTTGAAATCGGGCAGTATGAGTCTGTCTTTGCTGGGTCAAGTTTGTTGCTTTTCAGGAGAGGTCGTATGGAGGTATGTTTCAGTATTTCTGGGACTGTTCCTGTTGAGAAGGAGAGTTCCATGATGTAGACTAGAGTTGAGCTAAGTTCTATACGCATTGATCTGATCCAATGGACAGGACAAGGATCATTTGGCGCCGTAGTGGTGTTAAGGTTGGTAAAAAGGTCAGCAATGTACTTCTCTGTCGGAGAGGTGAATTTTGTCAGTGGCTGAAGTATCTGGGGGAGGAGGCACGTTGTGGAGCTTTGCATAAAATTTGTTTTTATAATTTTAGATTGTAAGTACTCAGTGAATGACTGGGGTTGGATAGACACTGTTTGATTGGAGGAAGGTGTCTTGGTTAGTGCTTTAGCAATGCTAAAGAGGTCTCGTGGTTTATTTAATGATCTAAGGAGGGTATCCGTATGGTGCTCTCTAATTTTTTTGTAGACTTTTTCACGGTGTTGTTTCAGGGTGTTCTCATACTCTGATTTGTCAGATGTGAATCGAGATTTGCGCCATTTTCTTTCTTGCCTTCTTAGAAGCTGAAGCGATGCACGTAGTTCAGCAGAGAACCAAGGGGCTGGTTTTCTGTTTCGTGGTTGTTTATTGGATGCTGATGATGTTTTGGAGGAAGGTAGCTGTGAACAGGAGGTAAGGGTGGAGTTCCATCTATGGATCATTTCTTCAAGGTTCTGCGCTGGTTGACGGAGTGTTGTTAGAGTGTTGTTGAGGAAATCTCCTCTATCCAAGGATTTGAAACGAGATTTTTCTCCTGAGGAGATTGAGTTTGCTTGGTTGGTTGGAGTTTGGGTATGCTGGCATGGGATTTGAAAGGAGATCACATTGTGGTCTGACCATGGAACTGGTGTGGATGATAGGCAAATATTCTCAATTAATTCAGATTGAGGGGCAAAGATGAGATCAAGGGTGTTTCCCTTAAGATGTGTTGGAGAGCTCACCAGCTGGGTATAACCAAGGTCCTTCATTGTATCGAGGAATGTATCGGAGTAACTAGGCTGCAATGAGGCGAGGTTAAAATCTCCAATCAGCCAATTAGGTTTGCTTGGGCTTTCAGGGTTACATGGAAGGTCTATGATGTTGGATAAATCTTCTGGAGGTGAAGAAGGAGCTCTGTAAATAAGATTTATGTTAATATATTTGTTAGAGATCGATATTGTGTCCAAGTGCAGGATACTCATTGAGGCTAGTGATTGGAGCTGAAGATTACTTTTTGAAAGAATGACTCCTCCTCCTCCTTTCCGGTTGCTTCTATGACAAGCGTGTATCGCGTAGCCATGGGGGATGAGTTGATTTATGACGACGGTATCTGTATCCGATAGCCAGGTTTCTGTGACCATGAGGATATCAAGGTTCTGAGTGGTGATAAGATCTGTGATGGCTGGCCATTTTTTTCGAATAGATCGTGCGTTGATGAGAGCACATTTTAAGTTGTCTTGAGTAGGAATGTTTTTAGACTCCGGATTAAAGGAATTGTTAATGGAAATATATAGTAAATGCGAATGCCTGATATGATGTGCATGTGACTGTGTATGTGACTGTGTATGGTGGGAGCTGCTACTGTTTCTCCTTCCCAAGCTATGTAGGATAGGGATGTAGCTATGTGTGGGTGATAAGGCTGAAGTGTTTTGGATGATGTCTGCTAAGAGGTAAAAGCTAAATATAGCAAATAAGGATATAGCCATGTTAGGGTGATAGGCTGGAAGCAATAGTAATAGTAATTAGATCTTACCTGCTAATTAGTGTTCCTGGGACTGGACTGTCGTTCCTTCAGGAACACTAATTAGCAGGTAAGATCTAATTACTATTTCCTTATCGTCACTCCAGTCCAGTCCCTTTACTTCTGGGAAGTACCCGAGCAGTTCAATCCTGGGTGGGATCCGGCATACCAGACTGAAGAACCGCTAGACCAAACCGAGCGTCCACTGAACTCTGAACGTCCAGCCTGTAGTGCTTGGTGAAGGTATGCAGAGAGGACCAAGTCGCTGCCCTACAAATGTCCAGCGGAGGAACTAGGCTGAATTCCGCCCAAGAGGTAGCCTGAGCCCGAGTGGAGTGTGCTCGCAGACCCACTGGAACCTGCTTCCCCTTCAGGATGTAGGCGGAAGCAATCGCCTCTCTGATCCACCTGGAGATAGAGGCCTTGGCCGCCGCCTCCCCTTTGTGCGGGCCTCCGAACTGAATGAATAGTCGGTCGGACTTCCGGAAGGGCGCTGTGCGAGAGAGGTAATGCTTCAGAGCCCTCTGGACGTCTAAGAGATGAAGTTTGCTATCCTTACCTTCATGCCCCTCGGCCGAGAAGGCCGGGAGGGTAACTGTCTGGTTCACATGAAAGGGAGAGATAACCTTGGGCAAGAAGGAAGGGACCGTGCGCAGAACCACTTTGTCCTTGAGAAAGGACAGAAAGGGGGGCTGAGATGACAGCGCCTGTAATTCTGAAACCCTCCTGGCCGAGCAGATGGCGACCAGAAAAACTGTCTTTAGGGTTAAATCCTTTAAGGAGGCCCTCTTTAATGGCTCGAAGGGATCCCCGATCAAGGCATTTAGCACTAGGTTAAGATCCCAAGGGGGGATGATCGACCTCCGTTGAGGACGTAGTCGTCTAACCGCCCTTAGGAACCTGGAGACGTCCGTGTGGGCCCCTAGGGGTTTGCCACGGACCTTGCCTCTATAGCAAGCGATGGCAGCCAGCTGGACCCGTAAGGAGCTGTGCGCCAGACCCTTGTCAAATCCTGCCTGCAAGAATTCCAGAACCTCCGGGACTGAGGCCAAAAGGGGTTTCCGCCGGTGCTCCACACACCAGGCTTCGAAGATGCGCCAAACTCTTACATAGGATAGACAGGTCGAGCGCTTCTTAGCATGCAACAGCGTCGAGATTACTGCTCCTGAGTAACCTCGTTTCAGGAGCCGCGCCCTTTCAATAGCCAGGCCGTAAGCGAGAATCGATC
The DNA here is from genome assembly GCA_033557465.1 of Ichthyophis bannanicus. Lineage (NCBI taxonomy): Eukaryota > Metazoa > Chordata > Amphibia > Gymnophiona > Ichthyophiidae > Ichthyophis > Ichthyophis bannanicus. The sequence continues at coordinate 90,084,834 of CM066044.1, read as the reverse complement.
CACGTGCGGCATCCGCACCGGGCCTTATCTCAACAGATCCCTTTGGCAAGGGAGCCGCCAAGGTTGGTCGGCGATCATCCTCACCAGATCCGCATACCAGGGGCGTCGAGGCCAATCCGGGGCTATGAGGATTACCAATCCTTGGTGGGACTCTACCCGCTGGAGGACCTTTCCGATCAGAGCCCAAGGAGGAAATATATAGAGAAGGCCTTCCGAAGGCCACTTTTGGGACAGGGCATCCAAGCCCTCGGACATTCTTTCCTTCCGCCAACTGAAGAATCTGTCCACCTTGGCTGACGAGAACCGTGCCATGAGGTCCATGACCGGGAGTCCCCATCGGGCCACTATTTGGTTGAAGGTCTCCTGTTCCAGTTCCCACTCTCCGTGGTCTATCTTGCACCTGCTGAGGAAATCGGCTGTGACGTTGTCCGCGCCCGCCACGTGCTGAGCTGAAAGCGCTTGCAGCCGGAGCTCCGCCCACTGGAAGAGAGCGTCCGCCTCCTTCTCCAAGGTGGGACTGCTGGTGCCTCCCTGGTGGTTGATGTAGGCCACCGCGGTGACATTGTCGGAGAGAACGCGAATTGCTCTTTTTTGCACTAAGGTCTCGAGAGCCTTGAGCGCTAGGGTGACGGCCCGCAATTCCAGTCTGTTTATGGGCCATTGCGATTCCAACACTGTCCAGCGACCCTGGACGAACTGGTCCTCGCAGTGCGCTCCCCAGCCTGACAGGCTGGCATCCGTCGTCAATAGTAACCACTGAGGAGGTTCGAGGGGCATCCCGCGATCCAGATTCCTTGGGTCCTTCCACCAGTGGAGTGCCTGTTTGGTCTGCGGAGCGCAAGGTAACTGCCGTGACAGAGGATGAAGCTGTGGAGACCACCGACGTAATAGCGCCCGCTGCAACGGCCGCATGTGGGCCCTGGCCCATGGTACTACTTCTATCGCGGCCGCCATTGTTCCCAGAACCTGAAGATAATGCCACGCCGAGGGGTTTCGTCTGCCTAGGAACTGCGTGACTAGAAGCCTTAGCTCCCTTGATCTTGTTCGTGATAGGAATACTCTGCGCCCCTGTTGGTGTCGAATCTTGCCCCGAGGTACTCGAGTTCCTGGGAGGGAGTCAACCTGCTCTTTGCACGATTTATGACCCACCCCAACTCCTCTAGAACCTGGATCACTCTGGACGTCGCCGAGTGACTTTCCTCTTCCAACTTTGCCCGGATCAGCCAATCGTCTAAGTAAGGGTGCACTAATATTCCCTCCTTCCGAAGGAAGGCTGCTACTACCACCATTATCTTGGTGAACGTCCTGGGAGCCGTAGCTAGGCCGAAGGGTAGGGCCTGGAATTGAAAGTGGCCTCTTGGTACTGCGAATCTCAGGAACAGTTGATGGGACTTCCTGACCGGAATATGCAAGTAGGCTTCTGTCAAATCGAGGGACGTTAGGAATTCCCCGGCCCTCACGGCTGCTATGACTGAACGCAGGGTCTCCATCCGGAAATGTGGAACCCTGAGGCAGCGATTGACCTGTTTTAGATCCAGGATCAGTCGAAAGAACCCTTCCTTCTTTGGTACCACGAAGTAAATCGAGTACCGACCCAAGCCGCACTGGCCTGGTGGGACTGGGACCACGGCTCCGAGCGCTATTAGGCGAGCGAGAGTTGCCTCTATCGCCGCCCTCTTTGTAGAAGAACCGCAGGGAGACTGAACAAAGGCCGGAGGTATTTGTTTTGCAAATTTGAGAGCATAGCCTTCTCTGATCACCTCTAGGACCCATTGATCGGACGTGACTCGGGACCAGGCGGGAAGAAACAGCCTCAAGCGTCCGCCTACCGGCCGCCCTCCCTCCTGGACCCCCGTCATCTCATTGTTGCTTTCTGGGTCCCGAGAAGGAGGAGGATGCCCCAAAACCTCGGCCTGCTCCTCGAAACCCTCTGAAACCTTGTCCCTTCGAGGGAAAATGGCCCCTGGGAAAAGGGTTTGACCTGGCTGGGCGAAACCTCTGCGAGTCCCTAGGCTGGGTACGAGTTGGGGGTAAGGAGCGCCCTTGTTTTGGTCTATCTTCCGGGAGCCTGCCTCCCTTAGACTCACCCAGGTCCTTTACTAACTTCTCTAAATCCTCTCCAAATCACAGCTTCCCCTTAAAGGGAAGTCGACTCAGGCATGCCTTCGAGGAAGCATCAGCTGCCCAATTCCGTAGCCACAGATAACGCCTAGCCGCCACCACCGAGGCCATGTTCTTGGCTAGGCTTCTGATGAGGTCATACTGACTATCGGCCAAGTAGGCTGCTCCGGATTCCACCCTAGCCGAGTTGGCCTGTGTTTCGCTCGTTGAGCCCTCTGCTGCCTGGATCTGTTGTGCCCACCTTAAACAGGCCCGAGCCACCCAAGCTCCTGACACGGAGGCCTGCAAGGCGAGAGCGCTTACATCAAAGGCTTGTTTCATGAGCGTATCCAACTTCCTGTCTTGAGCATCTCTCAAGGCCGTGGCGCCCTCAACTGGGATAGTCGTCTTCTTAGTAACAGCTGATACCGCCGCATCCACCCTGGGGGACTTCAGCAGCTCTTTGTCTGACTGGGAGAGGGTAGAGGCGAGCCATGGTTCGGACCCCTCTCAAACCTGACTCTGGTTGATCCCATTCCTCCTGTATCATCTGACGCACCACCCTGTGGACAGGGAAAACTTTCTGGGACCTCCTGATGGCCTGGATTAAGGGATCCTCCAACGCCTCATCCTCTGCTGGGGTGTCTGAGGCTACGTTGAGGGCTTTCAGGGACTCATTGATTAGGGCAGGGAGCTCCTCTTGATGAAAAACTCTAACTATGCGAGAATGGTCCTCCTCCGGGATCTCCCCCTCTTCCAGCTCCTCCTCTTCCTCCTCTAAATCCTTTTCAGAGCCCTCCTCCTCTGGCGTGCCCTGGGAAATGGATGTGAGGATTTCTTCACTCATTAGCCTGGAGCGCTTCAGCGGTATCCCTGAATCCTGATCGCTTGCCCTCATAGGTCTGGCTAACCTGCCTTCTGCCGGCAGGCCCGCTTCCCCTGCCCCAAGCCCCTGCTTGCGCATGCAATAGGCTTGGTGGAGCAAGAGAACGAAATCAGGGGAGAAGAGATCTCCGACCTCCCCCTCCCCGGAGGGAAGAGGGGGGAGGGACAGAGGAGGGGGGGGAGTACCTCTGAGCGATTAGCAGGCGGTAACTGGGACCCTACCTCCTCCTCCAGGGAGTCCCCAGACCCCTGAGAAACCTGGGCCATGGACAAGCTAATTTCTTGCTCCACGGAGATAGCCACTGCAGCACAACCCCTGCAGATTCCTGCCTCCGAGGAAGTGCCCCTCCGCGTGCCACAGGATGGGCACCTTGATTTGCCAGTCATGCTCTCCAGGAGGCTTACTAAAGAGATGCTTAAGCGCCCAGGCCTAAGCAATAAACTGTACCGGAAAAACAAAAAATAACTGTGCAATACCGCTGCGGGAGAAAGTGGGGGGGGCACAAAAGGCTTTCAAAGTGCTCTCCCCTCCACAAGCTAAGGACAGAAATCTCAGGGGAAACAAGATAGCAATAGACTTAAAATTAAACTTAAATTAAACTTAAATTAAAATTAAAGAAAAGTTAAACAAATCCTGCCAATTAGGCTAGTACTTGCTGTTTGGAGAGCTTCTTCTGCCGCGGTGCTCAGACCCGACTCAGCTATCTCAGGCCGTTGGCTTCACACGTGGTAGGCCGCGACCACATGGAGCCTAAACGGAGGACCGCGAGTCAGCCTTCCGCTCTGTTTAAGAAGCGCAGACCGGTGTGTAAGCCGCCCCCCCCCCGCTCCGTCTTGAGCGCCGCTGCTTGAAAGGCGCCGAAATCGGGGCTCCAGAGCTCGTCTCCGCGTCCCTCCGCTCTGGGACGGGACCGGCAGGAGGACCACAGTCGCGGCGTGCCTCAAGCGCTCAGCCACCAGGAGGGCTTCGGCGCGAGGCAGGGCAGGACTCCGCGGTTAGAGAGAGTGTAGGAATCGGGCAGATCAGCAGCGAGGGGAGAGCTGACCGGTCCTCCTCGCTGATGCAGGCAGAAATCACCTCCGATACCTGGCCCGGCCAGGGGTGGGGGTGGGGGGGAGGGAGGAGGGAGAGAGCAGGCAGGCGAAATTTAAAGGCACAGGGGCAAAACGCAAAGGTAACTAGGCAAATAAGTAAATCAATAAATCAAAAAGTAAAGAACTTAAAAAAGAACAAAATTTAAAAAGAGAAGACTCCAGTAAGCCCTAGGCTTACGGAACCCTCCAGCTGCTTGGAGGCTGAGAATACTGGAGTTGGTGGGTGGTCCCAGTGGTATTTATACCGCTCCATCCCCAAAAAGGTTGGGCTCAGCCTCCAAGCTGCTGGAAGGGTTGCGTAACCCAGAAGTAAAGGGACTGGACTGGAGTGACGATAAGGAATATTAATTTAATTACAGTGATTTAGGTCCTTTATTTGCCAATGTTTGGTGCTGAGGGGGCAAGAATCAAACTGCCTGCACCAATGAGATAAAACTAGAGATAGCGATAGTGCACACAGCCCAGATAAGATAACACTCCTGCCCTAGGTAAAGGTCATGGTGAAGTTGTTCATGGACCCACTGTGGAAAGAGATAATGAAAAAGTTAAGAGGATTAGCTACAATTAAAGCAGACTCCTACAGATGAAAGTGGCAATAACGTATTTGCTATCTTTATGATCCATGCCCTACATTTAAATCAAGAGGGTCTACAAAGAATCCACCAAAAACCAGAAGAGAGCCATACTGCCACAAGATAGCTTTTAAGATCTCTAATTTCACAGATCAAAGTGGTGGTGCTGGTGTCGGTGTCGTTAAGTGCCATCGAGTCGGTGTCGACTCATAGCAACCCTCTGGATAACTGACTTAAACTGTGTTCGGTCTTCAGTCAAGCAGCTCATTGTCGACAGAATGGCACCCATAGCTGCTGTTATTGTACTGATCCATCTCATTGCCGGCCTTCCTCTTTTATGCTGACCTTCTACCTTGCCAAGCATGATGTCTTTCTCTAACGATCCCTCTCTTTGCACGATGTGTCCAAAGTATGAAAGTCAAAATCGTGTCATTTGAGCCTAGGTTTGATCTCCTCTAGTACGGACTAGTTTATTCTTTGGGAAGTCCATGATATACACAGTATTCGTCGCCAGCACCATAATTCAAAGGCATCAATTTTCTTCCTGTCTTTTTTCACTGTCCAACTTTTGCATCCATGTGATGTTATTGAAAATACCATGGTTTGGACAAGTCAAATCTTTGTATGGAGAGAGACATCTCTGCTGTTGAAAAAGAAAGAGAAGACCTACATGGGAGCAAGAGAAGAAAAGTATACATAGGAAAATGAATGTAAGCCTCAGACAGGAACAACTGACGAGAAGCTGGTCCAGAATGAGAAAGAGGTTGTCTGGAAAAAGCACCAGAAGAAAGACTGATACACAGGGACAAGGATGAAATCCAGAAAAACGCCCAACAACAACTGAAGTAGTGAGAGAGAGAAGGGATCCGTAAAGGAACCCCAAAAAGAAGGCTGATGAGATGAGAGAAAAGAAGGCTTGGAATAGAGTATCAGAAGGAAGGCTGAGATGGAGATGTAGGAGATCTGGAAGCACAGAAAGCAAGACAAACAAACAAAGGACAGGCCAAGAAGTCAACTGAAGGGGAAGAAAGAAAGTAGGTGTTGGAGGATTTGAAGGTTAAGCTTCTAGTATACGTGGAAAGATGAGTATGATGGGTTCCAGTTGAGTGAAAGATTACACAAGTTACATTCAATGCCCAACGTTAAGAGCATGATAAATATGATGAACAGGGCCAAAGCCTCTATAAAAGGGACCATTTATCAACATCAAGGAAATAAATAAAAAACAATATTATGCAGCTAAAATTATTACTGAAAGAATTCTACCAACAAAAATGCAGAGCTCAAGGAAAAAGAATGATAACTCCCCCCCCCACCTTGGAAAAAGTGCATTGAAGAAAACAAAGTCACTGTGTGCAGAGGTATCCCTGATAGATGGGAGGGCCTTGATAAATTTTGTGCCAATTTAGGAGCCAGAGCTCATGACCTCCTCATGCCTTCCCTCCCCCCCCCCCCCGTTGTCTCATGTTGGTCTCATATTCTCAAGTCTCAGGAGACCATTACCAGAGCTCCTACACCATGCATCATCTTTATAAGAGCAGCTATAGCTTCAGATAGTATCTGTATGGGTGTGTGGTGCAACAGTCTCTGCCTGGGATGTGGTGGTGGGTGCAGGACTATGGTGCATGTGTGTGCTGAAAAGCTGGTGAGCTTCTGTATGTGCGGTGCAGAGGTGAGATTCCTGTGTGTGTGTGTAATGTGGAGCTGGAGTACATGTCTCTCCTACAGCGGTTGAGTGCGTGTGCGTGTTTGTTCTTGGGGGAAGGGAACGTACCTTTATGTAAACAGACATTGTGCCCTTTTGTCCTCATGCATTCATCCCTTTAACCTTTCTCTGCTCCCCCCTTACCCTGGATCCCCCCTCCCCAGTTCTCTTTCCTTTTTTTAAGTTTCTGGCCCTTCAAGATTTTAGTTCACCCTCCCACCTCTTTTTTTTCTTTAACTCAGACTATTTTTTTCTTTCTTTTTTTTTTATTGCTGGCCCCAACTGGCTCAGATCCTGCAAGCAGCCTACTTCCCCCTCTCTGATCTCCCATGGGCAGAAGAGGAGGGCTGCCATTGCTGTTTGTCTACAGGGATCCCATCTCCCATGGACAGATGATCATAGCTCTCCCCTTCTCTTCTGGTTCATGTGCAAAACAGACAGAATTTTAGGCAAAAAAGGAGGGTTCTGGCCTCAGGACCACCTTCTCCTGAGCCAAAACTAGGAAGAGCTTCCTGCACGATAATGCCTGCAGCTGCGAGATCCATCTTGCTGAACAGATCGCTACCAGGACCACCACCTTCAGCGTAATTTATTTTATTTTTATTTATTTATTTGGTATACATTTGTATGCCGCCACTTCCAGCGATCAGCAGCGGACCAATGGTGTAAAATACAAGGGAGTAAAGTATAAAATCAGATTGAAACTACAGTATGATTTGAGGGAGAGCTACACCACAATCACATAGAAATTACAAATATACATTACATTTTGATTACCCAGGTTTGAGCAACAAATGAAATAATAAATATACATTTGATTGATCAGATTATAAATATACATTTAATTGACCAGATAAGTTACAGTTTTATCACCCAGTTTGAGCCACCAGATAAATTACAAGTATCAAGAACATAGATTACAGTTGTATAATACATTGGCAGATATGCAATCTTATTAACATTGACATCAGATCTATTTTTCAGCCTCTTGTGCTTCGGGGGGGTTAGGCAACTTGGGTAAGGAGGGAGTGTTGAATCTGCCTAGGTGATACCGTAATGTGTTTGGAACAGGTGGGTTTTAAGCATTTTTCTGAAGTCCTGTATATTGTTGATCAGTCGTATCTCATGAGGTAGTTTGTTCCAAAGCATGGGTGCAGTGTACGTGTATGCCCGGTTGCTCGTTCCTTCTTTGACATCTCTTATACTGCTGGGAACGCAGAGTGTGTTCAGGTTAGTAGTCCTTCGGCATCTGTTAGGGGGCTGTGTGGTTATGAGGTTATCGAGGAATGATGGGGATATCCTGTGAATGATTTTGAAAGTTGTTACCAGTATTTTGTATACTGCTCGTGCAGAGATTGGGAGCCAGTGAAGCTCAATCAGTACTGGTGTAATGTGATCCCTCAGTTTCTTATTCAAGATGATCCTGGCTGATACATTTTGCGCCAATTGTAAGATGTTTATGGTTTTTTTTGGTAGACCTTGCAAGATGGCATTACAGTAGTCAAAGTGAGGAATGATGAGCGCTTGAGCTACTGTTCTGAAGTCTGTTTGTTCGATTATGTTGCGTAGGGGTTGAAGGACTCTCAGCTTGTGAAATATTGCTCTGTTGGTTAACTGGAGATGTTTGTCCATTTTTAGGTTAGCATCAATGAGAACGCCTAGATATTTGATCTCATTTTTAGATTGATAGGTGTTGTTGTTAAGGGTGATTGAAGCAGGAGGTTTGAAGTCTTGTTTACTTGATACGAACATCACATCAGTTTTTTTGTGGTTTATCGACATATCTTGGAGCCAATTTTGCATTTCGCCTAGGCATTCTTCTATTTGATTGAAATTAGGATTGTCTATATCAAGTTGAGTGTACAACATGATATCATCTGCGTATAAGTGGTATCTGATGTTATGCTTATGTAATATCTTTTCTCCAGGAACAAGCAGGAAGTCAGTCTTCACTTATGGGTGACGTTGGCACCAACAGAACCTGTGTGGAGCAATTCCCCAGCTTTCAAAGAAAACCTTTGGGAATGCTGCCACGCATGCGTGGTCTTCTTCCTGCCCAAGGGTGCCATCATGCTCAGTCTCTCCTTTTTCCGCAGAGCCCTCTGGACTCACGTCCTCGTCCCTCGGAAAAAGTGTTTCGTTTTCCGGCCTCTGGCCTACTAGTTTTCCGGTTGCACCGGTCCTCTACCTCTCCTTCCCTTGCTCCCATTCCTTTTGAGCACAGGGGACTCTTTTTTTTTTTTTTTTAACATTTTTTGCTGTTAGCGGGCTTCATGCCCATTTTTCTCCCAACCGCTGGCCGCGTGGGTCTTTGACCTCATGGGGACCCTTTTTGCCCCGATGGCCACCGGCTTCAAAAAAATGTGATAGATGCTTCAAGAACATGTCGGACATCCATGACTGCTGTCTGCGGTGTCTCGGGGCAGACCATGATCCAGAGCTCTGTTCGCTTTGTAAGAAAGTGTCCTCCAAAGCCCTGCTCAGTCGTAAGCAGAAGTCCGAGGACATTTTCCATAAGGCCACCTCGGAATCCCCAGTGGCACCCTCGGTCGTCTCTCTGCCAGTGAGATCCCCCACCTCGGCTCCACGCTCAAGACGGCACTCTGACCAGGAGTCCCGTGGAGTGGCATAAGGAGGAGGCCTCAAAGTCGCTGTCGGGGGCTCCCGACAAGTGCGAGCGCTCCCGTGCTCAGTCGCTTAGCCCCCCTCGGCGTTCGAGAGTCGGACAAGGAGCAACCTCGTAAAGTACCCAGTACAGACTCGGAGGCCCCAGGTGATGGCGCCAGGTCTCCTGAGGGCCATCCCGGCGAGGAACCCCCTCTCTTCCTCGACGCCTGACCCAGTGACCCTGATGTCAGCGTTGCAGGGCCCCATGTCTGCGTGTGAGTCCCATATGCTGGCACTAGAACATAGCGTTTCTACGTTCATAGCTTCCCAGCAGGTGCTTGTATCCAGCTTTGCTGGCCCAAGCCTAGAGACAGAGGTTCCCTCAAGAGGGACACCAAAATCTGCCCTGGAAACCCCCGAGAGCCATGGGCCTCGTGAGGGTCCTCGGCTTCGGTCTCACTTACCTTCCCATATCTCAGGAGCGAGATCCTCCAGGGCCTCCAGCTCCAAGCGGGCCTTGGTTTCTGGATGAGGTGACTAGCCTGAGTCAAGTTCCTCCTCAGATTTCTCGGACTGGGAGTCAGACGGGAATACATCCCCAGAGACCTGTGCTCATCGGGACCTCCCATCGGACCCGTCCCCGCTCACCTTTCAGAGGCGTTCGCCACCCGAAGACACCTCATTTGTATGAGATATGGCACGGGACCTCAACATGGCTACCCAGGCTGAGGAGGAACCTTGAGCTGAAGAGCTCAATATCTTGCAGTACGAGTCCCCACCTCAGGAATCTCTTACTGTTCCGGGTCCTCCCATTCTGTCCAGGCTGCAACTCTGCATGTGGGAGACCCCTGCTTCGGTACCCATCGTGAGCAAGCGCCTTGACGCGATGTACAGGGTCCAGCACGGCTCCGGGTTCAGGAAAACACAACTCTCCCACGCCTCGATGGTGGTGGAATTGGCTATGAGAAAACAAAAGAGCCCAAAGTCACCGGTTCCGCCGGGCAGGGAGTCGAGAGCCCTCAACGCCCTAGCCTATGAAGGGTCCATGCTCTCATGCCATATTAAGGCATAACAATTGTACATTGCATTGTTTTTGTGGGACCTAGCCAAGGAATTCGGGGGCTTCTCTGTGGGCCTTGCAGGCGAACTCCTGGACATATTCATAAATGACCTCAAAGGGAATAACGAGTGAGGTTATCAAATCTGCAGATGACACAAAACTATTTAAAGTTGTTAAAACCCATGAGGATTTTGGAAATTTGAAAGAGGATCTTGATAAATTGGAAGACTGGGCATCGAAATGGCAGATGAAATTTAATGTGGACAAGTGCAAAGTTATGCACCTAGAGAAGAACAACCCAAACTATGGTTACACAGTGCAAGGTTCCACATTAGGAACTACCACTCATGTTAAAAACCTCTGTCCAGTGTGCAGCGGCGGCCAAGAGAGCAAATAGAATGCTAGGTATCATAAGGAAAGGAATGGAAAATAAAACAAAGGATATTATAATGCCTCTGTATCGTTCTATGGTGCGACTGCACCTTGAATATTGTGTGCAATTCTGGTCGCCGTATCTTAAAAAGGATATAGCGTTATTAGAAAAGGTTCACAGAAGAGACACCAAAATGGTAAAGTGGATGGAAGGATACCCCTATGAAGAAAGGCTAAAAAAGGTTAGGGCTATTTAACCTGGAAAAGAGACGGCTGAGGGGAGATATGATAGAAATCTATAAAGCAACCGCTTCTTGGGAAACAGGAGTCATGGAACCCTCCAACTGCTGTTCCATACTGACCGAAACTGTTGCACAGCGCTGACAGATACCTGTCCCTGCACACGTGCCCCTACGAGTGCCACAAATAACACACTGGCCACTCGCTGACATGAGTTGAATGGCCTTAACGGATCCTAGGACCCTCTGGTCTAGCAAGAACTAGGGCACTGAAGGATGAGAAATGCCTAGCCCTTCTCTTTCTTTTTCCCTTTTTTTTTAAATTTTCTTTTTTATTATTTGCTGGAACTCTTCCTGCCCTTGACTTTCAATTGAAGGAAACACAGTATGCTTAAGAACTTAAAACCAAAACCCCAAATAAAATAAACATCAAAATTAAACATGTTCATCATACAAAACAAGCAAAAGGAACCCCCCCCCCAAAAAAAAAAATTTAAAATATCTGAAATACCTCGTAAAGGAGACACTGACCGCGGCCCGGGAGAAACTTCAGAACTGCCACCGCGATGCTGAAATCCGCTGTGGAAACCGCGTGCTCAAAATGGCCACGGTTTCCTCACAGCGTTTTGGCGCGCTGTGGAAGAATCCCCTGCGGCCACGAATAGACCAACAGCTTCATTTTTGGGGGAAATTGCACGCTTCCCGCTGGTAGCAACAGACCGCAGAGGCTCAGAAAAGAAGAGCTGCGGTGCTAGCGCCGGCAAGTGAGAGCTGTCCCCAGAAGTAAATACCGGTGTCTGGAGCTGCACCGAAAGCCGCGGCTTGCTCCGCGGCAAGCGGGCTGTCTGCGTGCCGATAAAGGAGCTCTGCACCGTGCCGTCAAGGGGACCAGAGATCCTGAAAGAAAATCACTAGATTTTAAAGCTGCTTGGCTTGGCAGGCAAGGGATCGCTCAAGAGCCCCCCCATTTACCATTTTATTTTATTTTTTATTTTTAAAGCAACAGCCAAATTGAAATTTGAAAATAACACAGGTACACTACCAAAAAACTGCCTCCAGTTTTGCAACTGATTCCTATAGATTTTGGGGTGCTGAATCCAGGAAAAATAGCCAAAATGTTCCATCACGTCACGTTTTCTTGCAAAATTAGATTTCTTACCCATATAAGGAATGTTCACATAATTTCTTTTTAGCCGACTGCAGTTTATTTTCTTGGCCCAAAATAGAGGTTGTAATGGTTAACTAACTAGAAACACTCCCTCATGATATTTTAGAGTGTTTTGTATTCATTTTATACATTAACAGGACAATTGGGAGGCGGGGGGCTAAATCCAGTACTCGCGCTGGCGCATGTTCTTTCCTGTTCGCCTCGCCTCGTTCGCTCGCTCAAACACGGTGGTTGCGACATGAACGTTCCTGTCAAATTTCAGTTTCTTGCAAGTTCATTATTACCTTTTGTTTGCTCAGTCGTAATCCAGCTTTATTCCGAAGTGGTTCACTACAGTTGTAGTTTGCAGTGCTGTGTATTTGTGATGGCTCACAGAGCCAGAGGTTGCGTCAACTCTCCGGACAGTTTTTGTTTTATTTGTGGGGAATATGCCGTGAAAAAGCGGCAGAGGAACATTTCTGCATTTATTAAAAAAGTATATTTCGCCTATTTCGGTTTGAGGTTAGGAGATCAAGACAAACCGTGGGCTCCTCACAAAGTGTGCAAGACATGTGAGGAAGATCTACGCTTATGGATGAAAGGTAAAAAACAAGCATTTCGTTTCGGAATACCTATGATGTGGCGTGAACAAAGAGACCACAGCAGTGACTGTTATTTTTGCTCTTGCATTGTGAAGGGATACAACTTAAAAAATAAGAACGTAATAAGTTACCCCAACCTTCCCTCAGCAATTAGGCCTATGCCTCATAGCAACGAAGTACCTGTGCCTGAACCACCAAAATCTTTGGATCATATTTGTGTGGACGGTTCTGATCATGATGAGACTCATCAGATGGCTTTTCCCGATGAGTCCAGTACTTCCGAGTTTGAAACTGAACCAGATCCGAAACCTGAACTTTTCTCTCAAGCTGAATTGAATGATTTAGTCCGGGATTTAGGACTCCCAAAAGATGCTGCCCAACTGCTAGGTTCTCGGCTTAAACAGAAAAATCTATTGTCACCAGGAACAACTTTTTATTGGTACCGCAACCGCGAAACACAATTTTTGAAGTATTTCAGCAAAGAGGAAGATTTGGTATTTTGCAACGATATATACGGAGTGATGGAAAAGTTTAAACTCAAGTATGATCCTGCTGAATGGCGGCTGTTCATTGATTCGTCAAAAGACAGCATAAAAGGTGTTCTTCTTCATAATGGCAACACATTCGCTTCAGTTCTTATTGCTCACTCTGTTATTCTCCAAGAAAAATACGAGAATTTGGCCCTGATTCTTCAGAAGATTCGTTATGATGAGCATAAGTGGATGATTTGTGGAGACTTTAAAATTCTATCCATGCTATTAGGGCAGCAATCCGGTTTCACCAAATATCCTTGCTTCCTTTGCTTGTGGGATAGCCGGGCCCGCGACCTACACTGGGGGAAAAAAGACTGGCCAATTCGGGAGTATTTGAGACCCGGTGAGAAAAATGTTCTTCATGAGAGCTTGGTACCTCGTGATAAAATTCTATTACCACCTCTCCACATTAAGTTGGGTCTCATTAAGCAATTCATCAAGTCCCTTCCAAAAGATGGTGAGTGCTTTCGGTACCTTTGCTCAAAGTTCCCCCGACTTTCTGAAGCAAAGTTAAAGGAAGGAGTGTTTGTTGGCCCTGATATAAGGAAACTCATTTCAGATGGAGCATTCGCTGAAACGATGTCTGAGAAGGAAAAAGAAGCCTGGGATTCCTTCAAGGATGTTGTTCTCAAATTCTTGGGGAACAGGCGGGATGAGAACTATAAGGATATTGTTGCCAGGATGCTCAATGCCTTCAAAGAACAAGGCTGTAAGATGAGCCTGAAAGTCCATTTCTTGCACTCCCATGTGAACTACTTTCCCGAAAACTTGGGGGCGTACAGTGAAGAACAAGGTGAAAGGTTTCACCAGGACATCAAGGACGCAGAGAGAAGGTACCAAGGAAGATGGAACACCACTATGATGGCTGATTTCTGCTGGTTGCTGCTGCGGGAAACCCCAGATGAAAAATACGCCAAGCAGCGCACCAAGAGAAGCATTCGGGGGAAGAAGAAACGGGCCCACCCGGAGATTGATTGACCCAAGAATGACTTTAAAATCTAAACTGTGTTGACAAATATCGTGTTTTTACTAAATAAAAATTTGCTAGTTATTACCACAGTGTCGGATCTCATTTATTAGAATTTTATTTTCACACTATCGGGTGTTTGTCTTCATGTATTGCAATGGTGCGGTTTGTGTTTTCTATTCTTACATACATACTTGTACAACATTTTTTGCACATTTCTTTGCTTTGCTTTGTGTCTAACCTCGCTTTTATATGCTCAATGTTTGTGCACATGTATGTGGCTGTTTTAAGTGCAGACAATTTTGCTACCATCACAGTGTGTTTTGTTGACATTACTCTATTCTTATGTGCTGCCTTGTTAAAATTTTCTTTATTCTTATTTGAATAACTACTAAACAATTAGTATAAAGAATTCATCCAAGAAACTTTTATCTCGATCGCACTCAATCTGAAACGTTCACCTCAAACTGCTAACCCAATGTAGCAAAAAATCTGTACGTGATGGAGCAAATTGGTTACCAGATTTGGATTCAGCGCACCAAAAAACGTAAAAATCAATCGAAACATTAGAGGCAGTTTAAAAAAAATTTTTTTTAGTGTACCTGTGTAATTTAAAGCTATTAAAAATAATTTAAAGTAATGTAAATAAGACCAAATCAATAAAATTGAATCAATTTAAGCTAACCAGCCTGCTCCTTATCAGTTTCTCTAGTGAGCCCAGCACCTAGGCTCACTACGTCCTCCTGCTGCATGGAGACTGGACACACTGGGGCTGATGGGGAATTCCAGCACGCTACATCCAGTGAGGTCAGGATTTTGATTGGTCCAGTCTCCAAGCTGCAGGAGAAGGTGCACTACTCAAGAGGTGGAGGACTAAACTGGAGGAACGATAAGGAAAAAGATTTAGGCGTCCTTGTGGATACCATGTTAAAACCGTCGGCCCAGTGTGCAGCGGCAGCCAAGAGAGCAAATAGAATGCTATGTGTCATAAGGAAAGGAATGGAAAATAAAACAAAAGATGTTATAATGCCTTTATATCATTCCATGGTGAGACCGCACCTTGAATATTATGTGCAATTCTGGTCGCAGTTATCTTAAAAAGGATATAGCGATTTTAGAAAAGGTTCAGAGAAGAGCCACCAAAATGGTACAGGGGATGGAAGGATACTCCTATGAAGAAAGGCTAAAAGGTTAGGGCTCTTTAATCTGGAAAAGAGATGGCTGAGGGGAGATATGATAGAAGTCTATAAGTTAATGAACGGAGTGGAACGGGTAAACGTAGATCGATTGTTTACGTTATCAGAATTTATTTATTACAATTTCTTATATACCGCACTATTCGATATCAGCGCGGTTTACATTATAACAAAATGACCAGAACAAGTTGTTTGGTTTTACATAGAACAGGAGTACAAACTTGGATAACAGGGGTGAACTATATACATGAAATATATATATATATAGAATATAGAAAGACTAGGGGACATGCAATGAAGCTACAAGGTAAACAATTTAAGACTAATATAAGAAAATATTTTTTCACTCAACGTGTTATCAAACTCTGGAATTTGTTACCGGAGGATGTAGTAAAGGCTGTTAGTGTAGCTGGGTTTAAAAAAGGTTTGGACAAGTTCCTGGAGGAAAGGTCCATAAACCATTATTAAGACGGGACCCAGGATATCAATGCTTGACCCAGTACAAGCAATGTGAAACCTGTGTCTTTTGGGGAAACTGCTAGGTACGTATGACCTAGATTGGCCACTGTTGGAAACAGGATACTGGGCTTGATGGACACCTTGGTCTGAACAAGTATGGCATATCTTATGTTCTTATGTTCTTGTAGTACTTAGAATAAAAAACCTTAAACTTTACTCTGAGAAAGTGTCAGTTTGATTGGATTAGTGCAAGGTCCATTTCATATCTTTAAGGTACAACATGGCAGCGCAATCTAAAAATCCTCAAGATATGCGGTCCCCGATGGGCTGTGATCTCAGAGGCAGGCATCTGCCTTGACTGCACGCAAGAGGCTAAGTCATTGGAGCAGGGCCTGCAGGATGAGGCGAGGCAGGAGAGTCCCTCCCAGGTGCAAGAGACTCTGGAGGTGGGGGGTGCCATGTTACCTTCTATGGATTCGGCCCCTGGTCCCTGCATGATGCCTGGACCATCCACCCCTCAAGCCCAGGGAGCAATAGAGCTCCGGGGGGAGTTCTCACTGGAGTTTGTCTTACTTTTGCATAAGGCATTTTGCCTATGTCAACAGGGCTTGACAAGCGGCTCCTCAGCCCCAGAACACAAGGCTAAGAGGGTGTCTGACACAAAATAGCACAAGTCTGGAGCAGTAGCATCTAAGCAGGCTAGAGGCTCAGAGAAGTGGCAGCAATGGCCGTTCCCCAAGAGGGGAGTCTTCGACAAGAACAGTCGGTACTTGCCTA
Organism: Ichthyophis bannanicus; assembly: GCA_033557465.1. NCBI lineage: Eukaryota > Metazoa > Chordata > Amphibia > Gymnophiona > Ichthyophiidae > Ichthyophis > Ichthyophis bannanicus. The sequence continues at coordinate 90,068,518 of CM066044.1, read as the reverse complement.
GGCTGATCCGCTTCCCGACTAAGAACTATGGCCAGGTGCTCCTTCTCCGACGATCCGGGCAGGCGCTCAGGGCTCCGCGATTGGCTCTGAGAGGAGCCCAGCTGTTCGGAACCATCCAGACATGCCGCCTTCGAGGATTTCTTCTTCCTGTTGTGTTCCCTTGAGGGAGACCACCTCTCTGAGGAACCCCGATGGTGCTTGGGCTCGGAGTGTTCCCCCCAAGACGTAGAGGCCTCAGACGAGGTCCTGGCTCTCAGAGGCACAGGGGATTCGGGAAAAATCTTATCATGCTGCTGCTGGCGGCTCTTCAGGGCCTTAGAGGACATTCTCTAACAGAGAATGCAGACCGTCAGGTTGTGGTCTGGCCCAAGGCACTGGAGGCAGCAGTCATGCATATCAGTGAGGGATATAATTTTCCCACACCGATTGCATTTCTTGAAACTGCTGGTAGCCATTGGTGGTAAAAGGACCCCGGCTAGGTTGAAGACCCTTCGGGCTGCCAGCAAAGGGAAAAAGGATGTGAAGATGCCTCAAAAGGAAAAATAATCGAACAAAATGCAGAAAGACAGACCCGGTACCAGGGTACCGAGGCCAGAGGTGGAAAGGATATCGGTGTCAACCGGTCAGGCCAAAAAGGCACACAGAAAAAAAAAAATCTACTTTTTCCGGGACATGAGGGACTACGTCCGATGGGCCCCACAGAAAAAAAAAAAAAAAGAGACTGAGCAAGATGGCACCCTTGGGCAGGAAGGGGACCATGCATGCGTGGTTGCAACTCCCAAAGGCTTTCTTTGAAAGCTGGGGATTTGCTCCGTGCGGTGCTCTGCCGGCGTTAACGTCACCCATATGTGAGGACTGACTTCCTGCTTGTTCTCAGAGAAAAAAAAAAAGTCCCAACTGGAAGGGCCCTGACCTAGACAGACTGACCAACTTTTGGCACAAACAGTTAACATTGCTCCATCAAGACCTGACAAACTACAAAAATCAATTGGTCAAGCAGCCAGACTTAATACCGCAATAGCTTATAATAGGAAGAACACTTTTCCTTCCAAATGGGGACCTCAAGCATTGTTCCTAAGAATTACAGACCAATAACTTGTCTATCTACAATCTATAAACTGTTCACTGCAATAGATGCAGACAGAATATATGATTATATCGATTCCAGTAACATCATGTCAATAGAGCAAAATAGCAATCAAGGAGAGCATATGGAATCAAAGACCAATTAATGTTGAATAAGGCCATTATGGCCAATGTTAAGTAGAAATCTCAGTGCAGCATGGATTGAAGTTAAGAAAATCTTTGATAACACTCCACACTCTTGGATAATACATTACTTTGAAAATGTATAAAATAAACTCTGATTTGATCAAGCACATTAAGTTCACCATGAAAATATAGCAAACTGCACTCCATTTGAAGTATGAAGATGGTCAGTTTGTAATTTCTAATATCAAGATCCAATGAGAAATATTTCCTTGTGTCACTTCTGTTTTGTATGGTGCTGCATCCACCGAGTATCTCATCAACTCTATGGGATTTAGCCTTAACCCTAAAGAACGTAACAATCACACTTACTATTTGTAGATGACCTGAAGCTCTATAGGTTCAGTGACCAACAATTAGCAGAACAACTCCATGAAGTAAAAAAACAAAACAAAACAAAAAAACCTTTCAGACACATCAAGAGGACTTTTGGCCTTGACAAATGTGCTGAAGGTAACCTTTCTTAGAGGAAAATTGAACAAAACTGAATACATCTCCCTGAGGACTGTGGCAAAGAACTTGGACAGAAACACATGTATAAATACGTAGGAGGGAAAGATCAATAAATATTACAATTATTTTTTTTAAATCACTGAATAAATAAGATACAAGACATTAATCAGCTGTCAATTCTGTACTCTCATACAGCTTTGGGAGCATAGATTGGTCTCTTAAAGATCTTGAAAAATTGGATGTATAAACAAGAAAACTCCTCTATGCCCATGAGATAATTTGTAAGAACCAGTATATGCAGACTGTGCATTCCCAGAGGCAAGAGAGGACTGGGCCTCACAGAAATCGATTATACAAACAGAACTACTATCATAGGCCTTCAGGCCAACTTAATAGCATCATTAGATCCAAATGCACAGAAAATGCTGAAATATGAAAGTAAATATCCAGAATCTGTCTACATCATTAAAATTGGACAAGCATCCCAATGCATAGAAGGGATATGTCTTTATGTTTGGATGAGATTCCACCAGCACATAGGGAAAAAAAAGCAGCAGAATTAGCAAAACAAGGAGGGAAAAAAACCTCTTAAAAAGAATTAGATCAGCTAATAAGGAAAAGCAAGTGACAAATAACAGATACAATGGGAAATACAAAGTGTTACTCCAGGAACCATTTGTTAATAAAACCAGACACATGAATGGTTAAGGAGAGATGAACTGAAATCCAAGAATGAGAGATAGATAGTTGCAGCCCAGAATAGTGGGTTATAGAAAAGATGGTTTATACAGTAGCAAGCATAGTAAAAAGGCAGACATACAGATTCTGTAAGAAAAAGCTGTGAACAGTGACTCATCTCATAGCTGGCGATGAAGTTTTGATGGCAGAAAACCTCTATACAGAAAGGCACAATAAAGTAGCATGTCTTATCCATAGAAACTATGTAAATGCTACAACATCACTGTGCCTGAAAAGCACTGGGATCATGATCCAGAGAGAATTACAGACAGACAATGAAGAGGTTATGATCACCTGGGATATTCCAACCAAAAAAAGCAAGTGACTATTCTGTGAATGACATTGAGAGAAGACCCTGAAATACCAAGAAATGCAGTCAGAGGCCGAGAAAATGTATCAGAAAGATACAGAAATATTACTCATCATTGGCTCGATTAAGAGGAATTTCTACTCACACCTTGGCAAGTTGCTTATACATGTTACATCTTATGAACTCTGAGAATTAGCAGTAAATTTGAGAGACTGAGATCACACTTCACATACACTGGCTTAGGAGCGAGGTTCATGACTGCCATGGTGTGTGCAGAACAAATCCATTTGGAGAAATTGCCCCCTAGAACTCTGCAAGCATTTGCAGGCTACAGACTCTCTGACTTCTGCTGCAGAAAAAAGCAGCCCCCGAGATCTGGGCCTGCTTTTTTGTGTGTGTGCATTTTTCTGTTATAGATTTGAAAATATTATCTATGCATATTACTTCAACTCTCTCGACCTAAATGCACCCTCAAGAACACCTCCAGTTAACATGTGTAAAATTATCAATGAAACTCACCTTTCAAGTACAGGAGTAGTGCAGGCAGCAGCACAAGCTTTTTCCCACCCACCCACCAATGCATCCCTAAGCTGCCTTTCAAGGGCATATAGGAAAACAGACACCCGCTAACAGCTCTCATAAGGCAAGAAAATTCTTTGCAAAAGCAAGCAGAGTTTCTATGCCGAGGGGATGCAGAGAACAGAGGCCAGCACCACACAAACTGGAAAGGATACAGAGTCTTGATGCTGCACGGTTCGGGTGCAGATTCCACTGTGGGCTTGCCAGAATCGCACTGTATGGTCATACCCGGCTGTAGCCAGAATAACAGGGTCACTGCCAACCGTTCCCTGTGATGCATTCATGATTCAGATCTACAAAAAAGAAAATAAAATGATGTAACAAAGTGGATAGGCTGGATGGCCTTTTTCTGTTGCCATTTCTGTAGGCAGTTTGACACAAATACCTTCAGTAACTATGAGAGACACATTCTATCCTAGGAATAGTAATATGGATCCATTTAAGCTCTCCTGAATAGCAGCATATGTCAAGCACATCTTGTCAATGTAACCAATGCAAGACAGGTGACCTTCACCTGGTATCTTTACAAGAGCTCTGAATTCCGAGGTGCTGGTTGGCTGCACTTCCAGGGTGTTGTGTCTGCGCATGGAATCCTACAGAACTGCTTGCACAGACTGACAACATCCTAAATCTATTTTCAAAGCCATTAATAAAAGTAGAGATCTGAGAGAGCAAAAGTTCCAGCGCACTCTTCTGAATCCCAAAAGAAAAACCCACTTCAGACAGCAATGTGCAGATAACCCATTTCTTGCAATCTGGCTATAAGAATAAAGACACATGCACACCTCAAGAGGCTGTCCATGGTTCTCCACTAGGGCCATAAATAGGTCTAGTTTTCAGAATCTCACAATACGTATTCATTAGATGTTAGTCCAACCTCTGATTAGTAAATTATTGGAAAGGCTACTAAAACAGAATAGTGATGTTTCTGGAGTCCAGCAGATTACAGGATCCGAGGCAGCATGGATTCACCAGAGGCAGGTCTTGTCAGACAAATCTGACTGATTTTGTTGACTGGGTGACCAAGGAGTTGGACTGAGGGAGAGCCCTAGATGTGGTGTATTTAGATTTCAGTAAAGCCTTTGACATCATTCCATACAGGTGATTTATAAACAAACTGAGCACACCAGAGATGAACCCTAAAGTTACTGATTGGGTTAGAAATTAGTTGAGTGGGAGGCAACAAAGCATACAGGTAAACGGAGCTCACTCTGAGGAGGTGGTTTGATGTATTCTTAGTCCGATTCTTTTTAACATCTTTCTTAGTGATACTGCAGAAGGGCTATCGGGTAAGGTTTACTTGTTTGTGGATGATACCAAAATCTGCACTAGAGTAGACACTCAGAAAGAAATAGATATAAGGAGGGATCTAGCTAAGCTTGAAGAATGGTCTAGAATTTGGCAGCTGAAATTTAATGCTAAATAAATGCAGGATCATGCATTTGGGCTGAAAAATCCAAAGGAGAGTTACAGTGTAGGGGGTGAGGTACTTCTGTCCATGAAAAAAAGAACAGGTCCTGGGCGTAATTGTTTCTGATAATCTTAAAGTGGCTATACAGATAGAAAAGGCGATGGTAAAAGTTCCAAATAACAGAATAAGAGGAGGGAAAATGTTTCACAAGAGTCCATTACAGGTTTAGATAAAGGAGTAACTTAGTAACTCTGTCCTAATAAAATAAACTAACTTCTATGCAAGTCATTGACAAATATAAAACACTGAAGAAATGTAAAAGGACTTTATATTAGTATAATTATCCCCTTTTCCTTGGCAATTTTAAATAACTAACTCCTCAAGAATATTAAGATGCAGGCCACAGTCCACAGTGAGATAAGGGCTAGACAGTCTTTTGTATAGAGTGCCTGCTGAAGTAAAGAGCTTAGCTCTCAGGGAATGAGTCCAGTCGCTGGAGGAGCCAAGGCAGACAGAATGGTATAAAGAGGAGACCCACTTCCACTCTGGTAGCCTTGTGCTGCCTTGGAGGATCAAGATCACCTAAAAGAAGAACATCACTGGTGTGACCAGAATAGGATCTGCCTTTCAGGCAATGTGGTATCCTCTCTCACTAAGGGCTGGTGCCCAAGAGGGAAGGGTTAGGATGGCAGCTATAATTACCGATTTGATCATTGGGAATGTAATTGGATGGCTGATGGATCTGAGGATCACTTGGCAGCTTACCTGCGTGGTGCAAAGGTGCTGGAAATCGCACGTCATTTAGATAGAATTTTAGGCAGTGCTGGGGAAGATCCAGCTGTTGCAGTATGAGCTTGAAGAATGGTCAAGAATTTGTCAGCTGAGATCTAATACTAAAAAATGCAGGGTCAGGCATTTGGGCTGCAAAAACACAAGTGAGCGGTACAGTGTAGGGGGCAAAGTACTTCTGTCCACGAAAGAAGAGCAGGACTTGGCATGGTCGTTTCTGAAAATCTTATGGCTAAACAGATAGAAAAGGTGATGGTGAAAGCCAGAAGGATGCTTGGGTGCATAGAGAGGAATAGCCAGTAGAAGAAAAAAAAAAGAGATGACAAATATAAGAAATGCCATACTGGGTCAGACCAATGTCCATCAAGCCCAGTATCCTGTTTCCAACAGTGGCCAATCTAGGTCATAAGTACCTAGCAGTCTCCCCAAAAGACACAGGTTCCACAATGCTTGTATTGGGTCAAGCAGTGATATCCCAGGTCCCTTTTAATAATGGTTTATGGACCTTTCCTCCAGGAACTTGTCCAAACCTTTTTTAAACCCAACTACACTTTTACTACATCCTCCGGTAACAAATTCCAGAGTTTGATTACACGTTGAGTGAAAAAAATATTTTCTCTTATTAGTCTTAAATAGTTTACCCTGTAGCTTCATTGCATGTCCCCTAGTCTTATTCTGATGATGTGAACAATTAATCTACGTTTACCCATTCCACTCCATTCATTAAATTTATAGACCTCTATCATATTTCCCCTCAGCCATCTCTTTTCCAGGATGAAGAACCCTAACCTTTTTAGCCTCTCTTCATAGGGGTACCTTCCATCCCCTTTACCATTTTGGTGGCTCTTCTCTGTACCTTTTCTAATAACGCCATATCCTTTTTAAGATACAGCGACCAGAACTGCACACAATATTCAAGGTGCGGCCGCACCATGGAACGATACAGAGGCATTACAATATCCTTTGTTTTATTTTCCATTCCTTTCCTTATGATGCCTAGCATTCTATTTGCTCTCTTGGCTGCCGCTGCACACTGGACAGAGGTTTTTAACATGTTATCCACAATGATGCCTAAATGTTTTTCCTGGGTGGTGTTTATGTTTATTGTGTCTTGATAAAATCGCCCTTCTCCAAAAATCAGAGCGATGTACAATTAAAAGTCAACATTAAAATGGCCAAGGCCATAGAAAGGAAAAGGAAAAGAAGTTACAATTTCTTTATAAAAACCATAGTACAGATAGAAGAGATAGAAAAAAAAAGGATAGAAAAAGGTACAATTACAATTTCTACATAAAACCATAGTCTAGACAGAAGAAACAGAAAGGGAGAGGAAAGGGGACAAAGAGGAGGGTAGGGAAGGGAACAAAGGGAGGGTAGGGGCAAGGGGAGTGGAGGTCATACAAAAGGGGAGGGCACATCATAAGCAAGGGAAAAAAGGTGGTTTTTCAAGTGTTTTTTGAAAGTGGGATGGTGAGATTCTAAGCGGAGGGAGGAGGGTAGAGAATTCCAAAGAGCCGGACCAATAAAGAAGAAAGCAGAGGAGCGTGTGGATTGAAGGCGGGCACGGGAGGGGGAAGGAAGAGTGAGACGATTGAGGTGAAAAGAGCGAGGAGAGTACTGGGGAGAGTGAAAGGAAAGAAGATCAGCAAGATATTGAGGGGTGCCAGTGTGGAGAGCCTTGTGAACCAAAGTGAGCAGCTTGAATTGAGAGCGGTAAGGAAAGGGTAACCAGTGAAGATGAAAAAGCAAAGGTGTGACGTGATCCCGAAGAGAGGCATGACAGACAAGACGAGCGGCAGTGTTCTGTATCCGTTGGAGTTGAGATAGTCGGTACTTGGGGAGTCCAATGAGAGTAGAGTTGGCGAAATCTACACGAGACATAACTAGGGACATTAACAAAGTGGAGAGAGCTGAGGGGGACAAAAAAGGACGCACCGGATGTGACGAAGGAAGATGATTTAGTAATGTGAGAAAGGTGTGACTGAAAGGAAAGATCCTAATCAAAGTGAACACCGAGGTAACGAAAAGAAGAGACTAGGGGAACAGCCGAGCTAGAAAATGAGGGAGCCAACTGAGGGGGTGAACAACCATGAGAAAACCAAATAGCCACAGTCTTAGTGAGATTGAGGTGAAGGCAGTTATGAGCCAACCAATTAGCTACGTCAGAGAGACAGGAATTGAGTGCAGAAAGGTCAGGACAGGAAGGGGAAGTGTGATGCAATAGAACAATATCGTCGGCATAGAGAAAAGCAGAAACTCCAGACTGTTGAATTAAAAGAGCAAGAGGAGACAGAAACAGGTTAAAAAGAAGAGGTGCTAAAACAGAGCCCTGGGGGACTCCACAAGAGAGAGGGAAAGGGTCAGAGGGGGGGATAGAAGGGGAAAGAACCGCACAAGAACGAGAAGAAAGGAAAGAATGAAACCAGTGATAAACAGTACTACATAGACCAGCTTCCCGTGGAACCTTGCATCGTGTAACCATAGTTTTGGTTTTTCTTTCCTAGGTGCATAACTTTGCACTTGTCAAATAAATAAAAATAATGTGGACATTTATATACCGCCTTTCATTTTTATCAAGGCAATTTACATTGAACTGAAGGTTTTACAAGGAACATGTTCTTCAAAACTATTTACAATAACAGTAACTTTACCTTACATAGTAACATAGTAAATGATGGCAGATAAAGACCAGCATGGTCCATCCAGTCTGACCAGCACGAGGGCAAGAATAGGCGCACCTGCTGCTCCGTGCAGGCCACCCCTCCCCATGTCTTTGTTTAGGGGTGAACTCGCCACTCCATGTAGGGCACCCCTATTTGTTGAAAAATTAGATGGTTCAGTTTATTTTGATTTTATTCTGTTGCTGTAAAGGGATCCACTGTGTCTGTCCCATGCCATTTTGAATTCCGTCACCGTGTTTGCCGCCACCACTTCCATCGGGCGGGCATTCCAAGCATCCACCACCCTTTCTGTGAAAAAGTATTTCCTGACATTGCCTTTCAATTTACCACCTCGCAGCTTCATGTTGTGCCCTCTAGTTGTACTGCTTCCCCGTCGTTGGAAGAGGTTTGTTTGTTCATTATTTCCCTTCAAGTATTTAAAGGTCTGAATCATATCTCCCCTGTCCCTCCTCTCCTCCAGAGTGTACATGTTTAGGTCTTCAAGTCTCTTCTCATAAGGCTTCTGACACAGGCTCCAAATCATTTTGGTTGCCTTCCTCTGAACAGTTTCCAGTCTTTTTACATCCTTTGCAAGATATGGTCTCCAAAACTGAACACAGTATTCCAAGTGAGGCCTCACCAGTGACTTGTACAGTGGCATAAGTACCTCTTCCTTTCTGCTGGTGATTCATCTTTGTATGCAGCCCAACATCCTCCTGGCTTTTGCCACCGCCTTGTCGCACTGTTTTGCCACCTTGAGATCTTCAGAAATAATCACACCAAGGTCTTTCTCCTGATCTATGCATACTAACCTCTCGCCCCCTATCGCGTACAATTTCCCTTGGATTTCTGCTACCCAAGTGCATGACTCTGCAATTCTTTGCATTAAATCTTAATTGCCAAGCATTAGACCATTCTTCTAGCTTTTGTAGATCTTTCCTCATGTTAACCACTCCCTCGGGGGAGTCAACTCTGTTGCAAATTTTCGTGTCATCTGCAAAGAGACATACTTTTCCATTCAGTCCTTCAGCAATATCACTCACAAATACATTGAACAGTGCCGGGCCCAGGACCGACCCCTGGGGCACTCCGCTAATCACCTTCCCTTCATCCAAGTGAGCTCCGTTTACCATCACCCTCTGTCATCTGTCAGTCAACCAATTTACCATCTTAGGATCCATCCCCAAGCTACTGAGTTTATTGATAAGCCTCCTATGAGGAACAGTATCAAAGGCTTTGCTGAAATCCAGGTAGATGACATCCATCACATGTCCCTGATCTAGCTCCCTGGTCACCCGGTCAAAGAACTCCATCAGATTTGTTTGGCTAGATCGTCCTTCGATAAAACCATGTTGCCTTGGGTCTTGCAACCTGTTGGTTTTGAGAAAGTTCACTATTTGCTCTTTCAGGAGCGCCTCCATTACTTTTCCCACCACCGAGGTAAGGCTCACGGGCCTGTAGTTTGACACTTCTTCCCTGTCACCACTTTTGTGTAGAGGTATGACATCAGATATTCTCCAGTCCTGAGGAACCTCTCCTGTTTCCAAAGATCTGTTGAAAACATCCTTTAACGGCCCTGCAAGAACCTCTCTGAGCTCTTTCAGAATCCTGGGATGTATCCTATCTGGTCCCATGGCCTTGTCCACTTTCAGTTTTGCAAGTTGTTCTAACACATCATCTTCTGTGAATGGTGTGGTATCTACTTCATTCCTATTTTTATAATATTTGGGAGTCACAGGTGGTCCTTCTCCAGGACTTTCTTTAGTAAAAACAGAGCAGAAGTATTCGTTTAGCAATTTCGCTTTTTCAATGTCACTTTCCACCAGTCCGTTTGCAGCACTTCTGAGTCCTGCAATTCCACCTCTGATCTTCTTCCTTTCCCGAATATACTTGAAGAAGGCTGTCGTCGCCACACTTAACATCATTAGCCATCTTTTCCTCTGCCTTTGATTTTGCTATCCTTATTTCTCTCTCTGTCCCTTTGAGTTTGATCCTGTATTCATTTCTGTGTTCCTCTGTTTGCGAGCTTTTGAATCTTGCGAAAGCTGTGTTTTTTGCCTTTATTTGAGCAGCCACTTCTTTGGAAAACCAAATGGGTTTTCTTCTCCTCTTGTTTTTGTTTACTTTTGTTACATATTTATTTGTTGCCCCTTTTATTGCCACCTTTAGTTTAGCCCATAGCAATTCCACTTCCCTAATCTCCTTCCACCCTGTCAGCTCCTCCTTTAGGTACTCGGCCATTGTATTGAAGTCGGTATTTTTGAAGTTTAGAACTTTGAGCTTGCTATGATTGGCTTGTACCTTGGCTTTTATCTCAAACCACACCGTGTGATGATCACTGCTGCTCACAGGAGCACTCACGCAGACATTTGACACGCTATCACCGTTGGTGAGCACTAAATCCAGCGTTGAGCTTTCCCTGGTTGGTTCCGACACCATTTGTCTAAGTAACGCATCTTGGAGAGCATCCACGATTTTTTTGCTTCTTTCCAGATTTGCAGAAGTAATCCAATCCACATCAGGTAGATTAAAGTCTCCCAATATGATTGCTTCCCCCTTTGTGATTATCTTGGCAATATCTATAAATCAATTTGTTATCTCTCTCTTCAATTTGTGTTGGAGGTCTGTAGACTACAGCAGTATGGATGACAGTGACATCTCCTCTTTCCAACACAATCCAGAGTGCTTCTTCTTTTCCCCATGCCCCCTGCATTTCAGTAGCTTTAATATTGCATTTTTGTTGCATTTTTGTTAATATTGCTTTTGACATACAAGGCTACTCCTCCTCCTCTTCCATTTTCTCTGTCTCTTCTGAATAGATTATAGCCAGGTATGACTATATCCCAATCATGCGATTCGTTTAGCCATGTTTCTGTAATGGCCACAATGTCCAAATCCGTTTCCACCATTAGGGCTTCTAGGTCCGGAACTTTGTTGGCTAAGCTTCGAGCATTTGTGCTCATTGCTTTCCAGCATTTACCATTGATTTTGTTCTGCCTACATCTTCCCACTTGTTTTTGATGTGTGGTTTAAAAGTGTGGCTGTTTCTGATTTTAATCTGCTTCTGTAGGGGGTGACGTCCAGAGTTTGACCTTCTACATCTGTCACCCCCTTTTTCTAGTTTAAATGAATATCCACATATTGCTTGAATTTTTCACTTAGGATTCTTTTCCCTGCGAGAGAGATGTAGTCCATCAGCACAGTATAGTCTCTTGTTGTTCCATTTGTTACCCCAGTTGCCAATAAATCTGAATCCTTCTTGTTTGCACCAGGTCTGGAGCCATGTATTAAAGCTGTTAATGCGATGCAGCCTTTTTGCCCCCTTACCAAGCACAGGCGGAACCTCTGAGAATGCAACAGTGTTAACAATGGGCTTGAGTTTCTCTCCCAGAGATTGGAAGTCCTTTTGGACTATAGAGGCACTGTTTCTAGCCAGGTCATTTGTGCCCAAGTGAATAATATTAAGTTTGGAGTATTCACATTCTGTGTTAAGTACTTCAACAATGTGGTTTGTGTTGTTGCTGGCTGAAGAGCCTGGGAGGCACCTGATTATCTTCTCTCGTTTGAACTGTGTTCCCAAGTTGATGCCACTGATGATGGAATCTCCAAGTAGTAGTAGTTTGCTGTTTGGTGAGGTTTTCTTCATATTTGGTCCTTTAGCAGGAGATTTGGCATTGTCTGTCTCATTTAAGGGCCCTTCAGTTTCTTTGGATTGGGCATCCTCATTCGCTGTCTCATTTAAGGGCCCTGCAGTTTCTTTGGATTGGGCATCCTCATTCACCAAGGCAGAGAAGGCATTATGCAGGGATATCTTTTGATGCATAGGATGTCTGTGTGTTACAGGTCTCAATCTACCAGAACCCACTGTGATCCACTTGTTCCTGGGGTGTTTGATGCTTTGTGGGAGCGGTGGTGGATATTGTTCAGTTTGTATCCTAGAAGAGGTGCGCTTCATTGCAGCTAGTTCCTCCCTCAGTAGGGTCACCTCCTTATGCATGGCAGCTAAGTCTTCCCTTAGTAGAGTCAGTTCTTTATGCATGGCAGCTGACCTGAGGCACATAGGACAAGCTCTGAGGTTCCAAATGATTTGTCTTGGAATGAAAGTACTGCAGTTATTGCACTGAATAGATGACATGCTGAATAAGCATTCCTAGAAGGAGAAGAGGAAGAAGAAAAAAGGAGGAAGAAGATGTGGGTTCTAACCCAAGTTAAAGGGATAGATGGCTACGTATGCAAGTACTATATAGGCAATGCAGCCCCTGGGGTGGGTGGGGCGAGGGGTGGGAACCTAAGTGTCTCTGGCCAGTAGGCTGTTGCTGAACTGGGGGCACCCACAGATACTGCTTTTCTGGGTAGCCTTGGAGCAGATAAATCAGATTATCCTCAAGCTTAATTTATAAGCACAGTTAATTTTAAATCAGCAATTCCCACAAAACAGACAGTTAAACTCTGAAACCAGCAGAGATGAGAAAGAAAATTAGAGTCTTAGCTTTGTGAATTGATCCACAGCTCCTGCAGCTGGTCTCAGACCCATAGGTGTGGTCACAGGCCAGGTGTGAGATGACAGCAAAGAACTTTCTCCTCCCCCCTCATTGAAGAAGCAAGCTTTCTCCAAAGATTTAAACCTTTGTTATCTGGATACTCAGGTCCCAGTAGGCTGAATATCTCCAAGCTTAATTTATAAGCACAGTTAATCTTAATATCAGCTATTCCCACAAAAACAGACAGTTAAACTCTGAAACCAGCAGAGATAAGAAAGAAAATTAGAGTCTTAGCTTTGTGAAAGATCCACAGCTCCTGCAGCCGGTCTCAGACCCGGCTTGCTGAGTAACATTGCATACCTATTTACAAGGTAGCGATATGTACTAGGTTTGTGTTTGTTGAGATTGTGTGGCTGCAGTCATTCATTGTCTTTAATTTTGTGTTTGATCCTTTGCATAGTACTCGGTGAAGAGGTGAGTCTTCAATTCTTTTCAGAAGTCAGTTGCAACTGAGATAGATCTTAGGTGGGCAGGAAGTGAGTTCAGGAGGGTCTCACCCCATGGTATTGACTGAATCCATGTTGGTATGGGTCTAGGGGAGCATTTATGTCAGTGTGGTCTTGTAGTTGTTTTTGCACTGCTTTTTCAATTAATTTTGCTAGTAGTGGTATGCTGGAGATGGGTCAATATGATGTAGGAGATCTGGGGTCAGATTTGTTGTTCTTTAGATGTGGTCTTATGGAGGAGATCTTTAGTTCTGGGGGCATTAGTCCTTGTGTTAGTGATAAATTTGCCTGCTCCTGCCCAATCAGGGGCCTCCATCCGCAATCAAAAGGGAGCACCATCAGACGCCGGCTCACTGGAACAAAGGACTACCACTACCATCAGCTCCTCCGATCGAGCTAGAGCCAGCCAGCCAGCACCAGAACATGCTTGCCTGTTCCTGCCCAATCACAGGCCTCCAGCCACACTCAAAAGGGAGAGCCATTGGGCGCGGCCCTTAGGCAAGGGCCATGGGTGAGGACCAGAAACAAGACAACCTACGTTTGATTGACAAATGTCGAGTGAACCGCTACACCAGCAACCGCGATCTCTATGAAATTACATATCAAGCAACGCAACACCAATCCTACACCACAAAGAAGGCCTAAAGAAGAAACACCAAGCAAGCCTGATCTCTACCTCCTAACTGTAAGTCCTAAAACTAACATCCATTCGCTCACATTTTCCTATATTAAATCACAGTTCTACTTTATATAAATCGGTGAACGGAAGCACTCCCCCTAACCATCCAACACAAATCACCGACGACAGACACACCACAAACACAACTCAAACGTAAGCCCTGACTACTTCACCTATCACTTAAAATGAAATTATAAACCATCAACACCACCAACCACTCTTGATCTCCACGACTCTCCAACCCACCACCCTCATTGAATCTGTCGCTCATGCACTATCCCCATACCAAAATGATGCAGATCAAAACAATGCTGACCCTAATCCTCCTAATAAACACTGACAAAACCATCCAAAGCAGCACATTCATGGGCAGCCTTAATCCCAATCCTGACCACAACAAGACACTCACTGGCAACACCTCCATTTCATCATCACCCACAGTGGTGACCTATCCATCTAGTACATATACACCTCCAGGAAATACCCACAGTAACCCCAACACCCCTACAACAAGCAAAAATAGCTAAATCACACCATCTCAGACTACATCCTACTACTACTATTTAGCATTTATATAGCGCTACGCACGCAGCACTGTACAGAAATATAAGCAAAAGGACAGTCCCTGCTCATCAGAACATGAGACCAAAGTAATGTGCATAACTGAATCTTGGATATTTGACACGGACACTGTACTGATAAACCAGCTCATCCCTTCAAATATGGTCCTTCATTACTGCTCCAGAACACAGCGCAGAGGTGGAATCCTTGTCCTAACAAACAAACAAAACCTCAAAGCCACGGACAGTCTGTCAACCTCCACACTAAATCTCTTAACACTAGAGAACAAACGATTACTAATATGCCTGATATATAGGTCCCCAACACCTGACGCAGAAGATCTCTCAACCATAATCGAACAAGCTTGTAAACACTCCAAAGGAAAATCTTCAATAATTCTAGGCGACTTTAACCTAAACTCAGTCTCCCTCACTCAAGCCTCCGCATTCATGAATGTCATGACCTCACACAAATAATAGAGGCACAGACCCACATCCTCGACCTTGTATTCATACCCTCAAGACTCCAAGCTAACAACGCCAATATCTTCTACCAAATAATTCCAATACCCTGGTCGGATCACCATATGATCTCCTTCGAACTACCACTGGAACCTCAACTACCTAGACAATCACACTCAAACACTCAGCGCCGCTTTAAAGAATTCAGCAAAGATGGTCTACTAGAACACATACGTTCTAACCTTGACCAACACCACCACAGACCTTACAATACTAATAACAAGCTGAAATAACACAATGGCTCAATGGCTACCGCCCCAGAGAAACCAAAACCACCAAAATGCACTAAAACAGCCCCTTGGTACTCCACAGATATAAGAAATGCCAAGATGGAGTTGAGGAAGTTAGAGAGATAATGGAGAACAAAAGGTCAAATGCAGCTCCTGGAATACAAGACCAAAGAGAATACAATGAATTAATACAAAACAGAAAGAAACAATATCACACAAACACCATTATGAAATCCTTAAACCACCCAAGAGAGCTCTTCACGATAATAAAGAACCTTACCGAATCTCCACAATCTCTGACAACCGACTTGTTTTCTCCGAGACATACGCAACCCACCTATAGAACACACTTGCCAGCTCATACCACCCAGCTTATCAATCACCAGTGCCTACAATGAAGCAAGTCTACCCAAACAAATGGACAGCATTCCTCTCCATCACTGAAGACCACTGCATCTCACTACTGAAATCTCTAAACACCATCACTTCACCTCTTGACCCCTGCCAATCAGCTTGGATAAAAAAAGAGCTCATAAGAATTATCACCAATGATATCCAAAATGGTAAATCTATCATTAACACAAGGACTAATGCCTCCAGAACTAAAGATCTCCTCCATAAGACCACATCTAAAGAACAACAGATCTGACCCCAGATCTCCTACATCACACTGACCCATCTCCAGATACCACTACTAGCTAAATTAATTGAAAAAGCAGTGCAAAAACAACTACAAGATCACATTGACATAAATGCTCCCCTAGACCCATACCAATATGGACTTAGTCAACACCATGGGGTGGAGACCCTCCTGACCTAACATTAAATTTCATCTGCCATTTGGATGCCCAGTCTTCCAATTTATCAAGAGCCTCTTACAATCTTCCACAATCCTCATGGGTTTTAACAACTTTGAATAATTTTGTTGCATCTGCAATTGGGAGTAATATGCGGAAATATATAGTTGAAGTTACTGTGTGTTGATCATAAGCACATTGACCTATGTACTAGTTGTATAATATGGAATGTTTGTGTTCTCTGTAAAACAGTTGTTTTTTCCATTGTTAGTTTTATGTAAACTGCCTTGAATAGTAGAAAAGCAGTATATTAACAACTTTTAATAAATAAATATTTCTTTATGGAAAGAATGGTAGATGTGTGGAATAGTCTCTCAGTGGAGATAGGAGAGAAGGTCAGTAACAAATAAAAAAGCATGGGGCAAACACAGAAGTTCTCTAAAGGGAAAAAAGGAACTATTGTATTTGAAATGAAAGGGCAGGCTAGATAGAAACATGACAGCGGAAAATGATATATGGCCTGTTTTCTATACTGGTGTCCCGAATGGCCAATAAGTGAAGTAGGATACTGGACTTGATGGACCTTTAATCTGATACAGTACAGCAGTACTTATAACTGATCATATGGAAACACTGGAAGCTGCCCTTCAGAGTGTTGCATCTAGCTGTCATGTTTCTTCAAAGTGCTAAAGCAAATACAAACAACCACAGAAAATAAGGCAAACACTGGGTTATACGTGATTGCAGGTGGAAGAATGTCAAATCACTGTATGTTACCTTAATTGTACTGTCTAAATGCTGTTATGTAACTGTACTGTCTAAATGTTTACACATACCCTAATGTTAAATGTAACCCCCAACTGTGATGTGATCACCTTGATTGAAGGATAAGGTGGCATACAAATCTGTCTAAATAAATAAATAGTGAATAGCTGCATATCGTTAGTACAACTTATCATTTCTAAAGCACTAGTATGTGTACAGTTAAGCATAAGAGACCATAAAATCTATGGAGCAGGAACTATTTAGTGAAGGCAAATAAAAGCCCACAGAAACAGAGGCCGATAGTTGTCTGGTGAGACACACAGAAGCCCCAACCACCAGAGCTTTCAAGTGACTCAGTTAGGAGAGGGAGATTTCAGGCCAGTCTTGGATTTCTGAGTCTCATCATGATGTACTATGGGATCTATAGCATTAATTTTGACAGGTATAATTAGAGACTACAACTACCACACTGCTATGGGATATAATTTCAAAAACAGCACTGGCCAAATAATTTTCCTCCTGGAACGGGGACTCAGCAGCTCTGCTAACCACTGTTTGCAGGGTCCATACCCTTTTCTCTCTACTTCATCTCTGACTACCTTGCTCCTCACTCTTGTCATGTCTAAGCTTGATTATTGCAATATTGTTTATCTTGGTCTTCTCCAATATCAATTTCACCACCTCCAGTTAATTCAAAACACCGCTGTCCATATCCTGGCTCATAGTTCCAGATTTGGGCACATCATTCCCCTTCTGATTCATCACCGCTGGCTTCCTGTGAAATCCTGCATCCAATATAAACTGCTTATCTTGGTTCACCAAAAAGAGCCACCAAAATGGCAAAGGGGATGGAAGGATACTCCTATGAAGAAAGGCTAAAAAGGTTAGGGCTCTTTAACCTGGAAAAGAGACGGCTGAGGGGAGATATGATAGAAGTCTATAAATTAATGAGCGGAGTGGAACGGGTAAACGTAGATCGATTGTTTACCTTATCAGAATATAGAAAGACTAGGGGACATGCAATGAAGCTACAGGGTAAACTATTTAAGATTAATAAAAGAAAATATTTTTTCACTCAACGTGTAATCAAACTCTGGAATTTGTTACCGGAGGATGTAGTAAAGGCTGTTAGTGTAGCTGGGTTTAAAAAAGGTTTGGACAAGTTCCTGGAGGAAAGGTCCATAAGCCATTATTAAGAAGGGACCCAGGACATCAATGCTTGAACCAATACAAGCATTGTGGACCGTGTCCCTTGGGGAAACTGCTAGGTACATATGACCTAGATTGGCCACTGTTGGAAACAGAATACTGGGCTTGATGGACCTTGGTCTGACCCAGTATGGCATATCTTATGTTCATCGGGTACAACACTCTGGCACCCCCACCCTTTTTCTTTGCTTTTGCATTCCCCACATCTTATCTTTTGGTCCATCCATGCAAATTGTTTACACCTCCCCTCTGTTATTCAGGCTAGGTTAACATCTACACATTCCTGTTTTTTACTTTACTTTATTGCGCCTGCCTCCTGGAACTCACTCCCCATCACCCTCAGACTAGAGGCATCCTACTCAAAGTTCAAGTTACTTTTTTTTTTTTAAAGTGCCATCAAGTCAGTGTTGACTCATAGCGACCCAGCTACCTCTGGGTTTTCTTGGCAATGTATCACCGGAAGTAGATTGCCAGCCTTAAATATGTACACTTTGGAGGAGAGGAGGGATAGGGGAGATATGATTCAGACCTTTAAATACTTAAAGAGGAACGATGAACAAACCTCTTCCAAAGACGGGGAAGCTGCAAAACTAGAGGGCATAACATGAAGCTGCAAGGTGGAAAACTGAAAGGCAATGTCAGGAAATATTTTTTCACTGAAATGGTGGTGGATGCTTGGAATGCCCTCCCGATGGAAGTGGTGGGGGCAAACACGGTGACGGAATTCAAAACAGCATGGGACAAGCACAGCGGATCCCTTTACAGCAACAGGATAAAAGAAAATAAACTGAACCATCTAACGTCTCAACAAATAGGGGTGTCCTACATAGAGTGGTGGGTTCACCCCTAAACAAAGACATGGGGAGGGGTAGCCTGCACGGAGCGACGGGTGCACCTACTCTTGCCGTTTTGCTGGGCAGACTGGATGGACCATGCTGGTCTTTATCTGCCGTCATTTACTATGTTCTTCCGAGGCAATGGAGGGTAAAGTGACTTGCCCAGAGTCACAAGGAGTGCCAGGGAATCGAACCTTCTGGGTACTAGGCAGTTGCTCTAACCACTAGGCTACTCCTCTGCACTGAAGACTCATTTGTTCAATGCTGCATTTGATCCGGTGACACGGCCAAGAAAACCCAGGAGCTTCTGGGTCGCCAGGACCGACTCAAAGGCACACATTGCATTTGATCCATCAGTCCATGAATAAGCTATCATCCCCTTATCCTTTGTTTCCCTACGTCTCCTCCCTCCTTTTTTGCCTTCTTTCCCCCCAGTATGTGTGATTTCTCTTAGGCTGTCCTATGTTTAAATGGAGTCCTGCTCTACCTTTTCATTTCTAAAATGAAGTTTTACTTGTGCATCGCCCTGCTGCTTTTTGTGAAGCAAATCTCCATAAACATAAACACACAGACACCGTCTCACAGACGTTTCAGCCAAAGCTGAGGCAGCCACGTTCATCCTCTTACTTTGTATGTGATGCCCAGGGCTAGACCGTGCAGGCTGCACTTATCCCTAACAAAAGCCCTCACTGAGGCAAGAGGTCAAGAGCCGCGCGGGTCTGGAAGCAAATCAGCCGAGAAAGCGCGAGCTCTCCTTTCCCCCGGCTCCTCTGCCCCGTTCCACACTCGCCCGAGTCTCACTCTCAGCCCGCAGCACAGAAGCAACCACTGAGGGACGCGCCAGAGCGGATGTGACGTTCCGGGGAGGAAGGAGGCGACCGGAAATGACATCGGCAGCGGGTGTGTCCACAGGAAGTGACGGCGTGGCCGCGGAGCGGCGACGGAGGAGGGAGGCAGCGCAGGCTCAGTCAGTGGCACTGGCAATGCAAGGTAAGAGGGGCGGCGCGCTTCTGGCTCCTCTTATGCGCTTCAAGCCGACGTTGGTTCGGTTTTCTTTACATTGAACTCGCCTTGTACTTTGCACTCGGCCGCGGTTAAGCACTTCGCTCTCCTCAAAGGCTTTACATTCTAGGTCAGGAGGAGTCTTCAGCGCTAATCGCCGGGTTACTCCTTCGCTCGCTGCTTACGGGGGAGGAAAGCAGTGGAGCTTTCAGGGAGGCGGTTGCCTTAAAGGAGATTAGCAGACCTGTCACGGCTCCCTCGTTTGCCGGGAGTCTTCGCCTTGAGTCTTTCTGTCCCATGGGAGTGGAAAACCTCCACTAGATGAGAGAGATTTGGTTCAGCCACTATAAGAACATAAGAAATGCCATACTGGGTCAGACCGAGGTCCATCAAGCCCAGTATCCTGTTTCCAACAGTGGCCAATCTAGGTCATACGTACCTAGCAGTTTCCCCAAAAGACACAGGTTCTGCAGTGCTTGTACTAGGCCAAGCATTGATATCCTGGGTCCCTTTTTTTTTTTTTTTTTTGAAAAATCTGTTTATTGATAGTAAAAAAGACAATAACAAGCAAACAACCAAACAATATCCAACTAGGTACAATCGGCCTGTTCCATAGCACCTCCCGGGTAGGGCTGTGTCTTGTCCACCACCCTGGGAGCATAGCAGCAGCAACAGATACAGTAAGGTATCACATCAAGGGCACCCAATTATCCCCCCTCTTACCCCCCCCTTATCCCCCCCCCAACCCAAGGTCACCGGTGCAGTCCTAGCTATGGAGCCCCCCCCTTTATTCCTCCCATGGCACTATGCTACCCGGAGTATCTCGCTGCGGATTTTGGGCTCCAGTGATTGTATATAAGGCATCCAAATTAACAAAAAGGTGGCCCGTCTCCAGGGGTGCCGCTGCGCACTCCGCCGTTCCAAAAGCATAAACTGATGCAGGGTATTGCGCCATTCCCAAAACGTAGGGCCCGTAGGTTCCCTCCACCGGCGAAGGATGGGAGCCTTACCCACCAGACAGGCCTTTCGCACCAATAAACCTTCCCATCGGCCCTTAGGGTGGAGTGGTCCCATCTGATCCAAGATTACCGACAGCCCGGATCCGCTGATGTAGCAGGCCACCCAGGTACTCACCGATCCGAAGCCAATACCTGCGGATGACTGGGCACCCCCACCACATGTGGCCCAAGTCCGCCAGGCCACAGGAGCATTTGGGACACCCCCCATGTGTTGTAAGACAACTTCTCAGTGCTCTTTGCGGCGAAAAATGGGCTCGAAGAATGCTTTTAAACTGAATTTCGCGCCACCGGGCCCCCTCCACAAGGCACGCAATCCTACCCAACGCGCCCTGAATCGAGCCCGCGGGTATCTCCCTACCTAAGTCTCTCGCCCATGCTTGTGTTACCGTCGCATGATCCGGGGGTGGGTCGAAGGAATCAAGTTTTCTCTTAAACAGAGCAATCGTCGGGGGCGTTTCCGACCCCAGGGCAAAAAAATCCAGAATCTTCGCAGAGAGCGCCCCGCTTGTAGTTCTCGCCCAGGCAATGTTCCAATATAATGAGACAATTGCATGTATGCAAAGACTGAGTTCCCAGGGTTCAGATCATATTCCCCACAAAGAACGTCCAGGGCCTTACAGCGCCCCTCGGTGTCCACCACATGACCTAACCGGCGTAATCCCCGATTGCTCCCAGCACTGAAAAAGCACCGAGTCCGACCCCGGCGTAAAGGAGGGATTGCCCCGCAGGGGTAGCCAGCTGGAGACCTCCGGGCTACTCCCCCAATATCTGTTCAACTGTTGCCATGTACGTCTAGTGCCTGCAACAGAACACTGCCACCCAGGCGTGCCGGCAGAACCCCCCGCCCAAGATGCAAGACCACATCAAGAGTTTGCGGCGCCACAAAGGCCTCCTCGAAGGCCCGGGGGGTGTAAACCTCCGTATCCCCCATCCAATCGGCAAGATGTCGGGCCTGGCACGCCAAGGCATATTTCCAAATGTCCGGAACTCCCACCCCTCCCGACTTCCATCCCCCCTTCATCTGGACCAACGGAATACGTGCTCGGCCACCTTTCCAAAGAAACCCTCTAATAGCGCTTTCAACCCGCCGCAAATCCCGTTTCAATAGCCAGACCGGGAGGGTCTGCAGCCAATAAAGCATCCGGGGAAGAACCACCATCCCTAAAGCTGCTACTCGCCCCAGAAGGGACAATGGAAGGGGTGCCCACGCCTGCATCTGCGCTCTAATTTTAGAGAAAATGCGTTCAAAATTCGCTTTGTAAATCTGGGATGGTGTTCGAGTCAGCAAAATGCCGAGGTAGACGAAGGAATCCGTAGCCCATCGAAGCGGAAAATTCCCAGGCCAGCTATCTTTCAAGTTCCCACCCACATCTAGCGCCTCCGATTTAGCCAGGTTAAGTCTTAAACCTGCGAATCTACCGTAGAGGGAAAACTCCTCCAACAACCGGGGTAATGTTTGTTGAGGCTTCGTAAGATGCATCAGTAGGTCATCGGCAAAGGCCGCCACCTTGAACCCGTAAGAGCCAATGCGCACCCCCGAGATATCGGGCGACTCCTCTATGCGCCGTATCAGTGGGTCCAGGGACAGCACAAAGAGCAAGGGGGAGAGAGGGCAGCCCTGACGCGTGCCCCTCTCCAGGCTAAATTTCTTCGACACCTCCCCGTTGCATAATATTCCCGCTGTTGGGTCCGCATACAATAACTTCACCATCCTACAGAAGGAGTCGCCCAACCCGTAATACGGTAAAAGGCCGTGCAGATAATCCCACTGTACTTGGTCGAACGCCTTCTCCGCGTCGAAGCTAACTAACAACGACGGCGTCCCGTGCTCGTGCACCCATTCCATCGATAGCAAGATTTTACGCAGGTTGCGCACGGCATATCGCCCTCGGACAAAACCAACTTGGGAATCATGTACCAGATCCCCCAATACCGATGCCAACCTGTCCGCCAGAACTTTAGCCATCACTTTGAGGTCAAAGTTCAGCAAAGAAATCGGCCTATAGGACGACGCCTGCGTGGGGTCTTTGCCTGGTTTGGGGATTAAAGTAATATAGGCATGGTTGGGGCCCCATTGAAATCTACCCTGTGCCACACGCTGGTGATACATTGCCACTAAGGTGGGGGGCACGCAATCCCCCAGGATTTTGTAAAACTCTGCCCCGAATCCATCTGGACCAGGCGCCTTACAGCAGGCAGCTGTCTGTATAACCCTACAAACTTCCTCCACCGTGATCGGGGCATCCAGATAGGCCCGTTGGTCCGCCCCCACCTGGGGCAGGTCCAGGTTGCTTAAGTAATTCTGCATGGCAACCGGGGACCCGTCCCGCCGTGCATATAGCTGTTGCAATAAGGCACGAAACGTATGGGCTATTTCCCTCTTCCCCCTCTGCAGTCCCCCCCGCTCGTCCCGAAGTGCCACAATCAGCCTAGATGCCCGACTGCCGCGGAGGCAGCGTGCCAAGAGTTTCCCCGGCTTGTCTCCAAGCCGGTATAGCTGATAGCGGTAGTACTCATGGGACTTCTTCGCCCTCTGATGCACCAATTCATTGAGTGAAGTTTGCAATTCCCAAAGCCTGCGCTTATGTGTTCTACTGGGATCCCCCGCACAGCGCTGTCGGGCACGAACTACTTGTTTTTCTAGCTGCACGATTTGCGCCGCAAGCAATTTACGCTTCCGCGCGGCATATTCGATAATATTACCACGCAGTACAACCTTGGCCGTCTCCCAGAACAGTTCTGATTCTGATTCATGTTGCTTATTGTACGCAGTGAAATCCTGCCAACACTGTCCGAGATGAGTGCGAAAGTTAGTATCGTAATACAGGTCCATGGGAAACCGCCAAATACGCGTGGAGGTGGACAGGCCCCCCCATCGGAGATCCACCCAGACTGGGGCATGATCAGAGATTACCAACGGGGCTATGTGTGCATCCATTACCCTTTCGAAAAGCCTCTCCGATACCAAAACATAGTCAATGCGCGCATTGGAGCCGTGCGCCCGCGACTGGTGGGTGTGTAAAATCCTTTTCGAGGGGATGAAGTAAGCGCCAGGGGTCCACCGTCCCCAAACGACGACACAACCCTCGCAGCGTTTTAGTAGTTGCGGCCCGCGTTCTCACACTCCCCCCTCCACATGTATCCAGGTCTATGTCCAACACCCAGTTCAGGTCCCCAGCCAGGATTAACGGCACATCTGGCAGCTGTTCCACCCAGGATGCCAGTCGGGCATAGAACGGCCGATCCACAACGTTGGGTCCGTATACATTGCCCAGCACAATAGGCCTACCCTCCAAGTAGCCATAAAGCAGGATAAATCTCCCCTCTGGGTCCGAGCACTGCTGTTCCAACTCAAAGCGGACCCGGGCGTTGACCAGAATGACCACTCCACCCTTTTTCCCCTTAGCCGGGGCGCCCCAACTCTGCCCCACCCACATTTTCTGTAGTTTAGCATGCTCGTCGGCCGTCTGGTGGGTTTCCTGTAGCATGGCAACATCGCATTTTAGTCTGGCTAGATTCTGCAACACTTTATATCGCTTTATGGGATTCCCTATACCACACACATTCCAGGAGACTACTTTCAGGGTGGATCATATTCAAGCAGGAGATATGTTTCCAGTATGTGATAGTAGTGGGGTAGGACCTCCCCAGCCTGAGGCCCCCCCCTTAGGAAGACATTGCTCCATCCATCTATTACTACGAACAATCTAAGTGCACTCGGTGACCTTGGACCCCCGCCCCCCCAATCACCCACCCCCCCTCCCCCTCCCCTCCCAACCCCCACCCCAGACCCCCTCCCCCCTCCCCCCCTCCTTCGTCCCTCCATAACCCACTCTTTCTCCCATCATCTACCTCCCCTCCCTGCTGCAATTAACCTCCAGAGATACGCCCCACCACCCCCCCCAACTGCGATACAACACCCACGAAGCCTACTCGCCGAAGCACCCAGCCCCTCTCACGTAAGCCCCAATCGCTAGGGCAAACCTCCTACTAGCCCAAGCCCTCTGCCCACCCTTCCCGCTGCCCTGGGAACCCCGCCCACTACCCCATCCAAGTCACCACTCCCCCCCATCCCTCCCCCTCCAGCCGCAGTCATACATAACCAGCTACACCATAATATGAAACAATCACTCAATGCACAGCTGAAGGGGCGCATGCATATCCCCTAAAGCTGTCACAGCAAACTTTAGGTCGGGAGAGAACAGAACAAAACAGCAATAAATACAAGCATTTCCCAGCTGGGATTAGCAGTTAAATTTCACACTGCCATAAGTTGGCTACTTTCGGAGAAGGCCTTGATCCCCGGACCCCCACCCCACGATGGCACAAGGGGGGGGGGGCGCCCCATCCGTCCCTGTGTGCGGACCAACAGAAAATTTGTAATCCCAGGGAGGGATCACCCCCCCGTACCCTGGAGGCGCTCCAAGTCAGAGGGAGCTCAGGGCAAAGCGCCCATCCGCACCACCTACCTGCAACCTCTCCGGGCCGGCCGACCCACCGCCAACATCTCACGAGCCCCATCAGCCCATCCGCGGGGAGGGGCTCCCGGGGGCCCCAGGATGACCCCGGCACTCCAACCCACCTACTTACCAGCCGGTAGCTACCAGCTGCTGGTCTCCCGGGTCTCCCCCCGGGCAGCCAAGGCAAGCCCACCCCCCGATACCCGACCCGGTACGGGGTCCTGAGGTAAGAAGCCCCAGTCTCATCCAAGGTGACCCCCCTCCCCCAGTGGGCCAAGCAGGGCTAGCTTTATTAGGCCACCTAAGTGCCCCAGAACACTATAATTGAACAAACAGGCCGTCCAAACTGTGGACGTAAAATAACCCCGCTCTAAAACACTGGCAGTCACTTGAGGGCACTCAGCGTGATGCACCGCCCGGGAGCTTAGCGTCCACATATCGGGCCGCCTTTTCAGCAGTCTCGAAGGTCTTGCGTTGTCCCTCAAAGAATACGTGGAGACGCGCCGGGTACTGGACGGTGAATTTGATCTGGGCATCAATCAGTTTCTGGCATACAGGTGCGTAGGCACGCCGGCGCTGGCTCAATGCGACTGAATAATCCTGGGCTATCCGGAGCCGCACATTCTCCAACTGTATGGAACCCTGCGTTTTAGCGGCTCACAGAATAGCTTCTTTTTGTGGATAGCGGAGCAGCTTAAGCAGAACCAGGCGAGGGCGAGAGTCCTGGGCCTTTTTGCTCCCCACGCGATGCACCCTCTCGATCTCGATGTTCCCGCCGGCACCAGACTCTCCTAGCAGTGCGTCGAAAAGCCTTTCCAGGTACTTTCTCAGGTCTTTATCCAGCACCGCTTCAGGGATTCCCATTACTCTCAAATTATTTCTTCGAGAGCGATTCTCGAGGTCATCGAGCTTGGCCTCATGGGAGATCAGTCGGGCCTCAAGGCCTGCCACCGTCTGGTTCAGCGTGAGCAGGGTGTCCTCAGCCCGGCCCACTCGCTCTTCTGCTTCTTGCAGGCGTTTCCCAAAGGCATCCACCGAGCTCTGCACAGCGTCAAGTTTGTCGCGGAGGGTGGTAAACTGTGCCGCTAGGACCTCTGCTACGGCCGCCGAGATTTCCTCTACCCTCGCCGGGGAGGCCGGCGAAGTAGGCGCCCCTCCTCCGTCCGCCATCTTACTTTGAGCAGGGCCCCGATCTCGCTCCTTCTTCCCGGTTCGGAGTGCCGCGGCCATCCCCGCCGAGCCCTCTCCGCGCGATCAGCAGGTAATAAGTATGCGGCACCGGGGTTGATATTTGCCAGGTTCTCTGGGCTAAAATACGGCGCTATTATGCCGGTTTAGGCTGGGGGTAGTGGGAGCGCGATCAGCACGCGTCCGCTCGCGCTCACCGCATCACCGGAAATCCCCTGGGTCCCTTTTTAATAGTGGTTTATGGACCTTTCCTCCAGGAACTTGTCCAAACCTTTTTTAAACCCAGCTATACTAACAGCCCTTACTACATCCTCCGGTAACAGATTCCAGAGTTTGATTACACGTTGAGTGAAGAAATATTTTCTCCTATTTGTCTTAAATAGTTTACCCTGTAGCTTCATTACATGTCCCCTAGTCCTTCTATATTTTGATCGCGTAAACAATTGATCCACGTTTATCCGTTCCACTCCATTCATTAATTTATACACCTCTATCATATCTCCCCTCAGCCGTCTCTTTTCTAGGTTAAAGAGCCCTAACCTTTTTAGCCTCTCTTCATAGGAGTAGCCTTCCATCCCCTTCACCAATTTGGTGGCTCTTCTCTGTACTTTTTCTAATAACTCTATGTCCTTTTTAAGATACGGTGACCAGAATTGCACACAATATTCAAGGTGCGGTCGTACCATGGAGCGATACAGAGGCATTATAATATCCTTTGTTTTATTCTCCATCCCTTTCCTTATGATACCTAGCATTCTGTTTGCTTTCTTGGCCGCCGCTGCACACTGGGCGGAGGGTTTTAACATGTTATCCACGATGACTCCTAAATCTTTTTCCTGGGTGGTGGTTTCTAATATGGAGCCTTGCATCGTGTAACTATAGTGTGGGTTGTTCTTTCCTAGGTGCATAACTTTGCACTTGTCCACATTAAATTTCATCTGCCATTTGGATGCCCAGTCTTCCAATTTATCCAGATCCTCCTGCAGTTTTCCACAATCCTCTTGGGTTTTAACAACTTTAAACAGTTTTGTGTCATCTGCAAATTTGATAACCTCACTAGTTATTCCCTTTTCCAGGTCATTTATGAATATGTCAAAAAGTAGCGGACCCAGTACAGATCCCTGGGGTACTCCACTATTCACCTTTTTCCATTGGGAATATTGGCCATTTAGCCCTACCCTCTGCTTTCTATCTTTTAACCAGTTCCCGATCCACAATAGTACACTGCCTCCTATCCCATGACTTTTTAGCTTCGCCAAAAGTCTCTGATGGGGGACCTTGTCAAAAGCTTTCTGAAAGTCCAGATACACTATATCAACCGACTCACCTTTGTCTACCTGTTTATGCACACCTTCAAAAAAACAGATCAGATTAGTAAGACAAGATCTTCCTTGTCTAAAGCCATGTTGGCTGTCTCCCATTAGGCCATGACTATCTACATGCTGTGTAATTTTGTTCTTTATGATGGTTTCTACCATTTTCCCTGGTACTGACGTCAGGCTCACCGGTCTGTAATTTCCCGTGTCACCCCTGGAACCCTTTTTAAAAATTGGTGTTACGTTGGCGACCCTCCAATCTTCAGGTATTATAGATGATTTTAATGAAAGTTCACAGATTACCAATAACAGGTCTGCAATCTCATATTTCAGTTCTTTCAACACTCTGGGATGTATACCATCCGGTCCAGGTGATTTGCTACTATTCAGTTTATCAAATAGTTGTAATATATCTTCCCGGTGTAGCGATATTTCTCTCAATTCCTCTGCAGTATCACTTCAGTCTTGGGTAACATCCCTACATCTTCCTCAGTAAAGACCGAAGCAAAGAATTCATTCAGTCTCTCTGCTATAGCCTTGTCTCCTCTTACTGCCCCTTTTACCCCTCTATCATCTAATGGTCCAATTGACTCTCTCACAGGCCTTTTGCTACGAATGTACTTGAAAAAGTCTTTATTTCGTGTTTTTGCTTCCGTAGCAAGTTTCTTCTCAAAGTCCCGCTGTGCCTGCCTTATCAATGCTTTGCATTTAACTTGCCAGTGCTTGTGCTGTTTCCAGTTTTCATCATTTGGCTCTTTTTTCCATTTCCTGAAGGTTGCTCTTTTGGCAGCAACAGCCTCTCTGACCTCACCTTTAAACCATGCTGGCAGTTTTTTTGGACTTTCTTCCACTTTTCTTAATGCGTGGAATACAGCTGGTCTGGGCTTCGAGGATAGTATTTTTAAATAACACCCAAGCTTGCTGTAAGTCTTTAACCTTTGGAACCGCTCCTTTTAGTTTTTTCCGAACTATATTCCTCATTCTATCATAGTCTCCCTTTTGAAAGTTAAAAGGTAGTACTGTGGATTCCTTTACTATCTGTCCTCCACTGATTAAATCAAACATGATCATACTATGATCACTATTGCCAAGTGGTCCCAACACCCTTATTTCTTGCACCAGATCTGGCGTTCCACTAAGGACTAGGTCCAGTATGGCTTCCCCTCTGGTCGGTTCATGAATCAGCTGCTCCAAGAAGCAGTCATTTATTTCATCTAGAAACTTTATCTCTTTAGCTTGTCCTGCTGTGATACTGTCCCAGTCGATACCGGGGTAATTGAAATCACCCATTATTACTACTCTGTTGTGGCTTTTGTTAGCTTCCTTGATTTCTTTGAGCATTTCATCATCCATTTGTTCATTCTGGCCAGGTGGTCGATAGTATACTCCCACTGCCATCACCTTCCCCTTCATAAATGGAATTTCAATCCATAGAGATTCTACAGCAAATTTTGTTCCCTGCAAAACTTTAATCCTTTCTGACTCAATGCCCTCTCTAACATAGAGCGCAACCCCTCCACCAATTTGTTCAGCTCTATCATTACGATATAGTTTGTATCCAGGTATCACAGTGTCCCACTGGTTATCCTCCTTCCACCATGTCTCTGAGAGTGCAATCATATCTAACCTCTCATTTAGTGCTATATATTCTAATTCTCCCATCTTATTGTTTAGACTTCTAGCATTGGCATACAAGCATTTTAGAGACTGTATTTTATTAATATTAATCTGGCTATTGGTAGGCATGGGTAATTGGGAATCCTTATGCTCTGTCTGCTCCTTACTCAAGGGCATTTGGGCTACTATACTCCCTTTTGGAACCTCACTGCTTTTGGTAGTATCCTTCAAGGATACCTTTGTCCGAACCATGCGCTCCTGGGTGACTGTCGGCTTTCCCCTATTTTCTAGTCTAAAAGCTTCTCTATCTCTTTTTTAAAGGTTAATGCCAGCAGTCTGGTCCCATCCTGATTAAGGTGAAGCCCATCCCTTCGGAAGAGCCCCCCCTTTCCCCAGAATGTTCCCCAGTTCCTAACAAATCCAAAACCCTCATCCTTGCACCATTGTCTCATCCACGCATTGAGACTCCGGAGCTCTGCCTGTCTTTTGGGTCCTGCACGTGGAACAGGAAGCATTTCGGAGAACGCTATCCTGGAAGTTCTGGATTTCAACTTCCTACCTAAAAGCTTAAATTTAGCCTCCAGAACTTCCCTACCACATTTTCCTATGTCATTGGTACCAACATGTACCAAGACAGCAGACTCCCCCCCAGCACTATCTATGATCCTATCTAGGCGGTGCGTGAGATCTGCTACCTTCGCACCAGGCAGGCATGTTACCAGGCGATCCTCACGTCCACCAGCCACCCAGCTATCTACATTCCTAATGATTGAATCACCAACTATAACAGCTGTCCTGACCCTCCCCTCTGGGGGACATGGCCCTGGAGAAACGTCCTCGGTGCGAGAGGGTTTTACATCACCTGGAGGACAGGTCCTAGTTACAGGATCACTTCCTGCCACACCAGGGTGATGCTCTCCTGTCACGTGACCTCTCTCCTCCATGGCAACAGGGATGCTGCCAGACTGGAGGTGGGACTTCAGGACTATATCCCTGTAGGTCTCGTCCATGTACTTCTCTGTCTTTCTTATGTCTTCCAGGTCTGCTACTCTAGCCTCTAGAGAACGGACTCGTTCCCTGAGAGCAAAGAGCTGCCTGCACTTAGTGCATATGTAGGACCTCTCACCAACTGGGAGAAAATCATACATGTGACACTCAATGCAAAAGACTGGAGAACCTCCATCTCGTTGCTGGACCTCTGTCTGCATCTTAGTTTAAAGCTTGTGTTTAGGTCTTTTAAATTCGGTATATAATAAGGATTGGTGTAGATGCTTATACTAATAAAAGTGTATCTAATACCCCTAATACACCCTGTGTACCTGAAGCTTAATTAATCTCAGGTCCTCTGTGTATGACTGATTTGGATTAAGAGCTGCACCTGAGAGCAGCCCCTTTCCTCTAAGATGTGCAAGTACCTATAAAACTACAATTACCCCAGGAGTGGGTGGGTGCTGGGGAGGGAGGGAGGGAGATAAGTCCTATTAAAGAGGGCAGTTACAAGGTACCCTGTCCTGAACCCTCAGCAGGGAGATGGGGGTACCACACAAAGCCCAGTTAGTTGAGAGAGGCAAGGTAAGTACAGCTGAGAAGGCTGAACTAGCACACCACTAAGACAAACAATAAATAATTAAACAAACAAACAGTTAGACAAACAGTAAATAATTAAATAAACAGCTAGAACTCACAGTAAGATGTCCCAGGAGGCAAATATCCACTCATTAGCAGAGCTCTGTAACATAGGACCAGTCTCAGCGTATTAAGGGCTCGATGCTGGAACCCTCCGCTAGAGCCCAGCACTAAAGCAATAGTACAGAGTTTCCTAATGCACGTTTAGTGCACAGGTTTGGCTCAATAAGCAAACATGCCCATAAGCTATGCACAAAAACTCTGCACTAGACAAGGAGAACAAGCCAGGTACGTGCACACTGGAGTCTCTGCTGGTAGCATCTATATGCCTTACAGGGGTTGCCCAAGGGGGGTGCGGGGCCTCATTTACATAAATATTTGCATAATGTTACCATACACTAACTTTTAGTAAACATGCATCTTAATGAGTGTATGAATAAAGAAAGACTAAAAGATTTCTACATTACTATACTCCAGTGCCAACTGCAGACACATTAGGAACTACTACAAACACTGCCCATTTAGAACCCATAGCAAACCCGCCGTATCCTAACAGCACTACCAGGACTCACAAAGCACCAATACCCTACCTATCAAAAGGCAACACTGCAAATATTAAACCAATACATTTCAGAGAATAACAATACATGACCTACTGGGGAAAGAGAACAAGTGCCAATGTCAAATAGGAATTACATAAACAGAATACCTCAGCTCAGTTACACATGCAGAACATAGACCATCACCAAACAAGGAATCACAATTTAGAAACAGGAAGACAATAATTAAACTGGGAACCCCAAAAGCCAAACTTGGAATGTACAACAACACTGTAGAAATAAAACTATAAATTAATTTCCTCTTGTACTAAACAAAGTGCAGACGTTAATGATACACATTTCCCAGAGCCGACATATTCCAGTTAATAAATTCAAAATAAAGAGAGAGTTTTCTACCTTTTGTGCATTTTTTTCAGTTGCAATTGCTCCAGCCACTTTCTTCTGGTTTCTTTGTGTCTTCTGCACATAATGCCTACTCTTAATACCTATCCGTAGATTGCTCATAGGCCATTCCTCAAAGATTACTGCTACATATGTAAATAGTTGTTTTGCATGTCTCCCTAAGTTATCCAAGTTGTACTTCCCTGTTCTATGTAAAACCGATACTTGTTATTTATGGTTCCTTGTTCCATGTAAACCGCGCTGATACTAAAGAGTGCGGTATATAAGAAAATAAAATAAATAAATAAATAAATAACTCTCCATCGTCTGCTGTCCATTTGTCCTTTCTTCTCTCTTCTAATTTTTTTCCATTCTCTCTCTACATCTGCTTTAACATACTAATCTTTCTCCTTTTGCTCTTTCCTCATTCCTATTTCATCCACTCAAATTTTACCCCTCCATCCTCAATCTCCACTTACTCTCCCAATACCCGGCCAATTGTAGATTTTTCTTCCATTCCACACAAAATATTTTTCCCCTCTCCATTTCACTCTCCCAGCTCCATCCCATTCTAATCTCCCCCAACATCAGCTCCCTTCTAGTTCCAGCCCCACCCAGTATCCACTCCCTTCTAGTCCCCACATCAGCCCATTTCCAGTCCTAGCCCCCCCCCATCAGCCCATTTCCAGTCCTAGCTCCCCCATCCATTTCCAGTCCTATCCAAGTCCCTCCATCAGCTCATTTCCAATACCAGCCTCCCATCAGCCCATTTCTAGTCCTTTCCTAGCCCCACCATCAGCCCATGTCAAATCCTAGCTCCCCTCCACTCAGCCCATTTCCAATCCAAGCCCCCCATGAGCCTACTTCCAGTTCTAGCCCCTCCATAAGTCTCTTTCAATCCAAGCCCCCACCACAGCCCATTTCCAATCTTAGCTCCCCCCAACACCCAATTCCCAGTCCTATCCCAGCCCCCTTCATCAGCCCATTTCCTGTCCTAGCTCCCTCCCCTCACAACCCATTTCCGTTCCAAGCCCCCCTCCCCATCAGCTATTTGCAGTTCAGGCCCCACTTCCACTCAGCCCATTTCCATTCCAAGCCCCCCTCCCCATCAGCTATTTGCAGTTCAAGCCCCCCCTTCCCCTCAGTCCATTTCCAGTCCTAGGACCCCCTCAACCCATTACCAGTCCTAGCCCCCCCCTAGCCTATTACCAGTCCTAAGTCCCCATCAGCCCACTCTCAGTCCTAATCCCATCAGCCCATTTCCAGTCCTAACCCCCATCACCCAATTTTCAGTTTAAGCCCCCCATAGCCCATTACCAGTCCTAACCCCCCATCAGCCCACTCCCAGTCCTAACCCCATCAGCCCACTCCCAGTCCTAACCCCCATCACCCAATTTTCAGTTTAAGCCCCCCATAGCCCATTACTAGTCCTAAACCCCCATCACCCCATTTCCAGACTTAGCTCCCCATAGCCCCAGTCCTAACCCCCTATCAGCCCTCTTCCAGTCCTAACCCCATTAGCCCATTTCCAGTCCTAACTCCCACCCCAACAGCCCAGGGAAATAAAAAAAAAAAAAAAAGCTGTCTGCTGCCGCAGCAATGGCAGAATCGCATATCCCACGCGCCCCCCCCCCTGACAGAGCCTGCCCTCCCTGCATCAGCTCTGTCGGCTTTCAGAGCGCGAAAGGAGAGTTTCTCCCGCGCGGCTCTGTTAAGCCCGCGGGGGCTGATGGGAAAGTCTCCCTTCGAGCTCTGAAAGCCGACGGAGCTGATGCAGGGAGAGCAGGCTCTGTCGGGGGGTCCCCGCGGGATATGCGATTCTGCCATTGCAGCGGCAGCAGACAGCTTTTTTTTTTTACTTTAAAATTTACTTTGCAAGCAGAATGTTCTTTGCACGGGGCCCCCTGAAACGCGGGGCCCTCTGCAAAAAACATTCTTGCTCAATGGACGGGCCGGCCCTGATGCCTTACACAAAAACAGTTTGGTACTTGTGTGCCTGTGCTTCCTTTGATGTTTTTTCAGCACTCTACCAAAGCCAAAAAAAGTTGCATGTGCTGTATGCTGAAGAAATAGTCATAAATTCTTCACCAGCACTGTCCTCAGACGTCATGTTAAAACCTCTGATCTTTGCATTTGTGTTGCATAACTAATTGCTTTATTATCAGTCATTTACATTTATGGTGTGCTGCTGTTAGAGCAGGCATTTGCACATTGCTTATGCTCATGTTAGATTCCTTCCTGGATTATACACCTACACCAGCACAGAATATTCTGTATAGTCACTGCGCAGATGCCTGCACCAATGGCATGTTCTTTTCTGGATGGAGCTGTAAAAGTGCTTAGAAGTGACAGCAGGGTTTTTATTTTATTTATTTACATTTTCTTTTATACCGTGCTATTCAGCATCAGTGCAGTTTACATACAACGAAATCATCAGAACAACAAGCCGTTCTGTGTTTACAGAGAACAGGGACGTGAAACTTGGATAACATAGGGGTAACTATATACATACAGGCGTCACAACATTACATGTTACACAGAGTTCAATGGTCATAGACAGCTTGCTGGGAATGTTGGTGTAGCTAACTGGGAATGTTGGTGTAGCTACATTCATTGGGGAGTTGTCTTGACACGTTTTCTGGGTACTGTTTGAGGAAAAGGTGATGTTTGAGTGCCTTTCTAAACTGGGGTAAGTTAGAGATTGCCCGGATATTAGGTGGTAGTGCGTTCCAGCATCGTGAAGCGTAGAATCTGAAGGCCCTGTTTGCTGTTGTCATGGTGCATTTTGTTAATGCCTTCAGAATTATTAGTGTATTAATTGCAGTAGATCTTCTGGATCTATTTGGTGAACTGGTGTGGATGAGCTCTGTTAGTGAGGAGGAGGAGAGCCCATTGATGGCCATGAAGGTCAGCAATAAGGTCTTGAAAGTGAGCCTGCCTTGTAGAGGGAGCCAGTGGAGCTGTTTCAGGATGGGCGTCACATGGTCGCTCATAAAGGCCCCATGCAGAACCCTCGCTGCAGCATTCATCGTGAGCTGCAGGGGGTTCAGGGTGGATTGTGGGAGGCCTTCTAAGATAGCACTAGCATAGTCAAAGTGAGGTATAATCAATGCCTGATAGATTGTCCGGAAGTCCTCTGGTTCTAGCAGGGAGCGTAAATGCCTGAGCGTCCAGATCTTGTAGTAGATTGCTCTTACCGTGTTGCCTATGCGCACCTTCATGTCCAAGCGCTGGTCTAATGTGACGCCAAGGTATCGAATTGTGGATTATGTTTGTAGCTCTGTTTCCTTAACCTTTAAGTGGGGCGGCAGGGTAAAATTTTGGTTCCTCATAATAAAGAGCACCTCCGTTTTCTTGTGTTGAATTTGAAGGTTTTGAGACTGGAGCCAGTCGGATACTGCATTGAAACATTCTGTCAGTGGGGAGAGGTCCAATTGCTCTGTGGAGAACGGCATGTAGAGCAGAACATCATCAGCATAAATCAAGCAGTCCACACTGAAAGATCGGATGATATTACAGATGGGCTGCATGTATATGTTGAACATCAGGGCTGAGAGGGAGGATCCTTGCGGAACTCCCTGCCTCTGGTGGAATGATTCCAATGTTGAAACTCCGGATCATACGTGCTGCCACCTTCCAGACAGATATGATTTGCACCATTCCAGTGTAGTGCCACCAATGCCCTTTTCCTTTAGCCGCTCCAGGAGAATCTCGTGGCTTACTGAGTCAAAAGCTGCAGCAATGTCCAAGAAGATGAGGACAAACCCTTGACGGATGTTGTTGATTCCCGTAATTATGTTACTGAAGAGGGTGGTAAGGAGTGTTTCCACTCCATGAGACTCCCTGAATCCATGTTGGCAGAAGTCTAGTGGAGCAGCAGATTCAATGTGGTCTTGTATTTGTTTTTGGACCTCTTTTTCAATTATCTTCGCCAGTAGTGGTATACTGGATATAGGTCTATATGAGTCTACCTTCTGTGGGTCGAGCTTGCAGTTTTTCAGCAGAGGTCGGATGGATGTGTGTTTGAGGGCTGTCGGGAATGAGCCCGTTGTGAAGGATAGGTCATAAGCCTGGTTATGAATGGGCTAAAATCACAGTGTAGCTCCTTTATCCAGAAGGCCGGGCAGGGGTCGGTTTGCGCCGTGGTGGTGTTGAATGACATGATCGTGTCCTCGATGTACTTTTTGGCTGGGGTAGAGAAGGTGGTCAGTGACGTGGACAAGTTGGCTCTTGTGCGGCGGCGGATGCGGAGGACTTATTTGTTTGGCATAGTTTAGATTGTAGGTAGTCAGCGAATTCCTGCGGGTGGATCCCACTTTGGTGGCCAGGGGCTGGTTCCTTTGTTAGGGTCTTGACTAAATTGAACAAATCATGTGGTTTGTTTAGCGATCATTTTAGGGTGTCCGTGTGAAATTGCTTCATTTTCTCTGTAATTGCTTCGTGATGGATTGCTAGGCGAAGGTTGTATGTCGTCTTGTCTTCTATGGAGTGTAATCGACGCCAGCGTCTTTCCAGCTTCTGTAGATGGGTGAGAGATGATTGTAGCTCCGAGGAGTACCATGGTGCGGTAGCTCATTTCCTTGGAGGTTTGTTAGGTGGTGGCCATTGTGCAATAGCGCTGAGGCTACTATTCCAGCAGGAGATCAAATCGAGATTGTGTGCTGTCGCGTCGAGGAGCAAGCGGGTTTTAGTCAGGATAAGTTCTTTGTTGAACGGTCAGGAACTTCGTGCTGGCGTTCTCATGGTGCTGCTCAGATTTCTGTTATACTTCAGTCGGTTGTTGTGCAAGGGTATTTGGAAGTTGATTAGCTTGTGGTCCGACCAGGGTACTGCAGTAACGGACATCACGGGGTCCTGGGTTGGATCAAAGGCTGTCTGTGGGGCAAATACCAGGTCTAATATGTTTCCCTTCACATGGGTAGGTTCCTTGACTATTTGCTGGTATTCCTGATCTTTAAGAGCTTCAAGGAAGGCAGACGCTTGATTGTCTTGCAGGGCTGGAAGATCAAAATCACCTAGTATCCAGCTTGGTGTGCTTGGATTATGGATGTTGGAGGCGAGGTCTATTATAGTTGAGAGATCATCTGGGGAGGCTGAAGGGGTTCTGTACAACAAGTTGATGGAGCAGTGTTTGTTGGCTATAGTGATTGTATCAAGGTGGCTTGTGCTAGTGGAATCAATCATATGGAAGTGGAGGTCTGACCTGGTGAGGATAAGCGCTCCTCCTCCTCTTTTATTTTCCCTATGGCATGTGTGTAGTGAGAAGTTGGAGGGTAAGAGTTGGTTGAGGAGGACATTGTCATCAAGGGATAGCCATGTCTCTGTGATCATGAGTATGTCGAGGTCGTAGAGGGATATTATGTCTGAGATAACTGGCCATTTCTTACGGATTGAGCGAGCGTTTATGAGGGCGCATTTTAGGCTTTCTGGGTGGGGGCTTTCCTCTTGTTTGGTTTTCCTAGAGTGTTGGAGTGCAATGTGTAGTAAGTGGGGGTGGTGTGGGCGGGTATCCCCTTTTGTGTTGTGGTGGGGAGTACCTGACCATCTCCTCCCATGAGGAGATAGGGCCAGAGAATTCCCAAGCCAACTTGAGAGGAGGAGGTAACAGCTGACTATGGCAGTGAGGGGGAGGGCCATTTTAAGTATCCCCTATTGTGCGTGGTGGAGGGAAACGTATGGGCTGGCCAGTGAGTGAGTGAGTAAGTAGTGCTGTCCCAGCAGGGCTAACGGTGTGCTATGCAACAGGCAGAGAGGCATGTAAGACAGTTGCACAGTTCGAACAGGCAGTCCGGCATGTAGCATAGGTATTGCAGTTATGACAGGCAAACAGTTATGTAGCACAGATTACACAGTTCTAACAGGCAGACAGGCAACTAGCATGGGTATTTAGTGCAGGTGTGCAGTTCCTTATCGTTCCTCCAGCTTAGTCCTCACAGATGGGTTGTGCACCTCCTCCTGCAGCATGAAGACTGGACCAATCAAATTTCAGCTCCGCTGGAATCAGCCTACCAGGCATCCCTGAAGCTCCAGTGTGTCCAGTCTTCACGCAGCAGGAGGACGTAGTGAGTTTAGCTGGACTCACTAGTTTCATAGATTACTATTCTTTCCCTAGCTAACCTTTTTGGATTCTTAATTTTTGTCCTATTAGGACTTATTTCCTTTCTTCCTTTAAGGGTTCCTGTTGCTTTAAATTTCTGATTTCAATTTGAGCAATCTGTGCGGGAGGGGGGAAAGGCCTGAGGAAGGTCTCTCTTCTGCACAGCATCTGCCGCCTGTCACTGTTTGCCTGTATGCTTTTCGCCATTAGGATCTCTGCTCCAGGAATCGTCGGGGCAGAGCTCCTATGATACCGGTACAGCGGCTCCTTTCCGGAGGGATTGGGGGACGGCTAATTCAGAGCCGGTAAGTGTCGGCGGCTGCGGCGGTCAGAGCCGGTCCTTGTTCGGCTACCGCGCCTCTGCCCGGTCTGCTGCAGTCTATTTGTTTTTCCCTTCGCGGTGTCTTTCTTTTAGGACAGCAGCCTTCGCGCCGGCGGGGCTTTGCGATCGGGAAGCTACAAGGGGTTTTTGACTTCGGGCGCTTTTTCCTCCGGCGGGAACTAAAAGCGCGCCAAGGTTCCCTTGCGGTCGCGGCCATTTTGTTTCCTTTCCCGGTCTTCTCAGCGTGTTTTACACGCGGCGGTATTTTTTTCAATTTCTCTTTGCTGCTTGCGCTTCTTTAGTTTTCATTTTTCCTTCTTTTATTCGCTGACGTTCTTGTTGCTTATTGCCTTTTCTTTGTTCTCCTTTCCTTCGGGTTCCTTTGGTCCCGCGGCTAGAGGGGATGGGGGGGTTGCGTTTCTCTTCCTCTCCTCCTTTGTTTTCAGCAGGACTCTCGGGTTGACTATTTGGAGGGGCCATCTGGTCTTCCTTCTGCGGGCTCCTTGGCGTCTGGGGGACAGCTGGACCTCGGGGGTGCCTTACCCCTGGAGGATTTTTCTCCCGATTTCATCTTGTTGATGCATCAGGCCTTTTGCCGTAGGCGCCAGAGCGTGGGCGCCGCTCCACCGTGGGCGACAGGGGTGGTTGCCCCTGCCTCGTCAGCGGAGAATCAGTTTCCCGGGGTCAAGGCTCCCAAGCGACAACGTCTGCACTAATCATTCCAGGCGGAGGCCGAGTGGCCTGAGGGTGATGATCCTGATTTCGATCCTGAACCGGAGGGGGAAGCCTTGGAGGAGGGCGAGCTCCCTGAACCGGAGGATCAGGCGAAGATTATTAGAGTTTTCAGACGAGAGGAGCTGCCCGTTCTTGTTTCGGAGGCGCTCCAGACCCTGGGTTTGGCTCCAACTCCTCCGGTAGAGGAGGCGGACGGAGCAGATCCCATTATTCAGGCGGTTCGTCAAACTAGCGTGGTTTTTCCCATTCACAAAGTTATTGACCAGATGATTCAGTCCGAGTGGGATACTCCTGAATCAGGTCTCAAAGGGGTAAAGGTAATGCGTCGGCTCTACCCTATGTCAGACAACGATCTAGAGCGTTTTCGCTCTCCCAAGGTGGATGCGGCAGTCTCGGCGGTGACTAAGAAGACAACGATTCCGGTGGAAGGCAGTGCGGCCTTGCGGGAACCGCAGGACCGGAAGATGGACGGTCTCTTGAAACAATCGTTTGAGGCTGATGCGATTGCGTTGCAAGCCTCTGTTTGTGGGGCTTGGGTAGCTCGTGCCTGTTTGCGCTGGGTTCAGCGTCTTCAACAATCATCTGCCGTGGAGGCCGACATGTTAGGTGAGCTTCACCGATTAGAGTCGGGCTCGGCCTATTTGGCGGATGTTCATTATGATCTCATCAGAGCCCTCTCTAATAGCATGGCGTCCGTGGTTGCGGCACGCCGAGCTCTTTGGTTGAAGAATTGGGCGGCTGATGGGTCGTCCAAATCACGGCTGGGCCGATTACCCTTTAAGGGTCGGCTGCTTTTTGGTGAAGATTTGGATAGGTTGGTCAAGGATTTGGGTGAGTCCAAGGGTGGTCGCTTGCCAGAAGATCGTCCCAAGAGGGGACGGCCGCTGTCTGCGGTCCGGGGGCAGTTTCGAGACTTTCGTAGGTTTCGTGCGCCCCGTTCTGGAGGTTTCCAACGTGGCAGATATATCTCGAGGGCTTCGAGCTTTCGAGGTTTTCGCGGAGCCAGTAGGGGATTTGCGGCTGCAACCCCTGCGTCCGCTCGCAAGCCCCAATGAAGGGCGGCGGGCTCCGGCGGAGATCCCAGTGATCGGAGGTCGTCTTCGACGCTTCCTCTCCGCTTGGGCCCAGATCACTTCCGATCAGTGGGTTTTGGACATCGTCCGGGACGGGTATGTCCTGGACTTGGCCAGACCTGTACTAGATTCCTTTGTGATGTCTCCCTGCCGGGTGCTCGCAAGACAGCTCAGGTTCGTCAAACCCTTGATCGCCTTGTCCAGCTGGGGGCGGTAGTTCCTGTGCCGCAGGCGGAGTATGGTCTCGGAAGGTACTCCATTTATTTCGTGGTGCCAAAGAAGGGTGGAGACCTTCGTCCCATCTTGGATCTCAAAGGAGTAAACCGCTGTTTGCGGGTGCCTCACTTTCGCATGGAAACCCGTACTGGTCGCCGTTCGCAAGGGCGAGTTTCTCACTTCCCTCGATCTCACGGAGGCTTATCTCCATGTCTCGATCCGGGAGGACCAACAAAAGTACCTCCGATTCACTTTGCCGTGGGGTCACTTCCAGTTCCAAGCATTGCCCTTCGGTCTCGCGACTGCGCCGCGGGTGTTCACCAAAATCATGGTGGTAGTCGCGGCGGCCTTGCGCAAGGAAGGAGTACTTGTCCATCCTTACCTAGACGATTGGTTGATTCGGGGAAAGTCTCGCGAGGAGAGTCTGGCCGCGACTGCCAAGGTCGTGGCACTCTTGCAATCTCTCGGCTGGGTCGTCAACCCGCGCAAGAGTCATCTAGTCCCGACGCAGTATCTCGAGTATTTAGGCGTGCAGTTCGATACTTGCGGGGGAGTGGTTTTTCTTCCCGACCGCAGGGTGCTGGCGCTTCAGTCTCTAGTCCGACGTTTTCGGCAAAATCCTGCGCCGACGGCGTGGCTCTACCTTCAACTGCTGGGGACCATGGCGGCCTCCCTGGAAGTAGTGCCTTGGGCTCGCTTTCACATGCGTTCCCTTCAGAGGGCCTTGCTTCGTCGCTGGTCCAACCAGTCGGACTCCCTGAACAAACGGCTTCCTTGCCCGCTGGCGGTCCGGCGGGATCTTCAGTGGTGGCTACGGCGATCATCGCTCCGGACAGGAATGCCTCTGGAGCAGCCGGATTGGATTCCGCTGCTGACGGATGCTTGCCTGACGGGCTGGGGTGCCCACTGCGAAGACCAGTTCGCCCAAGGTCTCTGGTCTCCGGAGGAGAGCGGTTGGTCCATCAACCGCCTGGAGCTTCGAGCAGTGAGATTGGCCTTACAAAGCTTCGAAACGCTGATATCATCTCGGGCAGTTCGGGTACTCTCCGACAATGCGGCGACGGTGGCATACATAAACAGGCAGGGCGGTACCGGAAGCGTCGGCTTGGAGGCAGAGGCTCGGGTATTGTTCGAGTGGATCGAGCCTCGGCTCCAGGCCATCTCGGCAGCTCACATTGCCGGGAAAGACAACGTGACGGCCGACTTTCTCAGCAGGGTTCAAGTGGATCCCGGCGAATGGGAACTCAGCCCAAAGGTCTTCGCACAGCTGGTTCAGCGTTGGGGCCAGCCGGTCATGGATCTGATGGCCACGTTACGCTCAGCAAAGGCTGCTCGCTTCTACAGTCGTCGACGGGAACCAATGTCAGAAGGCCTGGACGCTCTGTTGCAGGCTTGGCCCTCCACGGGTCTTCTTTACGTGTTTCCCCCGTGGCCCCTGCTGGGGCGTGATTCAGCGTATCGAGGCCCACCGGGGTCGAGTACTCTTGATAGCTCCGGATTGGCCTCGACGTCCTTGGTATGCCGATCTGATGAGGTTGGTAGTCGGTTCTCCGTGGCGGCTTCCGTTAGATCCGGATCTGTTGTGTCAGGGTCCTCTCCGCATGCCGCAAGTGGGGAGATTCTCTCTTACGGCCTGGCTATTGAAAGGGCGCGATTAAGAAAACGAGGTTATTCCAAGTCGGTCGTGGCGACGCTGTTGCAGGCGCGCAAGAAATCCACTTCCCTGGCCTATGTCCGGGTGTGGCGCATCTTTGAGGATTGGTGCTCTCGACGTCAGGTTCGAGCCGCTACGGCCTCCATTCCCGTGATACTCGATTTTTTACGGGACGGTTTTGCTAAGGGTTTGGCTGCCAGTTCTTTGCGAGTGCAGTTGGCGGCGCTTTCATGCTACCGGGGTAAGGTTCACGGAGTGTCGCTAGGTACCCATGGCGATGTCGTTTGCTTCTTGAGGGCTGTGTCTCGACTTCGTCCGGTCCGCAGGATTTCTGTTCCTTCCTGGGATCTCAATTTGGTTTTGCGGGCTCTCACTGAGCCTCCCTTTGAGCCGCTCTCTCATAGTTCGGTAAAGGATTTGACTCTTAAAACGGTGTTCTTAGTAGCGATTTGTTCGGCGCGACGTATCTCCGAACTCCAGGCGCTTTCTTGCAGGGAACCTTTCTTATCCTTCTCGGCCCAGAAAGTCGTTCTGCGGCCGGTGCCTTCCTTTTTGCCTAAGGTGTCTACTCCTTTCCACGTGAATCAAGTGGTTTCGCTCCCGGTACTTACTGCATCAGGGGAGCAAGCCTCTGATCGAGGACTTAGTCGTTTGGATCTGAAGAGGGTTCTCCGGAGATATTTGAAAGTCACCAGTGAGTTTCGTAAATCGGATCATTTGTTTGTGCTGTTTGGCGGGCCTCGCAAGGGTGAAGCAGCGGCGAAAGCTTCCATTGCTCGCTGGATTAAAGAGGCGATTGGCTCGGCTTATCTATTGCACGGTCGGACACCACCTGTTGGTTTGCGCGCCCATTCCACCAGAGCGCAGGCTGCGTCCTGGGCGGAGTTTAGTTTAGTATCTCCAGTGGAGATATGTAGGGCGGCAACGTGGTCGTCTCTGCACACTTTCAGTAAGCACTATAGACTTGATGTCTTAGCGGCTGGCGATGCACGTTTCGGATCATCGGTTCTGCGTGCCGGCTGGAGGAATCCCGCCCGTTAGGCTGCTTTGTTACATCCCATCTGTGAGGACTAAGCTGGAGGAACGATAAGGAAATAGTAATTACACTTACCTGGTAATTGTAGTTCCTTGAGAGACGACAGCTTAGTCCTCCTGCCCTCCCTATATTCTTTATTTTTAGCGCGGCACGCCTTGGGATCAGAAGTCCGTACTCCCAGGTGGGTGTCTTTCTCTTTCTTTCTCTTTATCTCGCTATAGGCTAATGCTGCGGCAGGAGCGGGACATTCTGTGTCTGTGGATTTGGTTCCATTAAATATTTAAAAAAAAAAAATAATAATAATTAAAAAAAAAAAAAATGATATTTTTACCATAAGATACATTGATTAAGCAGGATTTGTTAAAGGTTAGCTATGTCTTTGAGTTTGCTTTGACAATAGTTCACTGGAGCTTCAGGGATGCCTGGTAGGCTGATTCCAGCGGAGCTGAAATTTGATTGGTCCAGTCTTCATGCTGCAGGAGGAGGTGCACAACCCATCTGTGAGGACTAAGCTGTCGTCTCTCAAGGAACTACAATTACCAGGTAAGTGTAATTACTATTTATGCCAGGCAACGAAACTATATCCTAATTAGAATAAGGATCAATCACAGCAAGACTGATGTCCTCTTTGTTACAAGGAATCAGAAGTTCGTCCCACCACCCTACCTGCAAGTTAATAACGCTGAACTCAAAACAAGAGATACAATCCGATACCTATGCATCACCCTAGACCAGCGATTAGATATGACAACCCACGTAAAGACCGTTACAAGATCAGTATACCACAAGATACGAACCCTACGCCACCTTCGCCCACTACTCGACTTTTCGGACTATCGGACGATATTTCAGGCCCTAGTGATCCCACACCTGGATTTCGCAAACACCATCCTCCATGGCCTCCCACAAGCAACCCTCAGCCCGCTTCGGCTGGCCATGAACTCAGCTGCTAGGGTTCTTACAGGTGTATCAAGATCGGAACATATAACTCCAGTAATGAAAGATCTACACTGGCTACCACTACAAGCCCGAATTCAATACAAGGTGTTAGTCATGACTTTCAAGGCACTGAAGAATCAATCTCCCACACCAATCAGCAAACTGATCAACAACATCCCCGACAACAGAATCAGAAGACCTGCACTACTGAACATGTTAACAGTACCTAAGCTTACCACAAGGTGCACAAAGGCAACTACCAATAGAGCCTTTTCGATTTATGCTCCGACAGCCTGGAATGATCTTCCCACCGATATTTGATCCATATCGAGCCTCACCACATTCAGAAAAGCAATAAAACACCATCTGTTTCAAATTCACTATCCTGATACCAGTCCCAAAAAACACAAGCCGCACGCACTCACCCCCCACTTTAACTATCCCAACGACCTAACCCAACATGAGA
Organism: Ichthyophis bannanicus; assembly: GCA_033557465.1. Lineage (NCBI taxonomy): Eukaryota > Metazoa > Chordata > Amphibia > Gymnophiona > Ichthyophiidae > Ichthyophis > Ichthyophis bannanicus. The sequence goes on along the minus strand of CM066044.1, from coordinate 90,024,017 downwards.
ATGGTTAATCGCCCCTCTCCCTACAGTTGTATCCTGGGTTCCCACTTGACCTTGCTATGCTCACCCCGAAGATCATAAGTATTAGTGTATATAGCTCTCTGTAAATTTTATGTATATATCATGTAAATAGTTTCCCCAGTTCTATCCCTCAAGATTGTCCCCCTGTTCTATGTAAGCACATTGTGATGTTAATGCATTGTTGCGATGTTCAGTTCTAATGTAAACCGCGCTGATTTCAATAGTGCGGTATATGAGAAATAAAAATAAAATAAATAAAGTAAGTCTGGCAGTATAATAACGTATGAAGATACACAAGGAGCAGGAGACGTTGGATGAACTATTGTGTCTTTTATTGATAAGGACCCCAACGCGTTTCGGCAACGCCTTCCTCAGGGGAATTGTCACGTTCAAGTGCTCGACTTCGGCACTGTTTGTTATGTGTATCTCTATTTAGTCGAATCGGCAGAACTGAACGACCCCGTTGGTGATATCCCCTTTGATGTGCGGTGTGCAGGCTGAGCTCCTGTTACTTTCACTTGACGATACTCTGATTGATCTACTTGGTTTCCATATCACCAACGGGGTCGTTCAGTTCTGCCGATTCGACTAAATAGAGATACACATAACAAACAGTGCCGAAGTCGAGCACTTGAACGTGACAATTCCCCTGAGGAAGGCGTTGCCGAAACGCGTTGGGGTCCTTATCAATAAAAGACACAATAGTTCATCCAACGTCTCCTGCTCCTTGTGTCTCTTGATAGTGCCTGCAGGAGGCCTGCTTCTCCTTGTGTTTCCGAATATAATAACGTATGGTCATTGCCTAGGTTCATACTTATATGGGTGCATGGGTTACCCGCTTTGCTTGAGGGAGGTTGTGCTCTGCTGCGGGTGTGATTGCATCGAGAGGAGGTGATGGCACCGTTATACAGTCTCTGTTCGTGACTCCGGTGTTTCAGGTTCACGGGCCTGGATTTTGTTACTATCTGGAGGTCCACGCCAAAGGGCCCTCTGGCGAGGCCCATGGGCGCGACCAATGGCGCCTTCCTTTTAAAGTTGCTGCTCTGCCCCGTTTGGGCAGAGCACGTTGCTGGGCGTCTGCGGCGGCCTCCAGCTCTGGCAGGCTCGATCCCCCCTGGGAGAGCAGAGCCAGAGAGCTGTGTCGGAGGGCTGGCCGGTGGAGAGGCTGTAAGAGCTCTAAACAAGCACAGCACAGTCTGGAGGAGTGGTTAGAATAGTGGACTGAGATACAGGAAAGCCATTTTTCAGTCCCTGTGATCTTGGGCAAGTCACTTAAACATTCCATTGCTTCAGGTACAAACTTAAAGGCTGGTGCAGAAAACCAGCATTAGAGCCATGTGTTAAAAGCCATGTGCATAGTTTTCTAGTGTGAGAATAATGCCAAAATTGTGCACCAGTATGCCATAAGCAAAATTCATGCAGATGAGATACCTGGAAAGCTTATGAGCTAAATGTGTGTGTATGTACATATTTATTTATTTAAACAGGTTTTTGTATCCCACTTTTTCCTTCAATCAAAGCGGTCACACTTCAATACAATACATTGCATTACAAGGTTGTACAGAGGTGAGGGAAACATGTACCACTCTTCGTTACATCAGGTTTTATATCCTTGGACCCACACCGTGCTGCCGCTTCCTCCCCCGATGTCCGATCGGCAGCGTGGTGTGGGTGTTTATTGCACTTGATTGACCGCCCTTCGCGGGTCACAGCAGGGCAGTATACAAAGACATAAAAACAAACTAAAGGAGGAAAGGAACTCCATTAGTGGGTGACAGACATGCACAGAAAGCGTATGCGTTGGCAGCGGTGGCAGAAAGCCGATGCGCTAGTGGTGACAAAGTTACAGTTTTCAGCGTAGAGTAATAATTGATTACCCACATGGCAGTGGGGAAAGTTGGGCAGTGAACATAGTGCCTGAAACAGTAGTTTGTGGAGGGCATCTGTACATTTCATAGGCACACTTGGTGATTTATCTGCAAAACCACCAGCAAGTAAATTAGCGAGTAAATCATACTAGAAAATATTTCTGTTCTCTGGTACTCTGATCTATTTTCTTTTATATGCTCCAAAGTTTTCTTCTCTGACATATATCAAAATTTCCTTCTACATGTGCTGAAGTTTTACTTCATCTCTGAGGAGGTGCTAGAATAACGGTGAGTTGGCCTTTCACGTTCTCCTTTGCATTCGGGAGGAATAGCTAATGGCCTCTCATTTGAATACCCAAAACTCACACCTTAATAGCTGCTGCACTACTTTCTGCACAGCCGTTACTGAACAGGTAATACGCCAATCCTCTTTAGGCATTGCGGCGGTAGCTGTGTGAGATGTTGCATTATTTGTGCGCAGATGGTACACTAATGTTTCTGTATTGGCCCTTTAGATTGTAAACTCTCTCGAGATAGGAAAATGCTGTATCTGAAGCCTTTAACTTAGGCTGAGCTAAATCCAGTCAAAATCCACTTCACCTCTTCCCCCACTTTGAATGCTTCCTATAAATTGAGGTGAGCAGCAGGGCTAGTCAGGGCTGCATTTACTCAGAAGAGCTTAGGGTGAGTTTGTATGGGGAGGAATGGACTTAATTGTGTTAGTGTGGTATATGTGGGGAAGAGGGATATATGTGAGACGAGGGTGGGGGGGAAGAGAAGAAAAGTGTGTGAGATCTATATAAATATATCAGACAAAACAAAATAAATGATGACTATAAATAGGCAGGATGAAGACATCTAAAAAATGTTTGAGAGAATAGAGTACAGAAGACATGGAAAAATGAATAAGGAAAAAGAAAAATTACTACTGAAATACAAAGTATAGTATAGTTAAAGAAAATACATGAAAACAAGTGGTATCAAGAGAATGGAATCATAAAGAAACAAATGATGAAGATACGAGAACAAAAGAGCAAGAAATAAACAGCTAGCATTACTAAAGTGCATAAACACCATTAACGTGGATTAGTAATAACTATGTTCCATTGCATAAAATAGGATCTGCAGTATGTGCTTTAATGGGGCTAGCACATGCTAATGTCGTAGCACATGTTAGTAAGTACAGATGAAACTTTTGGCAATCATTTATCAAAAAATATTTTACATTATAATGTAAATTGACAGACCGGGAACATCACTCGGTGATTGATTTAGGGATATTTGGCTTTTGGCAAGAGTGTCATTGAGGGCCGCTTAGAGGCGTAAGTTTGGTGATCTATAACTAAGTTGGACATCTTCATTTCCTCTTATTTTGTGAACTGTAATGAAAGTTGGGCCCAGAATCTTTTAGATATTCTTTGGGGAAATTAGCTAAATAGTCAAAATTTTAAAAGGTAAATTAAAAGACTAGGGGACATGAAATGAAGCTACAGGGTAAACTATTTAAGACTAATAAAAGAAAATATTTTTTCACTCAACGTGTAATCAAACTCTGGAATTTGTTACCGGAGGATGTAGTAAAGGCTGTTAGTGTAGCTGGGTTTAAAAAAGGTTTGGACAAGTTCCTGGAGGAAAGGTCCATAAACCATTATTAAGAAGTGACCGAAGATATCAATGCTTGACCCAGTACAAGCATTGTGGAACTTGTGTCTCTTGGGGAAACTGCTAGGTACAAGATTGGCCACTGTTGGAAATAGAATACTGGGCTTGATGGACCTTGGTCTGACCCAGTATGGCATATCTTATGTTCTTATGTAAACTGCACTTTTTTGCAAGATTTTGGACCTCCCTAAGGTATGAGGACCTGGGCTGTTGCCTAGTTTAATTTAAAAATGCAAAGCCTCCTCTTCAAAATATCAATAAAAGACACACATAGATATGAGTGATTGCTGTTGCATCTTCAATAATTCAATGAGAAAAAAAACAATAAATAATAAATTAAGAAGAAAACTTCTGACAAGCCCCAAAAGCTAGTAATTTTCTGACAGGCTTTTGTGTTCATCATAGGTATAAAAAAAAACTCCTTTCCTGAACCTTGAAAAGGTAGAATTAAATTTACATAAATTAAAGAAACACATTTAGATATGGATATGAAACATTGACCTAGACCGACATTGTTTCAGAAGAGGAAAAAAGTTCAGACGCTGGCCATGTTTCACCAGTTGCTGCAGTAGGGTGCTTCATTTTATCTCAAACCCCCTCTCCCCCAAGGTCAATATAATCATAAAATCACCCATCTACAGTACCCATCTATTTCATACTCACAGCACTTATTTTAAATAGCACAAAGAAGAAATGCTGTATCACCCAAACTGCCATCGTGAGCAGCAAGCATACAGACTCGCAATCAAAAGGACCAACCAATCACGTGGAGCCCTAGAGTTGGTCAACCAAGCATTGCCTCAGAGGCAGCGCCCAAAAAGAAAAGCCTGAAGGGATACAATGTAGCATTTAAACATTTGTTGCTTCCAGAATTATAAACCTTTGTGTAATTACACAAACTTATTTGCATGTGCTCCCATATCAGTGAATGTTTGGCCCTTTTGACTTGAGAGTCTGTATGTTTGAAGCTTAGGATGGCTTAAATGTATCCATTGAGTGGGCATCCTGTTTCTAGGTCATGTTGATTACTAGAAAATAAGCCGCTAAAAGTAAGGGGAATTAAGTTTTTAAAAAAAAAAACAGTTTAGGAATTGGGAGCAATGAAGAGACATCATGCCCCAGTTTTTAAATATATTAGATTAGGATATTGATATGTTATTTGTTTATAGGATAAAGGTCTCCTGAAGAAAAACTTTGAAACGCCATTGAGGCGCCGGAGCTGAGCGTCAAGACCCTAGTTTTCAAATATAACTTTGCACATAACAGCTCACCTGGGGACTTTTTTAAAGAATCGATTAATGAAAGATCGTCTTGAGATAAGTTTTATAAAGAAAGCCTGGGATGCACGTTGTGTTTTGTAAAACGCATTGAAAAAATAAATAAAAAAGGAAATTCTTTACATTTTCAAGTTTCTTGAACGTATTAACCACATGCAGTAGACAAATCTACGTTCAAAAAAAACGGACCACAATTTAAAGTATTTGTGAACACATAAGATGGATGGTCCCACGGGATGGAAGAACATACTTAGCTTTACCCCGGATTATGTGTCTGGCTTTGCTAAAGAGAAGACGCCTTTCTCAACAATAGACGAGAGCACGGATACACAGGTACAAACTACTTAGGATACTTTTCCCTGCGACGGAGAGATGTAGTCCATCAGCACAGTATAGTCTCTTGTTGGTCCATCTCTTTCCCCAGTTGCCTATAATTCTGAATCCTTATTTGCACCAGGTCTGGAGCCATGTATTAAAGTTGTTTATGCGATGTAGCCTTTCTGCCCCCTTACCAAGAACAGGTAGAACTTCTGAGAATGCTGCAGTGTTAACAGTGGGCTTGAGTTTCTTTCCCAGAGTCTGGAAGTCCCTTTGAACTTCACAGACACTGTTTCTAGCCAGGTCATTTGTACCCAAGTGGATGACAACATCAATTTCAGTGTGCTCAATTTTTGCACTAACTACACCAACAATTTGCTTTGTATTCCTGCTGGCTGAAGAGCCTGGGAGGCATTTGACTATCTTCTCTCCTTAAGTCCCTGCTGCAGTGACTGGTGAAACACAGCTCCAGCATCGGACAGTTTTCAGTTTTTGAAACAATCTCAATTTAACTCAGTGTTTGATATCCAACAATTAAGTTTGTTTCTTCAATTAATGTACATTTCAAGGTTCAAGAAAGCTTTTTTTTTTTTTTTTTTAAACCTATTATGGACTTGAATCCTTGTTAGAAAAATACTAATTTTTGGGGCTTGTCTGAGGTTTTTCTCCATTAATTAAGTTATGATTTATTGACTTATTTCACACTGAATTATTGAAGGTACAATACCTATGTGTGTTCCTTCTTGAGATATTATTGCCTGGTTTTCCAGCACTGGTAGAGAGGTTAGTAAGCTCTGGACAGGAGAATAACAATTTATTATTGGATTCTTCATTTATTATTATTTTCTTATTCTTAGGGGCATGTTTACTAAAATATATTAGCCGATAATGTGGCACATTTGACAAGTGCTAACAGCTAAGGTGGGGCAAATGAGAGCGCAGGAAATCCCAGTGCTATGTGCAGACCATGTGTTGCCTGTGCACTTGAGCAGAGAGTGAGCTTGTCTTCAGTACGTGCTTGCTGCATGCTTTGCAGACATTGCTGGTGCAATCCAGACATTGTTTGCATTATCTCCAGGAACAAGCAGGAATGAGTCTTCACATATGGGTATCGTCGGTACCGACGAAGCCTGCGCGGGAACGCTCCCCAGCGTCCAATAAGAAAGCTTTTGGGAGCATCACACAGCACCTGCGTGCTGCCTTCCCGCCTTTCCCAACCGCCTCTCTCCAGTTCTTCTTTTCCGCAGAGCCAGCAGGTCGTGTTCCTGTCACCGCAGAAGAAGTTCTTTATTTTTTTCTTTATTTTTCTGTGTCGCGTCTGTCTTCTTCGATGTCGGACCGGTACCGCCGGTCTTTCTTTTCTTTCTTTCAAAAAAACCCAAAAAACGCTTTATCTCTACTGTGCATTTTCAGTTTTTGGGCCCTAGGCCTAAAAACCTTTTCCTCATGGAGAAGCCTGCTTCTGGGTTTAAAAAATGCACAAAATGTGGCGGTACTATTTCTGTCACCGACACCCATGACTGGTGTCTAAAGTGTTTGGGACCTGACCATTCCATCATGGATTGTATGTCCTGTACCATGATGTCTAAGAGAGGTCGGCAGAACCGAGCAGGCAAGCTCAGTACCCTGTTTCCCTCTGATGCAGCTTCGGTAGCATCGACGTCTTCCAGGGCCTCCTCTTCCTCCCATGGATCTCAGGTAACCAAGCATAAATCTGGCCGGTCCTCGAAGGGCAGATCTCCCTCCAAGCATCGAGATGCCTCTGGGCTTGCCCTCGAGGATTCCGCACCGGCAAAATTACCCCGGCGGGAAGCTCAGGCTTCCAAAGCATTATCTATGGGGTCACAGGTTGACATCGATGGCTCGGCCTCGACAGATCACCTGTTGCCGTGTTTTGGGGTACCGGTGGCTCCCACTGGTACCGACATCCAGACTCTGGTGGCGTCGATGGATCAGAAGATTCTGACCATGCAGCGCACCTTAACGGCTTTCATACAGGCTGCGACGCCTCCAGTACCACAACAATCCCCGTTGCTGGTACCGGTACCGGCATCGCTCCCGGTACCGGTACCGATTGCATCGGCTTCGGTGTCGAATGCAATGGTACCCTGTCCTATGATGCCCATCGGTACCAAGCCGGTACCGATTACTCCCAATGTCGATCCCGCTCGATACGGTTATCGGGCTTTACAGGAGCATCAAGACAGGCGATACTTCGATTCCTCTGAGGACTCTGATGAGTCTGAGGGTTCTGTGGAAGCATCGATACTTCTTCCTCAGGAGTCTTCTTCACCTAAACGAAGAATGTCTCCTCCAGAAGACTTGTCTTTTCAAGACTTTGTTAGGGAAGTGGCTAGGGGCCTCACTATCACAGTGGCCCCTCAGTCAGAACCCAGAGCCAAGGAGTTGGATATTTTACAATATGTACTCCTGTTCTTTGTAAAACCAAACAGCTTGTTGTTATGGTCATTGTGTTTTAATGTAAACCGCGCTGATACCGAATAGTGCGGTATATAAGAAACTGTAATAAATAAAATAAAATAAATAAATATCCTAAAGCTCCTAAGGAGGCAGCTACTTTACCTGTTCATGAGATACTGTATGATCTCATGTTGAGGATGTGGGAGACACCTCTCACCACCTCTCCTCATTCTCGCAGGTTAGACACCATGTATCGTGTCCCTCCTTGTCCTGGCTTCCACAAGACTCAGCTTCCTCACCACTCTATTGTGGTAGAGTCTGCCATGAAGAAGATAAAGAGTGCAAAAAGACACTCATCTAATCCTCCAGGGCGTGAATGCAGGACCCTGGATGCTTTTGGCCGAAGGGTTTTCCAAGCTGCTATGCTAGCTGCTAGGATTAATTCCTATAGTCTCTATATAGGAATGTTTCTAAAAGAAGTCACAGATCATCTGCAGACTTTAACCCCTTTCATTTCAGAGGATACAAGACAGGAGTTTCTCACTTGGCTCAAACATGCCCAAGATGTCTCCAAATTTTCCAACCGTGCAGCCTTTGACTCTTTTGATTGTGTAAGCAGAGCTTCGGCTATTGCCATAGGGGCACGCAGAATTGCTTGGCTACAAGCTTCTGATTTGGAGCTCTGGGTCCAAGATCAATTGGGAAATCTCCCTTGTACAGGTGAAAACCTTTTTGGTAAGGATTGGCAAGCAAAGGCCACTCAGATGGATGCTGAAAACTCTGCTTTGGATCGACTTTCAAAGTCTACCTCTGCTCCTGTTAAGAAAAGATTGTTCAAAAAGACACCTTTTTCTAAAAAGGGAAGATATTATCCTGCTTATGGTCAGCAGGCATCTTCTGCAGGTCGTTTTGCTGCAAAGCGTCAGCAACCACCTAAACAGGCCAAGTCAAAGGCAGCTAGACCTTCCACGGCCCAGCAGCCTCAGCCTCCTCAGGGCCTTTGACTTGCAGTTGGAGAACTTAGCCTTTCTAGCTCTGGAAGGACCCAGAGCCCCTCACCATCCCAGGAAGGTTGACTTACTTTGCTCCCAGATGGGAGGAAATCACAGCAGAGCAATGGACACTCTCCATCATAAGGGAAGGGTACAAGCTTCATTTCTTAAGCCTTCCCCCTCACACCATGGTGAAACAGTTCAATTCTCCAACATCTCTCCTCAACCTTCTAGGTCAGGAGATTGCCATCCTTCTTGCCCGAGGGGCAATAGAAGAAGTACCTCTTGAACAAGGCACAGGGTTCTACTCCCCTTATTTTCTTATTCCAAAGAAAACAGGGGGCTACAGACCCATCTTAGATCTCAGAGAATTGAACAAATTTCTATTCAAGGAGAAATTCAAGATGATTTCTCTCGGTGCTCTGCTTCCATACCTTCATAGTCAGGACTGGCTTTGTTCTCTAGATCTCAAGGATGCGTACACCCATGTCCTCATCCATCCAACTCACAGAGGGTTCCTTCGGTTCCTTTTTCAAGGAAAGCACCACCAGTAGAGGGTTCTTCCTTTTGGTCTGGCCTCTGCCCCAAGGGTGTTCACGAAATGCATGGCAGTAGTAGCTGCATTTCTACGCACTCTAGGAATATTCGTCTTCCCATATCTGGACAACTGGCTCATTCGAGCTCCATCTCAAGCAGAGGCCAAGACTTGTCTAACCTGCACAATGCGTGTCCTTTAGTATTTGGGACTAGTAGTAAACATCCCAAAATCCAGTCTCACCCCTACTCAGTCCCTCGAGTTTATAGGGGCTTTGTTGGATACCACAACTGCAAGGGCCTATCTTCCTCAGGTCCGTTGCCTACGCTTGGTGCAGTTAGCCTCCCAAATACAGTTAAAGCCCCTTTTAACTGCTCGAGAAATGTTATAACTCTTAGGCCACATGGCATCCACTGTGGTTCCATATGCTCGCCTTCACATGAGGGCAGCTCAATGGATTTTGTCCACCCAATGGACTCAGGCATCAGGTTGCCTGTCAGACAAAATAGCAAACTCCAGTCGCCTTTTTTGGTCTCTCCAGTGGTGGAAGTCCTCTCAAAACCTGTTGCTGGGGTCCCCTTTTCAACAGTCACTTCCCCAAGCAACCCTTACAACAGATGCCTCTCCAATGTGTTGGGGAGCTCATCTGCAAGATCTCTCCACCCAGGGCATCTGGTCTCCACAGGAGACTTCACTGCACATAAATCTCTTGGAACTCAGAGCAATTTTCTTAGCTCTCAGAGTGTTCCACTCTCTGCTCAGCTACAGGACAGTCCTCATCCACACGGACAATCAAGTAGTCATGTTCTATGTAAACAAGCAGGGAGGGTCTGGCTCTCTGTCTCTTTGCAACGAAGCTTTGCGACTGTGGGCCTTCGCCAGAGAGCATCAGATTCATCTTATGGCAGTATATATTCCAGGCGTTCAAAACTTTTGGGCAGACAGACTCAGTCGAGTTCTGTTTCCACACGAATGGTCCCTCCACAGGGACCAGGTAGCCAGGATTTTTTGAATTTGGGGAACCCCGGACATAGACCTATTTGCAAGTCCGTGGAATGCCAAACTTACCCGGTTCTGTTCCAGGATTCCATGTCAGGGAGTTCAGGCCAAGGATGCCTTCCTCCTTCACTGGGGTCAAGACTTCCTTTATGCCTTTATACCCATTCCCCTAATTCCCAAAACACTGTTCAAGCTTCAGAGAGACCGAGGTTCTATGATCCTCATAGCACCACATTGGCCACGCCAAGTGTGGTACCCTCTACTTCTGCATCTCTCTCAAGCTCCATCCCTGGAGTTGGGCTCTGCTCCAGATCTTCTCTCTCAGGAAGACGGAACATTGTGGCACCCAAACCCCCAGTCTCTCCATCTCAGGGCCTGGTTGCTGAAGGCCTAGACCTTCAAGTTTTCCATCTCTCTCAGCAAGTCAGAGATATTATTCATGCTTCTAGAAAGCCTTCCACTAGACGTTCCTATGCTTTCAAATGGAAAAGATTTACCATTTGGTGTTCAGAGAAGGGTCTTAACCCTCTTGCAATACCTTTGAATTCTTTACTAGAGTATCTTCTGCATCTTTCCCATGCAGGCCTCAAAACGAATTCGGTAAGAGTCCATTTGAGTGCTATTGCAGCGTCCCTCAAGCCTCTCAGTGGACAGCCTGTTTCCTCTCATCCTCTTATAGCAAGATTCATGAGAGGCCTTCTTTTAACTAAACCTCCCATTAGACCACCTCCAGTGGCATGGGACTTAAATCTGGTTCTTGGCCAGCTTATGAAGCCACCCTTTGAACCTTTAGCCACCACCTCCTTGAAATTTCTTTATTGGAAGGTTATCTTTCTCATTGCAGTCACCTCAGCACGTCGCATCAGTGAGTTGCAAGCATTGGTGGCTAATCCTCCTTATACATGATAAGGTAGTCCTCAGGACCAATCCACACTTTATGCTCAAAGTGGTCTCGCCTTTTCATCTGAACCAGGAGGTATACTTACCTGTCTTTTTTCCAGGACCTCATGCATCAAGTGCAGAGAGGAATCTTCATACTTTGGATTGTAAAAGAGCTCTCGTCTTTTACTTACAAATAACACAGCAACATAGAAAGTCTTCTCAACTCTTTGTTGCTTTTGATCCTTCCCATTTAGGACTTCCAGTTTCTAAGAGAACATTGTCAAACTGGATTGCTCAGTGTATTTCTTTCGCCTACCAGAGTAGGAACCTTTCTCTGGAAGGCCATGTCACAGCTCACAATGTGAGGTCCATGACAGCCTCAATGGCTCACCTAAACTCTGTGTCCATCGACCAAATTTGTCGAGCGGCCACCTGGGCCTCGGTTCATACCTTCACAGCCCATTATTGTTTGGACAAGGACTCCCGCCGGGATGCCTCGTTTGGTCAGGCTGTTCTAAAACACCTGTTGCATTCCTAATCAACTCCTACCCACCTACCCTGGTTGGATGCCAGAGATCCATGGGGGGAGGTGGAGCCCTTTTCAGGGACACACAACTCTGGGGTCTCTCCCTGGCATAGGGAGTCCCCATATGTGAAGACTCATTCCTGCTTGTTCCTGGAGATAGCACAGTTACTTACCTGTAACAGGTGATCTCTGGGAACAGCAGGAATAAGTCTTCATAACCCACCCACCTCCCCTAGGAGTTGTATCTCTCTATCTATCTTTCCTTCCCTCTCTCTCTCTCTTTGTCTCAGATTTAAAACTCGAACTGGAGAGAGGCGGTTGGGAAAGGCGGGAAGGCAGCACGCAGGCGCTGTGGGATGCTCCCAAAAGCTTTCTTATTGGACGCTGGAGAGCGTTCCCGCGCAGGCTCCGTCGGTACCGACGATACCCCTATATGAAGACTTATTCCTGCTGTTCCCAGAGATCACCTGTTACAGGTAAGTAACTGTGCTTTCCATGCGTTGTCTGCTGGGTAATGCTCTGTACACCCCCAACAGATAACACATGGCTTTTGCAACTAAGATGGTGCTATTTACACAATTTTGGTACATTAGCAGCAAAAGACTAATGCAGTTTAGTAGACATCATAATGTATTAACTATCCTTCCAAAAGAAATCACATCAGGACAAAGTTCAAACATATGCAGTCTCCTAAGTGTACAACATACAAAACAACATAGCAGAAATATAAGCCTCAAAACAAAGACAAACAGAATTGTCAACCACTAAAAGGTCACAACTTCACCCCTTTCCTGAATGTTGCATAATTATATTCCGCACGCTCCTCCCTAAGAAGTTCCATCGTAAGAGCTACCCCACTGAAGAAAGAGTATTTTGCTTAGTTCTTGGTCTCTAGCATGTGCTTGATATATTTGATTCTGGTTTTGTATTTTTAGGAGTTCATTTTAAAAGCCTTAGTTGCGATTTGGATGTTGGAAAATGTGCATGTGGATGTCCAAATCACAAAGCTGCACCCTGAGTTATTTTACACATGGCTTTTTGGGATGTCTCCGCCGCAGGACATCCAAGTAGGCAGGGGATGTGGTGGCGACGTGTCTGGGGCAGTGCATAGACTTAGATGTCCCACTCGATTTCAGAAACATCAGAGATGTCTGTGACCCTGCCAAGTTTTACCTGCTCCAGAAAAGTGCTCGTTGTGGCTGTAAAATATCCAGAGAGTATAGAGAAAATGGCACTTCATCATCTCCAGTACTTTCCACAATCACAATCTTTATCTTTATTTACACACATTCTATACTGCACCTTTATGATGTCAGGGCAGTGTATTACATGAGAGGAGGCCAAAGGGCAGATAAAAGAAAGGAACTACAAAGTTCAATAGGACCGAGGACAATCAATCATACAATCAGAAAAGAGAAAAATAGCACAGGAAAGGTCAAGAAGTGGTAGAAGGAAGAGAGAAAGAGTTGAGTCTTGAGAAGAGACTTAAACTTGGCGAAAGAGGGTTCTAGGTGGAGGGCAGTTGGGAGGGAATTCCATTTGTGTAAAGCAGGGCGGTTACATGGGTAGGCAGACGGGGTGACTGCCCAGGGCACTAAGCTGAAGGTAGGGTGCCATTCTGCCCTTTTGAGTCAGTCTGTGAGTCTGCAAACATTTGAACTCAAAAGGGAAAGGGCTGTCGAAGGCAACTCTTGCTTTGGTGCGTTTTATCCAGTAACTACTCTCTGTAGGGATGGTTCTCAAATGTGTTTTTTCTTGCATGGACAGGGTTTGGGGATGGAGGGGAAAAAGGATATTAGCAGCTTGTGATGCCATGCTCTGAAACTTTCCCATTTCATGTTTACTCTTTTATCCCCATTCACAGCTGCCAAAGGGGAGCAAAGAGTGGGGCTGAGAATGTCATGGAACTATTTTATGTATTTAATAAAGTGCAAAATTTTGATAAAATCCTTTTTTTTTGTTACTATATTTTTCAAGATTAATTTTTATTCTTTATCTGTTAGGTTTTCTCGAGGTATACTCTAGTCAATAGATTTTGGATTTGGATTTTAGATTTAATTGCTTGCATTTCCAGATCTGAGCTCAACATAAGATACAATCTGATGCCCAAGTTGTTTCCCTGTCCCCAGAGAACATACTGTCTAAGGTGTACATGAGGCAATGAAGGGTGACACGACTCTCATGGGTCACAAACGCATATGTGAGATCCTGGCTTCCTGCTTCTTGCAATACTAAGCTACTCCTCTGCTTTTTTCAAGCATAATGATATTTGAAATTTTGTATATTTTCCTGGAAATTAACATAACCACTGTGGACCAAAGAACCCCCCATCATCACTTGCTTGCAGAAATTATGGACCTAACAGGAGTGCATACTGTAAGAGAGACGTTCCTGAATCTGTTACTGTCTGCCAGGCCCTTCCTCTTATACCACCGCGACAATTTTCACAGAATAATTAGTGTGTTCTCTGTCAGGATCTTGTCAGTTACATCACATATTTACAGAAAGAAAAAAAGGAAGTGGAGGAGTAGCCTAGTGGTTAGGGCAGCAGCCTAGAATCAGGGTTGAAATCCCACGGGTGGTACTTGTGGCTTTGGGCAAGTCACTTGAACCCTCCACTGCCTTGGGTACAAACTTAGATTGTGAGCCCTCTGGGGACAAGGCAATGCCTGCAAGTACCTGAATGTAACACCTTGAACTACTAGTGGACAGACGTGAGCTAAATACTTAATTATAAATACATAAATAAGCAAGCAAGTAAAAATACATGAAGAAAAAAAGGAAAAAACGCTGCCTCTGTCTGGGTTACATATTATATACAGGAAGAATGCAGACATTTACATATCTTATTACAGGTTTCCATACTCGGAAACAAGCTAGCATGTAAGCTACACCTATGTTTGGTGATATTGATTGGAAACTGGTAGAGTCATCTCATAGTTTTTCAGTCTATGGTGCCATCTAACAGCTGCAAACCTGAAAGGTTTCTTGGTTGGCTTTAGATCAAGGAAATTTGAGTTACTCAACGACTTTGTTGAGATCCTTATGTTGTTGCTTTTTGCGTGTTTCTCTATATAGCCTTTTGTTCCCATGCTCAGTGTCTGTGGCTAAGATGCCCTTATCTTGAGATACCTTCCTCCTTCTCCTGCTCAATGCCTCGTAAGTAAAAGGAACCTGAAGAATTTTTCATGAGAAGGGACTGAGTCTAGCCAGCCTCCACATAATCTTCCAGGAAATGCTGCACATGCAGCATTTCCATGATTAATGATTAACAGCTGTATCAAACACGCTGGAAAAAGTGAATGCCTTTGCAGTGTACAAATCAAGACCGTCACAAGATTACACCTGTATACAAAAGGCTGGTGAAGCGACAAGGAGCAACTGGAGAAAGTCAGGGAGTGCCCTTTGCTGAGGGTGAGACTGGAGATTGGCTTTATTATATACAGTCTGTCGATTGTGACCACTTTCCTACTCTGAGGATACTTTGGACTTTCACTCTTGCCCAAGGCCACAGGTTTTATTTATTTAACAGGTTTTATATACCGCCTTCTCATCACTTCAGGGCGGTTTACAGAGAACATCACAGCATGCTAAAGTTACATAGAACAGGGAGTACAACTTGGAATAGTAACTCAGAATTAACTGAGATATAATGGGTATCTTTAACAATTGCCGACTATGTACATTTGCATGGCTGTAGTAAAGGTTGTGAATATCGTTTATACATATTTACTGAGTTAATAGACCAGGAGGGTGAAACATGTGATGTTCTAGGGGTATTTCCATGTTTGATGGATCTTCCTTAAATGATCATGTTGATTGGTGTTTTATGGGGTAGGACCATAGTATTCCATAAAGAGGTGGGTCTTTATGGCTTCCCAAAATTCAGTTAAGTCTTTAATTGCTCTTATTGAAGCAGGTAGGTCATTCCAAAGCTGGGGAGCATATACGGAGAAGGCTCTCTTGCAAGTGTTTTTTTGTTGTTCTCATGCTTGTTGGTATTTCCAGGATGTTGTGGTCCGCTGTTCTTCTGGTTCTGGTCTGATGTATCTTTTTGAGCAGTGGTTGAAGGATCAGAGGAGAGAGGATATTGATTATTTTGAAGATTATTGTTAAGTTCTTGTATTTGGAGCATACGGATCCCGGGAGCCAATGCAGTTGGTGAAGTGTTGGGGTTATATAGTTGTATTTTGCTGTTCCGGTAATAATTCTTGCTGCAGTGTTTTGTACCAGTTGCAGAGGGAGTATTGTTCTCTTTGGAAGGCCTTGGTAGATGACATTGCAGAGTTTATTATGGGAGTTAATATGGCTTGGCATACTGTTCGAAAGTCACTATTGATGAGTAGCGGTTTGAGTTTGTGTATTCTGAGTTTTTGAGGTAGGCTGTTCTGGTTGTTCTTTTTATGTGAGGCGGGAAGCTGAGTTGTTGGTCGAAAGTGACTCCGAGGTATTTAACTTCTTATTTGTTTGATAGGGTATAGTCAAGGATCTTTATTTTTTCCGGTGGTGAGAACATGGTATTCCTTGTAATATGCAGCAATTCGGATTTATGGATAGGTTCTGTCCTTTGAGCCAATTTGTCATTGTTTTGAGGCAAATGAATTGAAGAAAACTCTGTATATTAACATGAAAAGTGAACGTGTCATCAGAGGCCACTTATATATTTCTTAAAAAGGCATTTGCATAGCTTTTTACAAAGCAACCAGGGGTCTCAGTCTTCCCGGGCAAAAACAAAACCCGCCAGAAATGATCTGGCAAGGCAAAGCCCAAATAACATCAGCGACCCTTATGATAACGTTGCTCTGAGATAGAAGTAAACCAACTCTTTCATTTACCAAAGTTAAACCATATTCATAACAAAAGAGTGGAACTTAGCTTTGCAGTCTGTAGCAGTGCTCGTGAAGTGGTGCTAAACCAATAGCAAGATCCCCAACGCTCTTGCATGCATTTGATACGCGTTTCACCAAGCAGGTTTCTTCAGGGGGTAGCTAGAAAGCACTGAAATTCTCGAGATGAAAACCACGAGCAGAGTTCAGTAACTGATGCTTGTTTTGAGGCAAGCATTGATTTGTGAATAGTCAGGTTGTCTGATGTTTATGGGGGTGAAAACCATAATATCATCAGCGTAGATCCTGTACTGAATATTGTCTTGCTTTATGGTTTTGCATATTGGCTGAATGTAACTATTGAAAAGTAGTGCTGAAAGGGGTTGTAAGTTGAAGGGTCTGGACTGTTTTTGATTCTCACTTGCTGATTACGATGGGATAGGTATGAGATAAACCAGTCTAAGACTGTACCATTTATTCCAGTTTCTTGAAGCCTTTGTAGCAAAGTGTTGTGGTTAACAGAGTCAAAAGCCGCGGTGATATCTATGAAGCATAGGATCAATCCTTCGTAAATGTTATCTATGCCCTTAAAATGGTGTCCATAAGTGATGTAATCAGGGTTTCTACACTGTGATTTTGCTTAAATCCATACTGATGAAGCTCCAAAGGGGCATAGCTATCTATGTGGTCCTGTAGTTGTTGCTGTACTATTTTTTCAATTATCTTGATTATGAATGGAAGGCTTGATATTGATCGGAAGGAGCTTGGGTCCTTATTATTGAGGTATGTGTTTTTCAGAATTGGTCTAATTGATGCTTGCTTAAGTTGTGGTGGGAGGTATCCTTGGATGAGTGAGAATTTGACCATCTTTAGAAGATATGGTACTAGGTATTCTTTTGTTGCTTAATACAGTTGACTGGACAAGGGTCTATGGGTGAGGTATATGTCGATGGTTGGACAACAGTCACCAGAGCCTGCAAAATCACCAATCCAACTTCTCCAGCCCTTGAATTGAAGAACCATTATGCAGCCCTGGAAGTGGAGGAGGTGAAAGCATCACTGGAAAGGGAAGAACCAGAGTTCAAGTACCCCATAGTTGCAGAATCAGTGACCAGAAGGAAACGAAGGGTAGTGGTTGTTGGAGACTCTCTTCTGAGGGGTACTGAGGCGTCCATCTGCCGACCAGACTTGATGTCCAGAGAGGTGTGCTGTCTGCCTGGCCAAGATCCAAGATGTTACGGAGAGTTTGCCGAGACTCATCAAGCCCACTGACTATTACCCAATGTTGCTAATCCATGTTGGAACAAATGATACTGCCAGGTATACCTCGGAACGTATCAAAAGTGACTTCATGGCTCTGGGACAGAGGGTGAAGCAGGTAGGTGCACAGGTGGTGTTCTCTTCAATCCTCCCTGTTGAGGGTAAAGGCCAAGGCAGAGAGGCTCGCATCCTGGAAATGAATGCATGGCTGCGTGGATGGTGTCTTCGAGAGCATTTTGGTTTCCTAGACCATGGGATGCTGTTCCAAGGGTTGCAGAGCAGAGATGGCATCCATCTGTCCAAGAAAGGTCAACGCATCTTTGGTAGTAGACTGGCTAATCTACTGAAGAGGGCTTTAAACTATATTCGTTGGGGATGGGTGAAGAAAGCCCCCAGGTAAGTGAAAGCCCCCAGGTAGGTGATACATTAAATACCTTTATGGAAATGGGTAACAGGGGTAACACATGGAAAGCAGTGTGTATTAATGCCCGTAGCATGGGAAATAAGATCCCTGAAGTTGAAACTTTGGTGGGAGTGGCTGACTTGGATTTAGTGGCAGTTACAGAAACATGGTTCACAGAAAACTATGATTGGGATGTAACTATACCTGGCTATACTTTATTCAGAAAGGACAGGGTAGGAAGTAGGGGAGGAGGAGTGGCACTATATGTAAAAACTACTATTAAAGCTTTGGAATTACAGAGCTTAAAAGGGAGAGAGGAGGCATTGTGGGTTAAACTAGAAAGAGGGAAAGAGAAATCTATTTGCATTGGTGTGATATACAGACCTCCCTCACAAGAGGAAGAGGTGGACAGAGAGTTAATTGAAGACATACGCAGCATTGCTAGGAAAGGGGAAGTGCTACTGCTAGGAGATTTCAATATGCCAGATGTTGATTGGCACATTCCTGCTGCAGTATCATCTAGAAGTAAGGAGATCCTGGATTCTCTACAGGGAGAACTATTCAGGCAATTGGTAACAGACCCCACACGTGAAGGGGCCATACTGGACTTGGTGCTTACCAATGGTGAGAGTGTTTCTGATGTTGTAGTGGGAGATCATTTTGCATCCAGTGACCACCAGATGGTGTGGTTCAGTATTAGGACTAGGGCTGTTAGAATCCATTCCAAGGTGAAGATCTTAGACTTTAGGAAGACTAACTTTGCGAAGATGGGCCAATACCTCAGGGAGTCGTTAGTGGGATGGGAACAGCTGGGGGATGTAGAAAACGGTGGGCAAAACTGAAAGTGGGTATTTTAAAGGCAACCAACCTTTTTGTTAAAATGGTAAATAAAGGCAAAAGGAACAGGAGACCGCTATGGTTTTCAAAGGAAGTAGCTGAAAAAGTGAAGAAAAAGAGGGAGGCCTTCATGAAATACAAGAGATCACAGAGAGAGGAAGACAGGCATCTGTATTTGGAAAAACTTAGAGAAGCTAGCAAAGTAGTCAAGAAGGCAAAGATTCAAAAGGAGGAGGAAATAGCCAATGCAATAAAATGGGGGGATAAGACATTTTTCAGATATATTAGTGAGAAGAGGAAGGGCAAAGTGGTATTGTCAGACTCAAGGGTGCAGGGGGGGGAATATGTAGAAGCTGATAAGGATAAAGCGGAATTGCTTAACAAATATTTTTGTTCTGTGTTCACAGATGAAGAACCAGGAGCAGGACCTCAGAAAACACCCACAAATAAGAACAGAAGCGAGGGACATCTTGAACAATTTTCAGAAGACTGTGTTCGTGAGAAACTAGCTCAACTTAAAGTAGACAAAGCGATGGGACCAGATGGGATACACCCTAGAATACTGAGGGAACTTGGGGACGTTCTAGCAACTCCACTGATTGACCTTTTCAATGCCTCGTTGGAGTCGGGAGTGGTGCCAAAGGACTGGAGAGAGGCTCATGTGGAGCCTTTACACAAAAGCGGAAGTAAGGATGTGGTTGAAAACTACAGGCCGGTTAGTTTAACTTCAGTGGTGAGTAAATTATTGGAAACGCTGCTGAAAGAGAAAATAGTGAGGTTTCTGGAGTCCGGCGGATTACAGGATCCGAGGCAGCATGGATTCACCAGAGGCAGGTCTTGTCAGACAAATCTGATCGATTTCTTTGACTGGGTGACCAGGGAGTTGGACCGAGGGAGAGCTCTAGATGTGGTGTATTTAGATTTCAGTAAAGCCTTTGACACTGTTCCTCACAGGCGACTTATAAACAAACTGAGCACCCTAGGGATGGACCCTAAAGTTACTGCTTGGGTTAGAAATTGGTTGGGTGGGAGGCGACAAAGAGTACAAGTAAATGGAGCTCACTCTGAGGAGAAGGATGTTACCAGTGGTGTGCCCCAGGGATCTGTCCTTGGTCCGATTCTTTTTAACATCTTTGTTAGTGATATAGCAGAAGGGCTGTCGGGTAAGGTTTGCCTCTTTGCGGATGATACCAAAATCTGTAATAGAGTAGACACCCAGGAAGGTGTATATAACATGAGGAAGGATCT
Organism: Ichthyophis bannanicus; assembly: GCA_033557465.1. Lineage (NCBI taxonomy): Eukaryota > Metazoa > Chordata > Amphibia > Gymnophiona > Ichthyophiidae > Ichthyophis > Ichthyophis bannanicus. The sequence continues at coordinate 90,003,945 of CM066044.1, read as the reverse complement.
AGCTAAGCTTGAAGAATGGTCTAGAATTTGGCAGCTGGGATTTAATGTTAAAAAATGTAAGGTCATGCATTTGGGCTGCAGCAATCCAAGGGAGCAATACAGTATAAGAGGTGAAGTACTTTTGTCCACTAAAGAAGAGCGGGACCTAGGCGTGGTTGTGTCTGATGATCTTAAAGTAGCTAAACAGGTAGAAAAGGCGACGGCAAAAGCTAGAAGGATGCTTGGGTGCATACGGAGAGGAATGGCTAGCAGAAAAAAGGTGGTGATAATACCTCTGTATAAGTCTTTGGTGCGACCTCATTTGGAGTATGGTGTGCTATTCTGGAGACCGCACCTTCAAAAGGATGTGAACAGGATGGAGTCGGTGCAGAGGGTTGCTACTAAAATGATTAATGGGCTTCATTATAAAGCATATGAGGACAGACTTAAGGATCTTAATATGTACACCTTAGAGGAAAGGCGGGATAGAGGTGATATGATTGAGATGTTTAAATACCTCCGTGGCAATGTTCAGGGAGAGAGCCTCTTTCAATTGAAAGCAAGTTCTGCTACGAGGGGACATGGGATGAGGGTGAAGGGAGATAGATTCAGGAGTGATATGCGGAAATATTTCTTTACGGAAAGAGTAGTGGATCCGTGGAATCCCAGTGGAGGTGGTAGAGATGAGGACAGTAACTGAATTCAAAAAAGCATGGGACCAACACAGAGGATCTCTAAAGGTAGAAAGTGGACTGTTGTAGTTGTTATGGAAGGACAGACTAGATGGGCCTTGTGGTCTTTTTCTGTCATCATGTTTCTATGTTTCTATGTATAATGGCGTCGAGTTGCGTTTTTGCAGGGATGTGGAATTTGACCCATGTTTCCTGGTTACAGTGCTGTGGTTTGGGTTGGGTTAGTTTGTCAAGTGATTTCTGGATATATTTTAGCTGTATGAAGCCTGCCAGGTCTTGTGGGGATATGGAGTTTGGATCATCTGGTTCTACAGGTTCTTTCGTTAGATTGTTTACTATGGCGAAGAGTTGGTTTATTAATTGATTTCATCATTAGGTTTGTGTGGTATTCCTTCTTGGCTTGCATTTCGTTATATTTTGTTAGGTGGTGTTGGCTTTTTATTTGGCGCCATAGCCTCTCCATTTTCCTTAGCTGTTTCTTCTGTTCATTGAGCTCATTCGAGAACCATGGGGTGTTGTGTTTTCGTCTTGCTATGGATTGGCTTGTTTGGTGCAACTGATGCCTTATGGAGTGTTTTGTTCCATCTAGCAATGGTGATATTCAGCTCTGATGTGATTAGCACCAGTTCTGGGAGTACTTCATCCAGGAATTTGTCCTTGTTGAATGTTTGACATCTACTTTTTTCCTTCAGGGTTTCTTCTGGCGTTTCAGATCTTACTGGTGAGTTGAAGGAGAAGTTGATCATGTGATGATCTGACCCTGGGATTGAGTGACTGTTATACGGGATACTAGGTTTTTGATGGCATATTGATCTGGAACAAAGACAAGGTCGAAGGTTCCTCCCTTCTTGTGGGTTGGGGTATTTATCATTTGGGTGTACTGGAGGCCTTTCATTGCATCTAGGAAGGTGTCACCATCATGGGCAGGCAGTGATGGGAGGTTTGGATCTCCTAGGATGATGAGAGGCTTGTTCTGGGTGGCATGAGAGCAGACTTGTTCTAGAATGGTGGATAGTTCATCTTCTCCTGCACTTTGGGCCCTGTATATAAGGCATACTGCCAGTTGTTTGTTAGAGATGGTTATAATGTTGCTTCCTTTAGATTGGAGGGAGGTGGTATTGAAGTTTAGATGAGACTTTGCTATGATTAGTATTCCTTCACCTCTTTGTGAAGGTCTTATGGAGTTGTGGATTGTGTGACCTGCTTGAGTTCATGGTAATTGCTCATATTTTGCTTGATCATGGATAACTAGCAGACTTCTCTCCCAGAGCCCAGAAGAGTCTAAAAATACTTTTTGGGTATATGCAGATGATCCCTCCTGTGTACTCATTGCTTCTCTCTCTGATTCTTCATTCGCAGCCAAATGTGGACATAGCTATCCCCATTCTGTGCTTTGGTTTTGTTTTTCTATTACCAGTTATTTATTTTCAAAAATGAAATCTCGCCATAGCTCTACAGATTAATTCTCCTCCTTTGGAGTCACTGAGCAGCTACAGACTTCCTCTAAGCCCAGACCAGAGCAGCTTCTTTCTGGCAGTGGCTAGGGAATCTCCATACTCCTATCCCAGCTGTATCTGCAGCAGCTTACCTTCAGCAGAGGCTGTGAAGTCTGAAGACTCTCCAGGATTATCTGCTCTCTGATCCACCTCTCCCAGCCACAGCCATAGCCCTCACTCCTCTGACAAGAGGCTGAGGAGATTCTGCATGTATTTACAGGTATCAAATTCACAGCTCCTTCCTCTTTTCTTTAAAAGAATGACAACAAGCTGCTGCAGCTCTTAAAAGGGCCTCTGCTATCAATTTTATGTTCCATAGTTACCAGAACAGTTCTCTCAGGCGGCATTGACTGAAAGAAAAAAACGTCTGCCAGAATACCACAGAGCACCTTCCCTCTAGTGCCAATGGAACCAACAGACCAAACAAAAAAACGAGAGAGAGATGTCTACCAGAGCCACTTGCATCATGGCAATGCCTTGCTGGTAGCAGCGACATGAAATTAGGCCCAAAATAGTAGCCCGTAGCCTGAGGCCACAGGAGCGACTCCATATTGGGGCCAGTTGAATCAGGATAGGAGGTTCATAGAGCTGCTTACTGGGCCCTTGCACCATGGTAGTTGCTTTTCTCAAATGGGGGCACAATAGCAGAGAGGCCCATTGCACGGTCCTTTCCAGCCATTTCTGAACACACTCCTCTCTACTGCTGACTGCGTGGGGGAGGCGGGGCTTTCTGAGTTATTCCTGCATATTTACAATTTGATGTACCCTTTCCCCTCGTGGTTGGGTTAGCACTGAAATGGCTTGAGATGCTGTCTGCACATAAAATAAAGAAGGAAGTGGCAAAGAAACTTAAATATACTTTAAGCTAGCAATAACTTCATAGCTGCTTCAGAAGTGACAGTCTCTCTCTCTCTGGGGATGGAACAAGGTTCTCTGGGATTAGATAAATCACTGTGCACTGAAATTATGTCAGTCAACAGGGCTTATGCAGTACTGTCTGGATGTAATAAAAAATGATCTGGCTTCTTACGGATTTCAAATGCTTTAATCAAATGTGTCTCTTTGGAATTTGATTTGACTTTGGATAGTGAGCCTTTACTGCAGTCAATCCATCAGCTGGATTTTATTTAGATGAAATTGCCCCCTTCCTGCTCCTGCAGCTTGAAAAGTTCCACGCTCACAAAAACAGCATGACACTGACTTGGAGGATGCCGCCTTTCAGCCACAATCCAGTAGAAGGATACATCCTGGAGCTTGATGATGGAAATGGTGGACAATTCAGAGAAGTATATGTTGGCAAGGAAACCCTGTGCACTATTGATGGCTTTCATTTCAATTGCACATACAATGCACGTGTTGAAGCTTACAATTCATTGGATGCAGAAAAAGGTCACGGGGCCTTTCATCGCTGTAGTCACCCATCCAAATTCAACTCGCATTGGGAATGATCAAAAGCAATCCTCATCTGAAAGCTGTCAGCACATTTCTGGTTTCTGGAGTTTAGGCACCCACATTATCAAAAAGCTGCCATTGAAACTTAGTACCACCAGAGAGCTTTTCATTTAAATCAAATCAGAGTATAGCTTAGCATAGAAAGAAAAATAGAATAAATAGTTACTGAAATAACTTTGTTTCTAGAGAGCTTTTTTATTTAAATCAAATCAGAGTATAGCTTAGCATACAAGTAGAATAAATAATCTCTGAGTACAAAGAACTAAACTTGTTTCTAGTGACCTTTACAAAAGAGGCCTTCCAGTTAGGAAGCAAAAGATCTGTGAAGTTGTCTTAAATAGGTGTTAAAGGCAAGTGACAGATCAAAGGGGCAATTTGAAAGGCCCCCTCTATCAAACCAAGGGCTGTGTGAATCACCCAGTATATTGGTAAGACTTTACCTTAGAAGCACAGGACAGGGCACTGTGTAGCAAGCCAGCCTGTAAGTCTTCTTTCCCTCCCTCCCACCCTGACTCCCACTCACCCCTGGGATAATCTTAGCTTTATAGGCTCTTAAATCTATTAAAGGGGGGAGGTGCTCATAATCACTTTCATGTGCAGTTGATTATCCTCATCAAGAAGACATTTATTAAGGATCTGAGATAAATGGAATTTGTTCACCTTAAGAATAATTAAACATATGAGGTATAGTTGAATAAGTATCCCCTGCGAACCTAAGTAAGTAAATAACTTTAATAGCTGAACAAAACCTTAAAACTAAGATGCAGATGGACTTCCGGTGATGTCATCGGGCTGAATGGTGGCGTGAAGAGGGAGCTCCGCCGCCAGGCCTGCATCAAAGGGGAAATTCCCCAACTAAACGGAGGCAAAGTGAAAATGTGGGGGCAATAGTGGAGGAGACACCCGAAAGAGCGAAGGCGGCAAAAGCATCACGACGCTTGACATCAGAGCGGGAGCTGGCTAAGTAGCGCTGCCGTGCAAGGGAGCACATGGCAGATGGTCGTGGAGGCCTGGGCACCAGGGAGCCAGTGATTTTGGTGCCGGACAGCACGAGCCGCGGTGCTGAGAGACCGGATCGTGGCCTGATTGCTGCCGGGAAGTTGAGAAGCCCTGACGACCGCCCGATACGTGAATCAAGTGGTGGATAAGAGAGCAACAGTGTGCTGGGGGCTGGAGGAAGGTGAACACGCTGGTGAGTCAGTGTGTGGGCCACAGTGCATGGCGAAGACAGAGGAGGCCGAGCCCAGAGGGGTAAGAGTGAGTGCAACTGAGTACCAAGTGAGCTCGCAGAGGGAAGCCCGAGCTGAGCAGCAGTGGGGTAGTGTCGATTAGAGGCAGTGAAAAGCAGCGGATTCAGAGTGAACTAAGGAGACTCTGAGTGTCCTGGAGGTGAGAGAGCCCCTAAGGGGACGGAAAGCATTATCATCAGAATATTGCCAGAAATTGGGGATATCGTGGTAAGACAGCACCTTGAGAAGGAGCCCCCGAAGGAGAGCGGAAAAGGCATCAGTAGTGGGAGCAACCCCAGGAATTACTGGGGCGACCTAGTTTTACAACCTGGGGGACACAAGAGCGAAGATGGAGAAAAATAAAGGTGGACAGTTAGTGAGAAGGAAACTGGCTGATTTCCGCTCTTCATATGCAACACCCAAAGGTGGAAAAGAGGGGGAGAAGGCGGGTGGACTACAGCCGGTCAGCTCAAACGAGTCCAAGGAGGAGCTGGAGCGGGGAGGTAGTGCAGAGGTGGCAGCTATGCTAAAGGACTGGCTAACTGAGCTGAAAGACAAGATTAAGCTGGAAATAAGTGGGGTGAAAAAGGAATTAAGAGACCATACAAACCCTGAGACAAGATACAGTGGACATGGGAAACCGTGTGGAAGAAACAGAGCTGCAGATGGAGCAACAAGGGGCAGCACTAGAGGAATTACAAAAAGGATGGGAGGAATTAAAGTGTGCCCAAGAGGAGCAGCAGATGAAAATGGAAGACCTGGAGGATAGATCCAGGAGATGCAATATAAGAATGTGCGGTCTCCCAGAAGATCCTAAATACAAAAACTGTGAAGAGATGATTGCAAAAATATTCCGCTCATTACTAGCAACTGCAGACCAGGAGGAAGGGGGTGAAGGAGAGCCCCAGCGAATAGAGCAAGCACACAGAGGCTTGGGTTACCAGAGGATAAGCATAAACAGGGCAGGTCTCTCCTGGCCTCGCAGGGCCAGGCTAGGTACTTCATGAGGTTTTGTACGTCCCGCCTCGGCAGATTTCAAAGAGGAAGATTTCTGTCAAGGTCCCAGGGGTTTTGTGGTTTCCGAGAGGCAGGCAGAGGCTTCGCAACCTCATCTACCACGCCCAGACGAAAGCCACAATGAAGCGAGGCGGGCCCAGGTGGGAATTCGACCGATTGGGGGACGACTTCGGGATTTCCTTCCTGCTTGGGTCCAAGTAACTTCAGATCAATGGGTACTGGAGATAATTCGAGAAGGCTATGCACTCAAACTTGCTCGTCCAATTCCAGACTCATTCGTGATGTCGCCTTGCAAGGGACGGCAAAGGACGCTCACAGTAAGACAAACCGTAGATTGGCTCTTACAATTGGGAGCTGTGGTGCCAGTACCACAGGAGGACTACGGCGTCGGTTGTTACTCTATTTCGTAGTTCTCAAGAAGGACGGAGCTCTCCGGCCCATTCTGGATCTAAAAGGTGTGAATTGCTGTCTACGGGTCCCGCACTTCCGAATGGAAACCCTGCGTTCGGTAATAGTGGCGGTGCGACAAGGCGAGTTCCTGACTTCATTAGATCTCACCGAGGCATATTTACACATCCCCATCAGACCAGCTCATTAGAAATTTCTCAGGTTTGCGCTCCCGTGGGGAAATTTCAGTTTCAAGCATTGCCCTTCTGGTTAGCAACGGTGCCGCACATCTTCACCAAAGTCATGGTAGTAGTAGCGGCAGCTCTGAGAAAGGAAGGAATCTTGGTGCACCCTTATCTCGACGATTGGCTAATTCGAGCGAAATCCGAGGCCGAGAGTGTTCGGGTTACGTACAAAGTGGTCACGTTCCTCCAAGACCTCGGCTGAGTGGTCAATGCCTCCAAGAGTCGTCTAGTCCCGTCCCAGGATCTGGAGTACCTGGGGGTGCGCTTCAATACTCGCAAGGGAGCAGTTTTTCTGCCTGCTCAGTGAGCGCTAGCTTTACGGCAATTGATACGCAGGTTCCTTGCGACTCAGTCTTCGTCGGCTTGGAGCTACCTTCGATTACTAGGGACAATGGCAGCAACTCTGGAGGTAGTCCCTTGGGCAAGGGCCCACATGCGGCCTCTACAAAGGTCATTGCTCAGACGGTGGTCGCACCAGCATGACTCCCTGAACAGGCGCCTCCCCTGCCCACTGAAGGTCAGGCAATCCCTTCGATGGTGGCTCTGTCCGGACCACCTGGCGACGGGCCTTCCGCTGGAGCAACCACAATGGATCCCGGTCTTGACGGATGCAAGTCTCGCAGATTGGGGAGCACACTGCAGGAATCTCGTCACTCAGGGAACCTGGAACGAACAAGAGGTTCAGTGGTCTATCAACCGTCTCGAACTACAAGCGGTATTTCTTGCCCTGCAAGCATTTGAGGCTGTGCTGCAGGGCTGAGCAGTGCGAGTACTGTCGGACAATTTGGCGACGGTGGCCTACCTCAATCAGCAGGGTGGCACGGGGAGCTCGGCCATCGAGGAGGGGGCAGAAGCTCTGTTTGCCTGGGCAGAGCCCCAGTTACAGTCGATCTCAGCGGCACACATTGCAGGAACAGACAATGTGATGGCGGACTTCCTCAGCAGAGTCTGGGTGGATGCCGGGGAATGGGAACTGCATCCGGGGGTCTTTGCGCAGATAGTCTGCAGATGGGGTCTTCCGATTATGGATCTCATTGCAACCTTCCATTCGGCCAAAACCAGCTGGTTCTTCAGCAGAAGAAGAGAAAGAGAATGTCAGAAGGGATTGATGTCCTGTTGCAGAATTGGCCAGCACAGGGCCTTCTGTATGTCTTCTCTCCATGGGTGCTTATAGGGCGAGTGATTCAGCGCATCGAAACTCATCGGTGGAAAGTACTTCTAGTGGCCCCGGACTGGCCGAGGCGCCCGTGGTATGCCGATCTCATACGACTACTCAACGGGAATCCTTGGAGACTGTCGGCAAGGGGGGGATCTCTTGATGCAGGGTCCGCTCCGAAAGCCACAGGTGGATCGGTTCTCACTTACAGCTTGGCCATTGAAAGGGCGAGGTTAAGGAAGAAAGGTTATTCTGGAGCGGTTATTGCAACTTTATTCAAGGCACGAAAGAGGTCTACATCTCTAGCTTATGTACGGATATGGTGTATTTTTGAGGACAGGTGTTCCCAGTGCCAAGTGAAGTCTGCCACGCTTTCCTTGCCGATGGTGCTCAATTTTCTTCCAGATGGATTTGATAAAGGCTTGGCGGCCAGTTCCCTAAAGGTTCAGCCTTTGTTAGTATCTAAATGTTTCAGAAGACTTTCGTAAGTCCGAATGTTTGTTCGTCTTGTTTGGTGGACCTCGGAGAGGAGAGGCAGCAGCAAAGGCTTCAATTTCCAGATGGATTCGGGAAGCGATTGCGTCCACGTACATTGTCACACCGCCCCCCTGGTGGCACTGGGATGTCACAGCAGGGAGGGTGGACACAAAAAATATTTTATGGTGGAGTTTAGCTCAAAGACAGGGCCCAGGTTTTTATAGTCCTGGTAGCCTTCTGAGTAACGAAAGCTCCAAAGAATATAACAGTCCGAGTGTAGGGAGAATAAAGACTTTTATTTCCCGTATTGCAAATAGGTTCAATAGCTCAGAATTTACATCAACACCAAAATGTCCTTGCTTCAGGTTGAAAGAAAAAGAAACATGAACTGAGTTAGACCTGTTAACTTCACAGCAGTACTATAAGAAACACAGATTCAAACCTTCCCCCAGACCACAGCTCTACTCCTCGGCTAAGGGCTCAAAGCTTTCTGCCAGGCAATAGCTGCAATCCATCTCGCACCTGCATTGGTTCACAGTCAGGAATATCTAGTGGCTCGCATTCAGGCTTTTTATACAATGTTTGTACGATGTCCCAATGCGCTGCATCCAAAGGTAAGCCTTGGTTTTGTACACCTCTAGAGTGAGGACAGTTTCTCTCGCCTACTGCTCTTTTACTAGAGAGTTTCTTGTTTGGCACAGGTTTGTATTTTGTAGCACAAATAGTTCTAGAAGGACAGCATTCCTCTAGGCCCTGCTCCTCCTGCGTCACAGCATTCATAAAATCACAATCAGTAAAATAGTGATTACCTTTCCTTTTGGGTTTATCCCGGCCCAGTGAGGGTTGATGCTTGTGCCTGCTGTGGTTTGGCTTCTCTGACACCAAGGTAGGCCTCCAGTTCTCCGGCCGGCCTCCTGCTGGGTTAAGCCACACTCGCACCACAGCTTCTTTCTCTCCATGCCAAGAATGTTACCTTTCAAAGTAACTCTTTCACCTCCTTCTTGGTTACTCCTCGTTGTGTCTTTCAAAGGTTGCCGGCCTCTGCCAGACTCAGGTCCAGGACTCTCTGGCACAGTCCTTCTCCTTCCAGGGTTAGCTTCTTCTTTGTATCTTTCCCACTTGGGAAGTGTATCCTCTCCCCTCTTGGGATATTTGAAGCGGATTCCTTCACCTGGTTCTGTTGAGTCTGCTGGGCAGGTTCCTTCTGTCAGGACTCCTATTCTCTGGCCCTTCTCTCCTTCCAGGGTTAGCTTCCTTCCTGTGTCTCTTGTGTCTCCTGTGTCTGGGCTTTTAAAAGGAATTCTTTCCTTTCTGGATTGAGTGCAGGCCGGTATTGCATCATTGGCTCTGGGGTGTGGCTCCTCAGTCCTCCAGAGGTCCCTCTTGCTCCCCCTATATGGCTCCTCGCGATGCTGCAGCCGGTGTTTGCCTCTTTTTTCTAAGTTAAAAGCATTTTCTTCTGTCTGCAGAGGGTCTGCAGTACCACAACATTTTACAGGTCGTCAGGTACCAGTGGGCTTGCGGGCTCACTCCACTAGAGTGCACGCAACTTCCTGGGCAGAGCACAGTTTGGTGCCGCCGGTAGAGATTTGCAAGGCGGCCACTTTGTCATCCCTGCATACCTTCAGTAAACACTACTGCCTGGACGTCCAGGCGGCGAATGATGCCTGTTTCGGGTCGGCGGTCTTACGATCCGGGTGGTCAGGTCCCTCCCAATAAATACTGCTCTGGTACATCCCAGTGGTGGAGGACTGAACTGGAGGACCAATAAGGAAAGAGAAATTAGACTTACCTGCTAATTGTAGTTCCTTGAGGAACTCCAGTTCAGTCCTCATTCCCGCCCGGGGATGCTTTGTTCACAGGTCAGTGCGGTATGGAGGAGGATCAGGTTCATGGAAGGTAAGAACCTTTTGGTTCTGTCAGTATCGTGAGGGTTCTGCTTCCCTGGTCTCCTTTGTCTTCTTACCTTCTTTCTTTCTGTCTCCCTGACTTTCTCCCTGTTGGGGTTCTGGAGGAAAGAGGCTGTTATCAGTGATAGTTTCACCTTTCATTAAGGGAAATTTGCTTGATTTAACATTATGTTAAAAGTTGAAGTTAATGCTTTAGCTACTTATTTGTTGCTCCTTTGAGTCTACTTTGTTATTAGGACACTGGGGCTGATGGGAGAAGTCAGCAGGATACATCCAGTGAGGTCATATTTTTGACATGCCCAGTCTCCATGCTGCAGGAGGACATACACTACCCAGTGGTGGAGGACTGAACTGGAGTTCCTCAAGGAACTACAATTAGTAGGTAAGTCTAATTTCTCTTTTTGGCCTCCAGAATGTCCCTCCCACTGTTTCCTATGTCATTGGTGCCAACATGTACCAAGGCAGCAGACTCCTCCTCAGCACTATCTAAAACCTTTTGTAGGTGGGGCGTAGGTCTGCAACCTTCACACCAGGCAGGCATGTTACGAAGTGGTCCTCATGTCCACCGGCCATCCTGCTATCTACATGCCTAATGATTGAATCGCCAACTGTAACAACTGTCCTTACCCTTCCCTATGGGCACATAGCCCTGGAGAAACCTCCTCTGTGTGAGAGGGTTTTATATCTCCGGTAGCTACAAGATCACTTCTTGACACACCAAGGTGATGCTCTCCTGTCATGTGACCTCTCTCCTCCATGACAACTGAGAGGCTGCTAGATTGGAGGTGGGATTTCAGTACTAGGTCCCGGTAGATCTTGTCTATGTACCTTTCTGTCTTCCTTAGACAGACTCGTTCCCTGTAGACAAAGAGCTCCTTGCACCTAGTGCACACGTAAGAACTCTCACCAATTGGGAGAAAATCGTACATGTGACACTTAATGCAAAAGACTGGATAGCCCCCATCTCACTGCTGGACTGCTGTCTGCATCTTAGTTTTAAGGTTTTGTTTAGCTATTTAAGTTGTTTACTTAAAGTTGCAGGGGATACTTGTACTGATACAACTATACCAATCACCTTTAAGGGACTTTGTTCACCTTAAGATTAATTAACTTCAGGGCTTTAATCTAGTCCTTCCTGTTTCCTCAGCTTGCAACCTTTGGGTTATCTTTGACTTTTCTCTATCCTTCTCCACACACATCCATTTGATAGCTAAGACCTTCCGTTTCTTTCTCTATAACATCAACAAAATGTGCCCATTCCTCTGTGAACACATTACTAAGACGCTTGTCCACTCCTTAATCACCTCCCGTCTTGACTACTGTAACCTATTCCTTGCTGGTCTCCCTTTGAATCATCTCTCTCCCCTTCAATCTGTTCAACACTTGTTGCGCGACTAATCTTCCGCCAGCCTCGTCATGCCCATATTACCCCTCTTCTCAAGAAACTTCATTGGCTCCCTATCCATTTCCGCATTCAGTTCAAACTTCTCCTGCTGACCTCTAAATGCATTCACTCTGCAGCTCCTCACTATCTTTCTTCTCTTATCTCTCATTACACTCCCTCCTTGGGAACTCCGCTCTTCTGGCAAACTGCCTCTATCCGTGCCCTTCTCTTCTATTGCTAACTCCAGACTTCGCTGCTGATCCAAATAAATCTTTAATTAGTAATACACGCTCCATTCACCTTGCTGCACTTTAAGCCTGGAACAAACTACCTGTGTCTGTACGCCAGGCACCTTCTCTGACACTTTTCAAATCCAGGCTGAAAACTCACCTCTTCACTACTGCTTTTGGATCTTGACTCACCTGATCTCCTTGTTTCTTTACCTTCCGCCCCTTGTTTTATCCCTGTCTATACCTTCTGTGTTGTCTGTCTTGACTAGATTGTAAGCTCTGATGAGCAGGGACTGTCTTTTACATGTCTGTGCAGTGCTGCGTATGACTTGTAGCGCTCTACAAATGCTCAGTAGTAGTAGCAGTAGTGATGGTAACCCCCTGAACCTGAAAGTGACCACCTTTCCCCCTTTATTTATTTATTTATTTACATTCTCTTATATACCGCACTATTCTGCATCAGTGCGGTTTACATTGAACAAACTGAAATTACATTGAACAGGGCATTATAACTTGGGGATAACTATTTTACAGGGAACATGGGCTATGGAGGGTTAAGTGGCTTGCCCAAGACCACAAGGAGCACCTGTGAGACTAGAAACCCCAGTCCTTCCGGCCCAAGGCCCTTTAATAGGTTTAAGAGCCTATAAAGCTAAGATTATGCCTGGGCCGTGGGTAGGAGGGAACTAACACTTACTAAAGGCTGGCTTGCTACACAGGTCGCAGACCTGTTCTTCTAAGGTAATCTGTTAACATTTTCCTGGATGATTCACACAGCCCTTGATTTGATAGAGGAGCCTTTCAAATTTTTCCTTTGACCTTTCACTTGGCTTTAACACCTATTTAAAACAAATTCCCTGATCTCTTTCCTCCTAAGTGGAAGGCCTCTCTGTAAATGTACCTAGAAACAATGTATTTCTTTCACCTCAAATAATATTTTACCCTATTCTTCCTTCTATGCTAAGCTATACTCTGATTTGATTTGATTTAAACTTAAAGTTCTCTGTTGATACTAGGCCCTGACTGAGTTTTAAAGTCAAACTAAGATCTCTCTGTCAATCCAAGCACACAAAAGTGAAAGATTAATTGGTATGAAGCACTTTTCAGGAAACAATGGTTTGAAATCAGCAAAGGTATACGATAAGACTGCATGCTTTCCCCATACCTGTTTAATTTATATACAGAAGAAATCATCAGAGAAGCAGTATGAAGACAAAGTGTGAAGATTAGAAGATTCATCAACAACCTTAACTATGCTGATGGTACTACAATGCTTGTTGAAAGTCAAGATGATCTGAAACATCTACTTATCAAGATCAAGGAACATAGTCTTAAAATGTGTCTGCACCTTAACATGAGGAAGACAAAGATCTTGACAAATGACAAAATCGATCATTTCATCCTTGATGGAGAAGAAATAGAAATAGGAGCCAACTTTAACCTGCTTGGATCATAAAGAAACAACAAGTTAGTCAAAAAATCCAATGATGCTTTGCTCTTGACAGAATGGCTATGAAGGACTTAGTTCTCAAGTGCAGAAACTTATCTCTGCATACAGGAGAGGAAGGCAGACCTTATGCTTTCCTCTCCTTGTTTGTTGTTGCATGTGAATACATTGCCTGTTGTCAACCTCTCCTTTCTGTTCCTCAGGCTGGTCAAAGCATTTACACCACCTCCAGTGAAGCCATGGCCACGATCCCAAGGCCACATGACTCCTCCAACTCGTCCGTCTCTCCCTCCGCACCTGGTAGGTTTTATCTGCCATTCCTTGTTGCAATTCACTGCTTTCTGCTCTCTCTATCTGTTTTTGTTTCATCCATGGCCACCATGCCCGTTCACTATGGGCGCCGTTCCTCTCTCTTCTCGGTTCCCTCCAGACCCATAGGTCATATTTACTCTAATCTTGTCCTTTGCCTTCCTACTCGTAGTTTTTGGAATTTCCCTGCTCCCTCTGCCATTGCTCCTCCTGTTCTGCAACTTGGCTCTATAAATTGCTGGTCACTTTACAGAAGACCCTGTTGGTTAGGGACCTCATTGACCAGAACGGCTTAGATTTTCTCTTCCTTGTGGAAGCCTGGCTGAAGGAGAGGGAGGAACCTCTGTTAAACCGGTGCCTCCCTCCTGGCTTTGCTGCTGTTTCCATCCCTTGTGCTGGACCACTGGCAGTGGTGTGGCCTTATTATATCGCTCCTTGTTCCAGATTACTCCTATCACTTCTCCCGCTCTATCGTACCCTGAGTCTCTGCTATTTCGTTTCCACTCTGTTCCTCCTTTATACTACCTTCTTATTTACTCTCCCCCTTCACTCTCTCCCCATCTCTGGGACAAATTGTGTGCCACTATCACTGATGTCTCCACCCAGTTCCCCCAACTGCTTCTTGTGGGGGACTTCAGTGTTCATTTTCATGCACCAGTTTTGGCCCGCGATCACACTTTCATATCAATGTTACAGGACTTAGCTTCAATCAACACATTCAATCACCCACTCATGCAGCCGGTCATACACTTGACTTGGTCTGCTTATCAACCTCCTCTCCCTATTTGCTCTTTGTTCTCTCCATTACCCCTCACCCTTGGACTGACCACTATTCAATCTGGTTCTCCATATCCCCTGCCTCATTGTTTCTTCCAGACACCTCACACACACCTGCTATTAGCACCACGTCAGCCTCGCAACAAGGGCTCTCAAGGCGTATCACTCTGTCTATTTTATTGGCTTTTCCTTCAGCTAATGAACTGTTCCCATCAGACCTCTCCCCTCTTTCTCTCATCTCTCTAGTATTCCCTTTGGACGACATCCCTCACAACCAGTTTAGATCGCATAGCCCCCTTGCACCCGTGCCTTCCCCTACGTCCTTCCCACCACCCCTGTATCATTCGGGCCTCCATACACTCCGCTTCCAACTATACCATTCTGAACGTCTATGGCTTAAATCCCGCTCCCCCTCTGCCTTACAGTCTTTTAAGTCCTGCCATAGGTTTTACTGCAAGCAGGTTCACCAGGCCAAATGCACCTACTTCTCAAATGTTATTTCAACAAGTGTCCAACTCCACTCAGCGCCTGTACTCTGTTTTGAAATCCCTATCCTCTACCCAGTCTCATTCTGTATCTGCTTCAGCTGTTGTACTTACACCATCCCAGTTAGCATTATTCTTCTCCTCCAAGGTCTCAGACCTTCGCGCCTCGATTCCTGTCTGCGCCCCCCCCCCACCCAATAGGATCTCCAACCCCCATTTCACCCCCAGCCTCTACATCTCTCTCCTACCACTGGTCTAAGTTCTATCCCATCACTTCAGCTGAACTCCTCAAGCTTATCTCAGCATCACATAAAACTCCATGCGCACGTGATCCCATTCCTTCAAAGTATTTTTTGGAACCTTCTCTAGCCCTTCTTCCTACTGTCCTTACTATGCTTAACTCCAGCTTGTCTTCAGGAAGCTTTCCCACCCTTTGGAAACATGCACTCATCCGCCCGCTTCTTAAAAAGTCCTCACTTGACCCCTGTGACCCAGCAAGCTACCGGCCTGTCTCCAATCTTCCTTTTCTTTCAAAGATTTTGGAAAAAGCTGACTTTTCACAAGTGTCCCATCATTTAGATCCCACCCATCTGTTATACCCTTGTCAGTCCGGCTTTTCCCCAGGCCATAGCGTAGAGATTATTATGCTTTCCCTTCTTAATGATGTACACACTGTACATGATTGAGGCATTATTTCTATTGCTGTCTCACTCGATCTTTCTGCAGCTTTCGATCTGGTTGACCACTCCATTCTTCTTTCTCGTCTACGCACCGCAGGGATCCGAGAGTCTGTCTTCCGCTGGATCCACTCCTTTCTTTTTGTTCGCTCCTTCTCTGTATCCTCAAGTGGTACCAAATTCGATACACATCCTCTCTGCTCCGGGGAACCACAGGGTTCCACCTCTCCTTTTTAATATCTTCTTATCTCCACTTACGTTAATTGTTCAGCAGTTTGGCCTCTCGGCATATTACTACGCCAATAATATATTCCTGCTTCATCATACTGACCCTCACAGGCCTGATCTCCTCCCTTTGAACAACTGCCTGGCAAGGGTCTCTGATTTGCTTACCACTAACTGCTTACATTTGAACACTTCTAAGTCCCTAGCAATCTTCTTCACCTTCGGTGACCCATGTCCCTCATTAGCACCGGTTCTTACTAGTCACCCCTTTCCCCTCATCCCTTCTATACGCTATCTTGGCATGATTTTGGACAACACTCTCTCCTTTCATGATCATATTTCTCATCTGTCTCGCCATTCTTTTTTCCATCTCTGGGAGATCTGAGCCATCTGACCTTTCCCTTCCTGTCTCCTCAAGCCTTGACCACTCTCCTCCTTTCCCTAGTCATGTCTCAGATAGATTTTTGCAATCTAGCTCTTGCCTGTTCCACTCAGTCACAACTCCACCACCTACAGTTGATTCAGAATACAGCCGTATGCATCATCACTCACACCTCCCGCAGGGATCATATCACACCTATTTTGGTACAGCTGCATTGGCTCCCATTGGCCTTCCGCATTCGCTATAAAATTCTCACCATTGTCCATTGCACCATCCACACGTCCACTCCTCAGTACCTGGCTGACCTTCTGCAATACCAGATTCTCTCCCACAGTCTTTGCTCCTGCCATGTTAATCGTCTGGTCCTTCCCTCCCCTTCATGTGCTCATCTCCAGCCCATCCGCCTTTCTGCTTTCTTTTAGCTGGGCCCCTCCCTCTGGAACTCTTTCCCCCAGTCCTCCTCCATGAGCCCTCTTTTCCCGCATTCAAGAAACTTTTAAAGACCCACCTATTTTGTAATGCCTTTGACCTGCCTCCCAGCCTTATCTGACTTCTCTCTTCTATTCTCTCCTCTTTGTGTGATTGCACTATAACTTTCCTATTCATTATTGCATTTCCTTTCCTTCTCTGGCCTTTGGCTATTATTATATCTATTTTGTAAACTGCCCTGATGTTGCAACGGGCGGTATATCAAATTGCTGAATAAACATAAACATGGTGTTTCAGTAACACCATAGATGGGAAGGTTGGACAGGAAAGAGGAAAGACAGGAAGAAAATTGATGCATTTGAATTATTTTGCTGGTGAAGAATACTGTACAAAGTGTGAACAAAAAATATTGAGACTTGTGGTGTAGCTATATAACAATACGTTGCAGTACGATGCTATTAAACATGCAGTGACCTATTTATGTGTTCTGCATGTGCAGAGTGTAGCATGGCTGCAGCACACCTGTACTTTTTTTAATCACGTGATGTTTGGTATCGTGTAAAAGCAGTTTGTCAGATTTACGATGAGTGAAAAAATTGAACAGTGAATTTGCATTAAATTCTGCCACAATCTTGGAGATTCGTGCAAAGAGACTTATGACGTTACAGAAAATTTATGGCAATGAATGCATGAGTTGTGCTCGAGTTTGACTGGCACAAACATCTCCAAGAGGGCCGCCAAAGTGTTGACAGTGACAAATGTTCTGGAAGGCCATCCATGAGCAGGAGTGAAGACGAAGTTGAAGCACTATGTGCCACAATATGCTCAAATTGTCGATTTACTATCAGGGAGTTTGCTGAGGACATGGACATACATTTTGGATTGGTACAGTCCATTCTTAGTATCGATTTAGGAATGAGACGTGTCTGCACAGTTCATGCCAAAACTCCTGCCCCTGTCCAAAAAGAAGATTGACGGTCTGCAGCAAGGAAGTTGTTGGAATGTATTGAAGATGACTCAGATTTCATCAAAAAGATTATTACTGGTGATGAATCATGGATTTATGGTTATGACCCAGAAACTAAGGCTCAATCCTCACAATGGAAGGTTCCAAATTCTCCCAGACCCAAGAAAAGGGTATTGTTCATTACCAGGGTATTTTATTTATTTTATTTACTTATTTGCATTTATATGCAGCTTTTTCCAGGGCTCAAATGCGGTTTACATTGAACAAGAGTGATAAGTCAGTTACATATAACAAAGCCAAACCATCAATAAGGAGTACTATGTCTAAGTTCTGACTCGTTTGAGAGATGCAGTTCATTGTAAGAGGCCAGAGTTGCATAGGAATGGTGAATGGTTGCTTCATCACAATAAAGCCCCAACTCATGCATTACATCTTGTCCAGCATTTCTTGGCCAAACACCAAATCGAGCAAGTCCGTCAGCCTCCATACTCACCTGACTTTGCACCCTGTGATTTTTTCTTGTTTCCAAAACTAAAATTACCACTGAAAGGAAGGAGATTTGACGACTTGGAGACCATTAAGCAAAATTTGACACAGCAGCTTCATAGCAAAACGAAAGAGACATTTCAAAATTGTTTCCAGTAGTGGCAGGAATGCTGAAGGAAGTGTGTTTTATCGGAAGGGGACTACTTTGAAGGAGACTGAGTGAAATAACTGTCAGTGTTGTACTTCTTGTGTTATTGTACAAGTCTCAAAACCTTTTGGTTGCACCTTGTATATACCATGGACTGCTTGAAGAACAAATCCGTCAGTACTAGAAGAGATCAAACCTAAGCTTTTTTAGAAGTTCAAATGACAGGACGTCAACTTTCATAATTTGTACACATCATGTGAAGAGAAAGATCATTAGAGAGACATCAAGCTTGGCAAGTTTAAAGGTCAGCACAAAAGACCAGCAATAGGATGGATCAATACCACCTGCCTGAAGACCAAACACAGTTTAGGACAACTATTTAAAGGGTTGCTATGAGTCAACATCGACTCAACAGCACTTAATAGCAATAGACTTTGAATATTGGATTTAACATTATTAAAGCAACAGAATTGCAGGGCTTATGAGGTAAGGAGGAAACACTGTAGGTTAATCTGGGAAGAGGGTGTTGAACAGCTGTTTATAATAGTGTGATATGCAGACCTCTTTCACAAGCAGAAGTGGACAGAGATTTAATTGAAGACATTTACAATGTTGCTTTGATGTTTCATGTCAATATGCCAGATGCTGATTGGGGCATCCCTGCTGTGGGGTCCTTTAGAGATAGGGAGATCCCGAATCCTCTACAAAGAGAACAGTTCTTGCAACTCGTAATGGAATCCACATGGGATGTGGCCATACTGTATCTGGCACTTCCAAATGGGTTTCTCATTTTATAGTGGATGATCAGCTGGTATGTGGTGATCATTGAATAGTGGGCTTCAGTATTAGAATACAAGTAGATAGAGTTCTAAACTCCAGGAAAGCTAGCTGTCAAAATGCTGCTCTACTTTCCGCCAATGGCAGAGACTGAGCAGTGAGGATCATGATGCAAAATTTGGTATGTGTGCCCCAAGGACTGAACAAACTCAAGGAGGGAGGCATGGCCTAGTGGTTGGGGCAAGTTACTTCAGGCCAGAAGGTCGGTGGTTCAAATCCCACTAGAGGACAGCAACCTTGGGCCGGAAGGACTGGGGTTTCTAGTCCCACAGGTGCTCCTTGAGGTCTTGGGCAAACCACTTAACCCTCCATTGCCCATGTTCCCTGTAAGTATTAGCATATGTGTCTCATATCCCCTTGTGTTTAATGTATCCCCCAAGTGTGTTATGACCACTTTGATTGAAGGATAAGGTGGTATACAAAACTGTCTAAATAAATAAATAAATAAACTCAAAAGTGTGCCACAAAATGAAAAAGGTTGTGAAGCACTGCTTTAGAATAAAAAGTGGTCCCTGAAGATTGGAGGAAGGCAGATGTTTTCTCTCTCCACAAAAGTAGATGTAAGGAATTTTTAAATTAAAAAAATGTTTAAAAAATGGTCACTGGGGAAAAACTGTCATTTTATTTTATTTTGCTAAAATTATAATTTGTCAATCCAGGAGAAATCTTCTCTCATTAGATCATAGCCCAGCTTTATCCTTGCTGAGCTGTTTAAAATGAAAGTAGATGACACATAAACACAATAAACTAAAACTAAAATTTAGAGTATTTTCTAGTAAATACAATTAGAGTTCCAGGGAAGAATGGATTTTGTATAAAAGAGAATTGAAAAAAAAATCAAGAGAGTTAAGAGATGAAGGAGAAGTTGAGGAAATTGTATCAATCTGGTATGACTTGGGTGACTTTGCTCCTCTGGCTTCTATAGTACACTGCCCGAAGGAACCAAAGAGACAGCTATATTGGACTATTTAAAAGTTCTCGTTGCTCCTAAATATAGAATTTACTAACTTGTTTCCCTGGAACGAGCAGATGGCCTTCCGTGCCGGCCACTCCAAGAGTCCTGATACTCTTAAGCTTAGAATTGCTATTGGATTCTAGTTACTTTATTTATCTGAATGTATTACTCGCATATCTGTAAAGCCTAAGCAGGGCATTATAGTACATACTGTCATGTAGAAGACCCTTCTGAGCCTATGGAGCTAAGTGAAGCAGAGGAATTTGCTTCAGAAACTGACAGGCAGGCAGAGTACATGGCCCAGGGTTTCCAAGGGAAACATAAACAAAGTGAGTCATGAGAGGAACAAACACACCCATGCTGCAACGTATCCCCAAGCTCAGGAGTTAAGGGAAAACACCTGGTTGGGGGAGGGGCAGAGCTGAGCCCTAAGAAGCAGGGATATAAAAAGTGCTCACTAGATTTGACCAACAGAGCAGCTGAGGGGAGAGCAACAGAGGAGGTGAAGAGAGCAACGGGAGACACAGCACAGGAAGCCAGAGTAAGAAGGAGTCAGAGAGCCCGTACCCAGAAGCCAGGTGGGAGCAGCCCAGTACCGGTGCCATACCTTGAAGGCAGCCGGAGGGAGAGACTGCCTGAGAGGCTAGTTTGGGAGCACTCAGAAACTCCAGAGAGAGAGGGGTGCTGGCCAGAGGATATTTGTATGTCTGAGGAAAAGGCTGAGAAGCTAAAAGGCAGGAAAACACATCCAGTGTTTGGAACCCTTGCTGGCCCAGCAGTGCTGAGAAGTTCTTCCTTTCTAAAGCCAAAAGGTAGGCTGCAGAAATTATACAGAGGTGAAACTAGCTATAAAAGTTTTCCTTGTGCTTGCCCAGAAGTGTTGGACTCTCCTTATACTAACTCCAATATATACGGTACTTCACAACCCTGCTCAGTAGAGTGCTATGAAGAGAAGCCTCGGGAAGACAGAGGGGGAGTGTACTTTGAAACGCCGTATAGCAGTGTGCAAACTTACCCAGCTGATAGTGATTCAGAGGAAATGCAGATAGGGCCTGTTATTGAGGATATAACAGATGAGCAAATGGACTGCACGTTATCACTAGCTGATCATATTATATCACTTTGCTGACCAGGCTGTTAAGAAGGCTGTTTGAACAGCAGAAGAAAAGCAAAGTGTTTCTTTTTGTATAAAAAGTGACTGTTACTTTTGTGTTTGGGTTAAGCACTGCATATTTTGAAGCTTGAAGCAAAAGAAGCTGTTTTGTCCTAAGTTCCTGAAATGTTTTCTTTATGCCAGTTGCATATGGCTATTTTGTCCTAAGTTTTCACATGCATTTAATCCGTCCGGAAGGGGAAATAAAAACCTTGTCATTTTGCCTGAAACCACTCGACTACAATTATTTCTTTCTTGGAGAGTAAGAGGAACTACAACTCTCAGGCAGTGCAGGAACAAATGCACTACCATACTTTCTAAGTTAGGATACCCAGGCTGACCAACCCTACGTGCCCCTGGCTCTGGGGAGGTTACTGGTGACAATACATAATTGCATAGGTAACACATCATACTTTAAAATAACTAATAAAACACATTTAAACAACAAATATTTAATTTTTATTTATTTAGACAATTTATTATACTGCCATTGGCAAAGCAAGAGCTTGCATCATGGTGGCTTACAGTCCAGGTAAGAACGGAGACAAGACAAAAACGAAACAATACAAATTATAGTCACCATCCATTGGACTAATAATATTAAATAAAGGTTCTACAGGTCACAAATATATTAGGATGGGGAATGAATGAGCCAACGATACCTTCCAAATACTAGTGAAATAGTAAAAAATAAGTAAATAAAATAAATGAAATACAGATCACATGAGGGAGGGGGAAAAATTGATAGTGAGCCCAAGTAAACCAGAGGGCAGCCACAATTTTATCTTATATATAATCTCAATATACCTGAAGGAACAAGCAAATTTTAACTTTTTTTTAAATTTCTTATAAAATGTTTCCATATGAATATCCAGAGGTAAAGGTTGCTAGAGCACTGAGGCATTTTATGCAAAAGTAGAACACCTGGTTTGCTCATATCTTAGCAGTCGATATGTAGGGATAGCCAGAAGATGTGCCTGAGATGATATTAATTGTCTTTGTGGTGCATGTGGGATAAGAAGGGAGAAGAGATACAATGGAAAGCATGTATAATAAGATCAATGTGAAAGTGGCTTAGGAACCAAGAGACCAGGGTCAATTTGCACTGGCACTCCTTGTGACCTTGGGCAAGTCTCTTTACCCTCCATTGCATCGGAAGAAAAGGCCTGGCAATCTGCTTTCCAGTCATACCTTACCAAGAAACCCAGGGGCTGCTGGGTTGCCAGGAGTCAGCATTGACTTGAAGGCACTTAAAAAAAAACAAAAAACGGGTAAATGTAGATCAGCTGTTTACTCCATCAAAAAGTAGAAAGACTAGGGGACATGCTAGGAAGCTACAATGTAGCACATTTAAGATAAATTGGAGAAAATATTTTTTCACTCAACACGTCATCAAACTCTGGAATTCGTTACCGGAGGATGTAGTAAAAGCTGTTAGTGTAGCTGGATTTAAAAGAGATTTGGATGAGTTCCCAGAGGAAAAGTCCATAAACTATTATTAAAGAGGATAAGCGAAATCCACTTCTTACCCATTGGACAAGCAGCATGGAATCTGTATACCTTTTGGGAACCTGATAGGTACTTGTGACTTGGATTGGCCACTATTGGAAACAGGATACCAGGCTTGATGGACCCTTGGTCTGACCCAGTATGGTATATCTTATGTTCTTAATCACCTGTGCCCCTGACTCTGGGAAGGCTTTCCTGAATAAACAGGCTGTCAACCTTTTTCTGTGGGCCATCAACTTTCCAATATGTCTCAAATCCAGTGGTAATGAATTCCACATCATTGGGTTTGTCACTAAAAATGCATGCAAGCATATTGATCTAAGTAAACCTGTCGGAAGGCTGGTATGCCAAGTAGTGCTTGAATATCTGATCTTAATGCACATGGGGGACTATCTAACTTGAGGACAGCCACTATACAGCCAGCTGCCTTGTGATTCAGTGTTGTGTGAATTAACGTCATGATCTTGAATTGAATTGAATGCCTCAGTAGACTGGAAGCCAATGCAAGGAGCACAGTATTGGCATTATATGATCAAACTTGTTTCTTCCGGTTACTCTCTTGCTGAAACTTGAAGTGATAGAATTGAACTTTTAGGCAAACCCAAATAAAATGCATTTTAATAATCTAGGTAGGAAGTTACTAGCACATGGATTACAGAACAAATTATCACTGGTCAAATATGGCCAAGGGCATAGAGTCATCTGTAATTTAAACATTACTTTCTTTACTACTTTTCTTATATTTATAGAAACATAGAAACATGACGGCAGAAAAAGGCCACATGGCCTATCTAGTCTGCCCTTCCATATCAACCACTACAACAGTTGTCTTTTTCCCTTTAGAGATCCTCTGTGTTTGTCCCGTGCTTTTTTGAGTTCAGATACTGTCGTCATCTCTACCACCTCCACTGGGAGACTATTCCACACATTTACCACTCTTTTGGTAAAGAAATATTTCCGCATATTACTCCTGAATCTAGCCCCTTTCACACTCATCCCATGTCCCCTCATAGCAGAGCTTGCTTCCAATCTAAAAAGGCTCTCTACTTGTGCATTTATGCCACGGAGGTATTTAAATGTCTCTATCATATCTCCTCTATCCCACCTTTCCTCTAATGTATACATATTAAGATCTTTGTTTGTCCTCATATGCTTTATAATGAAGACCACTAACCATTTTAGTAGCCAACCTCTGCACAGACTTCATCCCATGTATGTCCTTTTGAAGGTGAAGTCTCCAGAATTGCACACAATACCCCAAATGAGGTTGCACCAGAGACTTATACAGAGGCACTATCACCTCCTTTTATCTGCTGACCATTCCTCTCCCTGTGCAGCCAAGCATCCTTCTAGCTTTCGCCATCGTCTTTTCTACCTGTCTAGCCACCTTAAGATCATCATTAGTCGTGGACAGAAGTATTTCACCCCCTATACTGTACCACTCCCTTGCATTTTTTAGCATTAAACTCAGCTGCCAAATTCTTGACCATTCTTCAAGCATAGCTTGATCTCTCCTTGGTTAACTACTCCTTTCTGGGTGTGTACTCTTTTGCAGATTTTGGTATCATATGCAAAGAGGCAAACCTTCCCCGACAGCCCTTCCGCAATATCACTAACAAAGATGTTAAAAAGAATTGGAGCAAGGACAGACTCCTGCGGCACACCACTGGTAATCTCCTTCTCAGCTCCATTTACCTGTACCCTTTGTCATCTCTCACTCAACTAATTTCTAACCTAGTCAGTCACTTTAGGGTCTTAATTTAATTTGACACTTCTGCCCAACTGAACAGTTCAGAGGGGATTATTAAATAAAGCAAAATACAAACACATGAACAATCCTTCTCCAAATTGACTACCTGCTCCTCGGATCCCATCCCCACCCATCTATTAAGCTCTGTCTCTTCTGCCGTCATCCCTTGCATCTGTCATATCCTTAACCTTTCACTTTCCACTGTATCTGTTCCTGTGGCCTTAACACATGCTGTAGTTAAACCTCTCCTTAAAAAGCCTTCATTAGATCCTACCTGTCTTTCCAGCTACCGACCTATCTCTCTCTTCCCCTTTGCTTCAAAACTACTTGAACGAGCAGTTCACAGCCGCTGTCTTGACTTTCTTTCCTCTCAAGGCCTTCTGGACCCACTGCAATCTGGCTTTCGCTCTCTACATTCCACAGAAACAGCTCTTGCCAAAGCCTCCAGTGACTTGTTCCTTTCCAAATCCGAAAGCCTCTACTCCATTCTCATCCTTCTCAATCTTTCTGCTGCTTTTGACACAGTTGATCACCATCTTCTCCTCAATACCCTGTCCTCACATGGATTTAGGGGCTCTGTTCTGTCCTGCTTTTCTTCTTCTCTCTCCCATCACACTTTTAGTGTATGTTCTGGAGGTTCCTCCTCTACTGCCACCACGCTGTCAGTTGGGTACCTCGGGGCTCTGTCTTGGGACCTCTCTTTTTCTCTCTCTACACTCGGTCCCTTGGTGCACTTATTTCCTCCCATGGTTTTCAGTACTATCTTTTTGCTGATGACTCTCAGATCTAACTTTTTGTGCCTGAAATCTCTCCAGGAACCCAAGCCCGTATCTCTGCCTGCTTATCTGACATTGCTGCCTGGATGTCTCACTGCCTCACTGAAACTAAACATGATCAAAATTGAGCTTCTCATCTTTCCCACTAAACCCACCTCCCCCCTTCCTCCTTTCTCTATTTCTGTGGATAACCCTAAACTCGTTTCCTCAGCTCGCAATGTTGGTGTCATCTTTGATTCTACTCTCTCTTTCTCTGCTCACATCCAACAGATAGCTAAAACCTGTCACCTCTTCCTCTATAACATTGGCAAAATTCATCCCTAACATAGTATATGATGGCAGATAAAGACTAGTATGGTCCATCTAGTCTGCCCAACAAGGTGGCAAGAGCGGGTGCACTTGCTGCTCTTTGCAAGTCACCCCTCCCCAGCCTTTGTTTAGGGGTGTACCCACTGCTCCATGTTGAGCTATAAGAGATAATTATGTTTATTTTGATTTTATCCTGTTGCTATAAAGGGATCCACTGTATCTGTCCCATGCCATTTTGAATTCTGTCACTGTATTTGCCCCCACCACTTCCATCAGGAGGGCATGAAAGTTTCATGTACCATAAAAACATATACTGGTTGAGAGGCAGAAACAAAGACATGTATGTTTTAACATTGCCATTTTACATAATCTTTGCACAACTAGAAAAATAGTCACAGCTTTTAAGAATAAAAAAACATATTTAAAAGAACAGTCCAAAAAATATTAACAAGATTGACTGATTATACTTCATCACAAAAGGCTGTACAAAAATGGTTTGTATCATGGTTCTATACCTTATAATAATGGTGTCATTCACAGGTGCAAAAATAAAGCTGAAGTTAAATTTTGGAAGAAATGCAAAATGGTCATGAAACCAAAGTGAAGATGTTTCTAGTTTTGTGCTCTTCACATTTGTTATATACAAATAGCACGAAGCAACTGAAGCTCTGAAGGACACCTTATGCTTATCCTCCCAAAGAAGGGCCAGACTTATTTATTTATTTATTTAACATTTCTTTTATACCGCGCGATTAACATCAGTGCGGTGTACATCCAACAAACATATACATTGCAAGCTAACTGCAATGTATTCACATTTGAACAGGGATTGAAACTTGGGTAACAAGGGTAAACAACAACAGTTATTACATTGACAAGTATCTACAGTTATTTACATGGGGAGTGTATTTCCCTATCGGGTCTACACCGAGAAGTATCTTGTGAATAGGTAGTGTTTTAGGGCCTTCCTGAATTGGGTTAAGTTGGTGATAACTGTTATGTCAGGTGGGAGGGCATTCCAGGCTCTGAAGGCATAGATGCTGAAGGCTCTGTTAGTTGTTGCCTTTGTGCATCTCGTTGTTTCCTTCGGAATTATCAGGGTGTTTACTGCTGCTAATCTTCTGCTTCTATTGTGGGGTGAGGTGTGTATCAGCTCAGTGATGGCTGTGGGGGTCTGATTGTTCAGGGCTTTGAAGGTTATAATTATGATCTTATATTGGGTTCTGGCTTGAATTGGTAACCAATGGAGCTTTTTCAGGATTGGAGTGACGTGGTCAGTCTTTGACATTCCTTCTAGCACCCTAGCGGCCGTGTTCATTGCCAGTTGGAGGGGGTTTAGACTTGCTTGTCGGAGCCCATACAGGATTGCGTTTGCAAAATCAATGTGTGGCATCACCAGGGCTTGGTAGATTGTTCTGAAATCCGTGTACACAAGTAGTGGTTGTAAATGACGAAGTGTCCGTATTTTGTGGTAAATTGATTTTGCTGTGTTTTTTATATGTGTTTTCATGTCCATCCTTTGGTCAAGGGTGATGCCTAGGTATCGGATAGTGGGTTTAGCTGTCAGTTCCGTGTTCTTTACCTTTAGTGTGAGTGGGGGTGCGAAGTTCTGGTTCTTCGAGATGAACAATACGTCAGTCTTGCTGTGGTTGATTCGCAAGTTCTGTGTGAGGAGCCACTCCTCAACTGCGTCGAAACAGCTGATTAGTGGAGTAAAATCAGGTTGGTCCATTGTAAGAGGCATATAGAGGAGAATATCGTCTGCATATGCTAGGCAGGCTACATTAAAAGATCGAATCAGATCGCAGACTTGAGGCAACCTTGGCGCTTGCATTGTGTCTTGGTTCAGCAGCTAACATCTAACAGCTTTGGGAGAGTCAGCTATTTGTTGAGAAAGTGGGGTAAAAAAAAAAGAGGCGTGGCCCAGTGAGAGGAGAACTCTCTGAACTCTGATTCATGAGAGCCACAAACGGGTCTGCTTTCAGATTAATCAAAACATGCAGCTCTTGGACCAAGCATCTGCAGCTATATGTCATGAATACTTAATATGGACAAAACTATAAACTAGACCAGTCTTTTGCTCATGCAGCAGATTTGAGAACTCCTGGTATGGACCATGGTCACTTCTATGGCACCTTGTTTTCTACAAATACTACTAAGACATTTATCCATTCTTTAATCACCTCCTATTGCATCCTCCTCCTTGCTGGTCTCTGTCTGAATCATCTCTCTCCCCTTCAATTTATTCAAAACTCAGTTGTGCGGCTAATCTTCCGCCACCCTCAATATGCTCATGTAACCCCCCTGCTTAAATCGCTTCATTGGCTCCCTATCCATTTCCATATCCTGTTCAAACATCTCCTATTGACCTATAAGTTGTGGTACTGCAGACCCTCTACAGACAGAAGAAAATGCTTTTAACTTAGAAAAAAGAGGCAGACACCGGCTGCAGCATCGCGAGGAGCCATATAGGGGGAGCAAGAGGGACCTCTGGAGGACTGAAGAGCCACACCCCAGAGCCAATGATGCAATACCGGCCTGCACCCAATCCAGAAAGGGAAGAATTCCTTTTAAAAGCCCAGACACAAAAGACACAGGAAGGAAGCTAACCCTGGAAGGAGAAAGGAGAGCTTTCCTGGAAGGAGAGAAGGACCAGGGAATAGGAGTCCTGACAGAAGGAACCGGCCCAGCAGACTCAACAGAACCAGGTGAAGGAATCCGCTTCAAATATCCCAAAAAGGGAGAGGGTACGCTTTCCAAGTGGGAAAGATACAGAGAAGAAGCTAACCCTGGGAGGAGAAGGACTGTGCCAGAGAGTCCTGGACCTGAGTCTGGCAGAGACCAGCAACCTTTGAAAGATATAACGAGGAGTAACCAAGAAGGAGGTGAAAGAGTTACTTTGAAAGGTAACATTCCTGGCCCAGAGAGAAAGAAGCTGTGGTGCAGGTGTGGCTTAACCCCAGCAGAAGGCCGGCCGGAGAACTGGAGGCCTACCTTGGTGTCAGAGAAGCCAAACCACAGCAGGAACAAGCCTCAACCCTCACTTGGCCGTGATAAACCCAAAAGGAAAGGTAATCACTATTTTACTGATTGTGATTTTATGAATGCTGTGACGCAGGAGGAGCAGGGCCTAGAGGAATGCTGTCCTTCTAGAACTATTTGTGCTACAAAATATAAACCTGTGCCAAACAGGAAACTCTCTAATAAAAGAGCAGTAGGCAAGAGAAACTGTCCTCACTCTAGAGGTGTACAAAACCAAGGCTTACCTTTGGATGCAGCGCATTGGGACATCGTACAAACATTGTATAAAAAGCCTGAATGCGAGCCACTAGATATTCCTGATTGTGAACCAATGCATGTGGAATTCCAGGATGACCTTTCGGATCCCGAGATGGATTGCAGCTATTGCCTGGCAGAAAGCTTTGAGCCCTTAGCCGAGGAGTAGAGCTGTGGTCTGGGGGAAGGTTTGAATCTGTGTTTCTTATAGTACTGCTGTGAAGTTAACAGGTCTAACTCAGTTCATGTTTCTTTTTCTTTCAACCTGAAGCAAGGACATTTTTGTGTTGATGTAAATTCTGAGCTATTGAACCTATTTGCAATACAGGAAATAAAAGCCTTTATTCTCCCTACCCTTGGACTGTTATATTCTTTGGAGCTTTGGTTACCCAGAAGGCTACCAGGACTATAAATACCTGGGCCCTGTCTTTGAGCTAAACTCCACCATAAAATATTTTTGTGTCCACCCTCCCTGCTGGGACATCCCAGTGCCACCAGGGGGCGCTGTGACAAAGTGCATTGATTTTGCTGCTCCTCACTTCTTTTCCTTTCTTATCCCTCCCTACACTCCTTCTTGGGAGCTCCACTCTTCTGGCATATCTCTTCTATCTGGGCCCTTCTTTTCTACTGCCAACTCCAGACTTCAGTCCTTCCATCTTGCTGCTCCTTATGCCTGGAACTTGAGTCTGTGCATCAAGCTTCTTCCCTGGCCTTTTTCAAATCCAGGCTGAAAACTCACCTCTTCGAGGCTGCATTTGCAT
The DNA here is from genome assembly GCA_033557465.1 of Ichthyophis bannanicus. NCBI lineage: Eukaryota > Metazoa > Chordata > Amphibia > Gymnophiona > Ichthyophiidae > Ichthyophis > Ichthyophis bannanicus. Next base: position 89,974,633 of record CM066044.1, on the reverse strand, counting down.
CCCGATCCGCTTAATCTCCAATGTATTTCCTTACAATGCAATCAGTGAATACTTAATTTCTATGAGGAATGCCCATGAACACAACTATAATTCAAGTATATGCCCCAACAACAGCTGCAGAACAGGATGACATTGATGAGTTCTATGAACAAATACAAGCTGAAAATGACAGAACATGCAAACAGGATATTCTGATAGTTATGGGTGACTGGAATGCAAATGTTGGCAACAAAGAAGAAGGAAAAGTGGTTGGAAAATATAGACTTGGCAACAGAAATGAAGTTGGAGAAAGTCTGATAGAATCTTGCAAGACCAACGATATTGTACAATTTAACCTAATTTAATTTTAATTTAATTAATTTAATTTTAAATTGTTCCTTGTAAAGTTCAAAGTCGCCATTAGTTCCATGTAAACTGCTGTGACTGGTAGATACAGCGGTATAAAAAAGTTAAATAAATAAAGTAAATAAATATTTATCTCAAACACCATCTTCCAGCAACACAAGCGGCAACTGTACACATGGACTTCACCTAATGGATTGTACAAAAATTAAATTGACATCATCTGTGGAATTTAATGATGGAAAAGCTCCATAACATCAACAAAGACAAAATCTGGAGCTGACTGTGCTACTGATCACCAACTACTAGTATGCAAACTCAAGCTAAAGTTGAAAAAAGAGCAAGCCACTCATGAATGTAGTAAGATATGACTTTGAGAATATATACTGGAATTAAAGACTGCCTGCAAAATTGATTTGCTGCTTTAGAAACAAATGAGAGAGCTCCAGAAGAGTTATGGGATGACATAAAGAAGGTTGTGTTGGAAGAAAGTGAGAAGTCTCTACAAAAGGTGAAAAAGCAAAAACTGCCAAAATGGATGACCGAAGGAACTCTGAAAATTGCCCAGAAACGCAGAGAAGCTAAAGCCAAAGGAGAAAGAAAGGCAATCGCAGAACTCAACAGTGATTTCCAATGTGCAGCAAGACCAGACAAGGAGAAGTATTACAATGACACATGAAGGGAAATAGAAGTAGAAACTATTAGAGGAAGAACAAGATCGGCTTTCCTAAAGCTACAAGAGTTAAAGAAAAAATTCCAGCGTCGTTTTGGAATGTTACAAGATGCTCAAGTATCCATGTTAAATGATGCTGAGAAGATCAAGAAAAGGTGGAAAGAATATTCAGGGTCTTTATACGATAAAGAGCAAGTGGATGAACAGCTGTTTCAACCTGTACCTTATGATCAGGAACCATTGGTGATGAAAGAAGAAGTCGAAGCAGCATTGAAAGCCTTATCAATGAACAAAGCACCAGGCATTGATGCCATTCCCATTAAGTATTACAGCACTCTGATGCAGCTGTTGCCAAACTTACAAGGCTCTGCCAGGAAATTTGGAAGACAGCATTATGGCCAACTGACTGGAAAAGATCTGTGTTTATACCAATACTAAAGAAAGGTGATCCAACTGACTATGGAAATTATTGCACAATCACTCTGATTCCACATGCTAGCTAGATTCTACTCAAGATTCTTCAGCAGAGACTACAACCTACCTGGAATGAGAAATGCCTGAAGTGCAAGCAGGGTTCAGGAAAGGGTGAGGAACGAGAGACATCATCGCGGATGTGATATGGATTCTTGAAAAGACAAAAGAATGCCAAAAGGATATTTATATGTGTTTTATCGACTACAACAAGATTTTTGACTGTGTAAACCATGAGAAACTCTAGGCCACATTAAAAAGCATGGGTATACCAGAACACCTGATCGTTCTCTTGTATAACCTTTACATTGATCAAGAAACAACAGTTCTTATGGAACAAGGGGAAACCAAATGGTTTAAAATCAGCAAAAGTATATGACAAGGCAGTTTACTTCCCCCCTAGCTGTTTAATTTATATGCAGATCAAATCATCAGAGAAACAGGACTGTATAAAGACAACAGAGGTGTGAAGATTTGTGGAAGACTCATCAACAGCCTTCACTGTGCTGATGATACCCATTACTGGCTGAAAGTGAAGATGATCTGAAACATTTGCTTCTCAAGGTCAAGGAACAGTCTCAAAATGGGCTTGCATCTTAATGTAAAAAAGACAAAGATCCTGACAACTGACAAAATTAATAATTTCATCGTTGATGGAGAAGAAATTGAAATAGTGGACAACTTTAACCTACTTGGATCAACTATAAGAAACAAGAAGCAGTCAAGAAATCAAATGATGCATTGCCCTTGGCAAAATGAAGGACCTAGACAAGATTCTCAGGAGCAGAGATGTCTCTCTCCATACAAAGATTTGACTTGTTCGAGCAATGGTATTTTCAGTAGCGTCATATGGATGCAAAAGTTGGACAGTGAAAAAGATAGACAGGAAGAAAATTGATGCCTTTTGAATTATGGTGCTGGTGACAGATACTGTGTATACCATGGACTGCCCGAAGAACAAACCAGTCAGTACTAGAGGAGATCAGACCTATGCTTTCTTTAAAAGCTCAGATGGCAAGTCTTTGACTTTCATACTTTGGACATATCATGCAAAGAGAGAGATCATTAGAGAAACAGGTCATGCTTGGCAAGGTAGAAGGTCAACGCAAAAGAGGAAGTCCCGCAATGAGATGGATCAATATAATAACAGCAACTATGGGTGCCATTCTATCAACAGTGAGCTGGCTGACTGAAGACCGAACATATTTTAGGACAACTATGCAGACGGTCGCCATGAATCGTCTGCACTTAACAACAACAACAACAACAGATGTATCCTTTCCTACAGCTGTTATGTTGTCTGTCTTGACTAGATTGTAAGCTCTGATGAGCAGGGACTGTCTTTTATAGGTGTCTGTACAGCGCTGCGTACACCTTGTAGCTCTATGCAAATGATTAGTAGTAGTAGCAATGTACATAAACTTAATCCATCACAAACCATTTAAGAATCTATGCTTTTGATGTACTGTAAAACAGTTCCTGGGACTCAATCTGATGCAAATCCAGTGGAAGCTGATTCCAATGCTCAGAGCCCTTTCCTCCTACAGGCCCCTTTCTAGTTTTTATTTTGTTTTTTGTTTTTTTGCAAGTGATACCCCTTTACAGAGGGTAGTGCAACCATATTCTTATGTGCTGATTGCAAACAATGTGTTGGTTTATATAATGAAACAAAATCGGTCATGTACTCCGAAACTAGCTTATGTAAAATCTTAAAATCAAGTACGTTTTAAACTGGACAGGAGCACAAACCAGAGTTCAGTGAAGAGATACAAATCTGGAACCCTCCAGCACCAGCTTTGCAGATACATTCCGAAAAACTTGTAGTCGTGACATTGGTGTTCTGGGAATCCTAGCAGTGCAATATTTGTCCAGCTAAAGTCAAAACCCTATTTATGTTTGAGGGTATTTGGCTGATTGTGGATCTCACCAAAGTTATGGCTCAACAGAGAAAAACATTTCTTGCCTTAAGGCTGCATTTAAAATACCTTGGCACTAACTGGTTGGCTATAACCAGAACACATGAGAATAACCCAGAATAACCAAACATGTAACAGAGGACCAGATAAAAGTGAGTGAATAGAACACCAGAGCTGTTGGATGGCCTGATCCTTTCCCCTTCTTTCATCACCTTGATTTGAGGAATAGGATTCTGTGTTCAGTATCAGTCTACTATTTTCATGGGATGATTCAGAGCTTAAACTGGAAATCATATCCTCTAGCAATATTTGCACATCCTGTTCTATTTTATACTTACTGACTTCCAATCTTGGCCAAGTCGGAACATAAGAACATAAGATATGCCATACTGGGTCAGACCAAGGTCCATCAAGCCCAGTATTCTGTTTCCAACAGTGGCCAATCTAGGTCATATGTACCTAGCAGTTTCCCCAAGAGACACAAGTTCCGCAATGCTTGTACTGGGTCAAGCATTGATATCTTCGGTCACTTCTTAATAATGGTTTATGGACCTTTCCTCCAGGAACTTGTCCAAACCTTTTTTAAACCCAGCTACACTAACAGCCTTTACTACATCCTCCGGTAACAAATTCCAGAGTTATGAGTCAAAGCAGAAAATATCTGACTGATTTTAAATCTGGAGTCTTTACTCAAAATCTCAGGCAAAGCAATGTTTAAACTTGGTAAAAAGTCAAGATCTTTAGTTAAGCAGTTCTATTCTCATCTCTCTTGTTTTCTTGATATATAATTGACGCTATAATGAATATAAATTATAGTGTGAAATATAGAAAGGTTGCTCAGATACAGACAAAGCATGCAATGTGACGCTGATATAAGTAGGGGCTTATAGGGCAAAGAGATCCATAGATTGATCTCTTAGAAATGCACCATCAGAATTTTTTATTATTTTATTTATTACAATTTTTTATATACCACACTATTCGGCATCAGCGCGGTTTACAGATAACACAAAAGACCAGAACGACAGGTTGTTCGGTGTTACATATAACAGGAGAATCAACTTGGAAAAAAACATGGGGAACTATTTACATAGAATATAACATCTGTTAACTAGATAACATGATCATAATGATCGAACTATTTACATAGAATAGATATATTAGCCTGGGTGCTAGTATTTTGGTGGGATTAATATGTTTTACTTCATCAAGGGTAGTATTTGATAAATAGGTTAAATTTAAGGGCCTTTCTGAATTGGGCTAGGTCAGTTATGGCACGGATTTCAGGCGGTAGCGAGTTCCAGCATTTTGGGGCGCAGAGCATGAAAGCTCTGTTCGCTGTTGAGTGGCTACATGTTGTTATGGCCTTTGGCGTTATTAGAGAGTTTAACGCTAATTGTCTTCTAGATCTGTTTGGTGGTACCGTTTGGATGAGCTCAGTAAGTGAGTTGGATGATATACCCTTGATGGCCATATATGCGAGTATCAAGGTCTTGAACATAAGCCTGCCATGAATAGGGAGCCAATGGAGCTGCTTGAGGATAGGTGTAATGTGTTCACTCTTGGACGCTCCTTGTAGAACCCTTGCAGCAGTATTCATGGCAAGCTCTAGTGAGCTCAAGGTGAATTGTGGGAGTCCTTGCAGGATAGCATTGGCGAAGTCGAAATGTGGTAAGATTAGTGCTTGGTAGTGTGATGATGAAGGCAGTTCAGAGGCTATGGAATACCAGGAGAATGAACCCTGTGCCTTTAAGAGTGAGAGCATTCAGGGTTTCCCCAGCAACCAAGAGCTTCTGACTCATAGCACAGTCACCGTTAAGCCCCGCCCACTTCAGCACGTCAGGGCTGAAGTGAAGCCTAGCAGTTCCCACGTGTGCTGGGAAAGAGGCGTGGTCCCTGAGAGGGAGCAGTTTAAAACTCCTGTGTTTGGAAAGTCAGATAGACAAGACGAGAGACTGGAAGGAAGCCTGCAAGGGGGACTGCAGGAGAGTCCAGAACAAAGACAGGAACAGAGACAGGAAGGGAGACGAAGAGGACCTGGAAGGGAATCCAGAGGAACTGAACCTGGAGGAGAAAGGGCACAAGGAAGCACGAGAGGTGCTGGGCTCAACCTCACAGACAAACAGTGGGATTTGCTTGGAACCGGTCCAAGGCAGTTTCAGCAGAAGGGAAGTTTGTTACAACGGAGAGAAGTGTCTGCAGAGAGAAAGCAGCATGGCTCTGCCAAAGAGAGAGGAAAGCTACCAAACGGCCCTGAACTAAGGCAAGTGTGTCTTCCAGAATTCCTGCCTGAAAGAAAGTTAAGAGATTTAGTTCCTGCCAGAAGAAATAATTATAATAGTCAGATAAGCACTAGTAGTAGAAACAATAGCTTGTCTGCATGTCAGCAAACCCCACTCTCTAAAGAGATAGAGCAGAAACAAGTTCTGTTAGAGAGGCTGAATGAATTGATACAGAAACAAACTAGTCAGCTCTATAGCCAGGTACCCTCTGAAGAGTTTTGTGAGGATGCCATTGAGGAGATGGATATAGGAAGCTGCCATGAGGACTATGAAGATAGCCCAGAGGAGATGCAATGTTCTTACTGTAAAGCTGAAGCATTAGAAGAATGTTAAAGCTTAAAATCCTGTTTGAATGAATGCATGCCATAGCAAGGAACTTGTCCATTGAAGGGTGCAGCACAGAGAACAGCTGAACGCTGTTAATCAAGTGGTGGCTGTGTAAAGCCTGTAACTGAAGGGAAAGCTCAGTGGACATTTAAAGCCGTTTCTGTTATAAGGGAGCTGTGAAGGAAACACTCCAATAGGAAGCTAATGTGCCCATGAGAAGCTTTTATGTTCTGAGCTTGGAAAGCCAAAGTTCCTAAGAAGATATTTGATTTCTGTTACCAGTAAGTCTGTGCATACTTTGTAAAAGTCATACCTTTGTTTGGAGAAGAATCCTATTATTGTTTCAGCCTGTTACTTGTGAATGATGGAAACCCAAAACACAACAAAATAAAAATAATTCTATGTTTCGCCTAAACCCTCGTCTACACAACTACTTTGCCTCATAAGGATAAGTTAAACTACATATCCCAGCAGCCCTCCTGGCAGCCATATTGGGAGGACTTATTCTAAGGCAGCAAGGCGACTCCACCTGGTGCTCGGTTATACGCCCCACCAGCTGGGGGCGACAGAGTGGCGTAGTTGGCAGGATCAGTGCTGAATACGCATGCGCAAAGGGAACTGCACAGCATATTCCAGGAATCTACAGGAGGACGCCGACTGGAGGTACGAGCCGCTGAGACTGGGAGAGAGAGTCCAGAGTGCGACTGATCCAGGGAGTCCAAGGTCCTGCGGAGACCCTACACTGCTGCTGAGTGAGACGCACCACCAGTACCAGGTACAGGGTATTTAGAAGGGTCATTAAGGATACCAGTACTGGGTGGGGCGGTTGGAGCAGGTAGAGGGAAAGACACTGAGTGTTTTGTGCCACACTTGGGTGTGTTTGTTTTTGTTTTTGTTACAGTAAGACGAGAATCATGGAAGTAGAGGAAGTTCTCAAATGGATGGCATCACAATTTGATCGCCAGAAGCAGTTGTCGCTAGAGCTTCAGGAAAAAGCTGCGGTCAGGTTGCAGGCTCAACAGAAGCCACTGGTGGACTTAATGGAGGCCTGGGTAAAGAAGACGTCAGAGCCGGCTCCAGCCACCACAGGTTTCACAGGACTGGGGTTAGCCCAAGCTATTGGACCGTGGTCCAAGGACACTTTAAACTTTGGTCAGTTAAAAGAGGGAGATAACTTGGACAACTTCTTAGAAGCCTTTGAGAAGGTGGCTCGAATAGCTAGTTGGCCACAGGAGCAATGGGCGGTGAGGCTGGCTGTTTCTCTATCTGGGGAAGCATTAGCTGCCTACCAAGCCGTACCTACAACTTTGGCCAATGACTATTCTGAAGTCAAGAGAGCTATAAAGGATAGGCTGGGATTGACACCTTCTGTCTATCACCGTCAGTTAAGGAATGCTAAATTGCGTTCAGGTGAGACACCAAGGGCGTTTTATCACCGGTTAAAAGGGCTGGTATCCAAATGGCTGGAGCCAGAGCGTAAAACAGTGGAGACAGTATTAGATGATATTATTCTTGAGCAATTTCTAGCATCTGTTCCAGAAAGAATGCAAAATTTCCTCATGTTACAGGGATGTAATAGTGCACAGAAAGCTATAGCGCTCTCTGAACGATTTTTAGAAGCAGAGGCTGTGGCTAAGGATAAAACTGTGGCTTTTACTAAAATGTCTGCTGTTGTGTCAGATAGGGATAGAAAGAATGGAAGGAGTGAATGTGTTCCCATAGTTAGAAGTAAGCCTGTGAAGCGAGTGTGTTACCGGTGTGGTAGCGAACAGCATTTACAGAGAGATTGCAAATTGAGGACAGCCTTAATTTTGAATAAGCCTAGTAAGGTCGGTGAAGGCTTCCTATTAGATATTACAGTACGAGGCATACCCGCAAAAGCATTGCTTGATTCGGGATCGGATCAGTCCATGCTGTCCAAAAGCTTATGGAGAAAGATAAGGGCCCCAGATTCAGAGACACCCTGTTCACCCGTAGGCACGGTAAAAATAAGGTGTGTTCACGGAACCGCGTCCACATACCCTGTTTACCATGTCCGAGTGAAGGCCTTAGGGATGGAAAGAGAGATCCCTGTGGCAATAGTTCCCCGATTACCGCAGGAGGTAGTGCTTGGGAGGGATTGGCCCCAATTCCAGAGAGGGGTACAACAAGGTCTGGGAGCCAAGAAAGGAATGGTTTCTACACGAACCCAGTCCAAAGCCCTAAAGACAGCAGAGGAAGAACCTATAAGGGGGAGAGACGGAGGATCTTCCCTCTCATGAAGATTTAGTGACTGTCCCAGTAGACAAGGAAAAAAAGCCAAAGGGTGAGGAGCGTCGTGAGCGACGAATTCGTTCTCAGAGTAGAGAGGAAGTCAGGCATGGGATGGAATTGCCTTGGGTCCGGAGGAATTAGTGGCTAAATTTCCCTCCTTTACAAAAGAGCAAGAAGCTGACCCTGCTCTTACCCAAGCATTCAAATTTGCCAGAGAGGGGCGTGATACATTGCCCAAGTTTCAAATAGTCCAAGGGGTTTTGTATCGGGAAAGCCTGGATCCCTTTACAGGGGACACATGCAGGCAGTTGGTAGTCCCGAATACATTTAGGGCCTTAGTGCTGAGATTAGCTCATGACCGTCCTGCAGGGGCGCATAAAGGTACCCAGGGAACCTTAGACCAGGTTTTGGCCCAGTTCTACTGGCCTGGAGTCTACAAAGAGACTACAAGGTTCTGTAAGGCATGCCCTGCCTGCCAGCAGGTCACGTCGATCAGGCCCGTGGAGGTTCCCCAGTTTCTTAGAGATTTGCGAGGCACTTAACGCGTGCCTCACAGATGGCTGAAGGCAATTTAAGAGTAAGCCAACAGCGTCAAAAGTCATATTATGACCGTAATACTAAGCCACGCCAGCTGGCCGTGGGCGAAAAGGTCATAGTTATGGTAGCAGGAGCAGTCCCAAAATTTGAAAGTCAATGGAAGGGTCCCTTCCGTGTAGTCAAGCAAGTGGGCCCAGTAACCTATTTACTACAGAATAGGCAAGGAAGTAAACACTTATATCATGTTAACTTGCTCAGACCCTGGCATGAAAGGATCGCCCTAGCTCAGCTAGCCACTAGTACCCAGGGTAGGCATGAAGAGCTTCAGAACGGTTATTGTAGGAGAATTACGTGCTGTGATGACAGTAGCACCCCAGCCCGTAATATCTTAAGGGGGGGAATATGTGATGATGAAGGCAGTTCAGAGGCTATGGAATACCAGGAGAATGAACCCTGTGCCTTTAAGAGTGAGAGCATTCAGGGTTTCCCCAGCAACCAAGAGCTTCTGACTCATAGCACAGTCACCGTTAAGCCCCGCCCACTTCAGCACGTCAGGATTGAAGTGAAGCCTACCAGTTCCCACGTGTGCTGGGAAAGAGGCGTGGTCCCTGAGAGGGAGCAGTTTAAAACTCCTGTGTTTGGAAAGTCAGATAGACAAGACGAGAGACTGGAAGGAAGCCTGCAAGGGGGACTGCAGGAGAGTCCAGAACGAAGACAGGAACAGAGACAGGAAGGGAGACGAAGAGGACCTGGAAGGGAATCCAGAGGAACTGAACCTGGAGGAGAAAGGGCACAAGGAAGCATGAGAGGTGCTGGGCTCAACCTCACAGACAAACAGTGGGATTTGCTTGGAACCGGTCCAAGGCAGTTTCAGCAGAAGGGAAATTTGTTACAACGGAGAGAAGTGTCTGCAGAGAGAAAGCAGCATGGCTCTGCCAAAGAGAGAGGAAAGCTACCAAACGGCCCTGAACTAAGGCAAGTGTGTCTTCCAGAATTCCTGCCTGAAAGAAAGTTAAGAGATTTAGTTCCTGCCAGAAGAAATAATTATAATAGTCAGATAAGTACTAGTAGTAGAAACAATAGCTTGTCTGCATGTCAGCAAACCCCACTCTCTAAAGAGATAGAGCAGAAACAAGTTCTGTTAGAGAGGCTGAATGAATTGATACAGAAACAAACTAGTCAGCTCTATAGCCAGGTACCCTCTGAAGAGTTTTGTGAGGATGCCATTGAGGAGATGGATATAGGAAGCTGCCATGAGGACTATGAAGATAGCCCAGAGGAGATGCAATGTTCTTACTGTAAAGCTGAAGCATTAGAAGAATGTTAAAGCTTAAAATCCTGTTTGAATGAATGCATGCCATAGCAAGGAACTTGTCCGTTGAAGGGTGCAGCATAGAGAACAGCTGAACGCTGTTAATCAAGTGGTGGCTGTGTAAAGCCTGTAACTGAAGAGAAAGCTCAGTGGACATTTAAAGCCGTTTCTGTTATAAGGGAGCTGTGAAGGAAACACTCCAATAGGAAGCTAATGTGCCCATGAGAAGCTTTTATGTTCTGAGCTTGGAAAGCCAAAGTTCCTAAGAAGATATTTGATTTCTGTTACCAGTAAGTCTGTGCATACTTTGTAAAAGTCATACCTTTGTTTGGAGAAGAATCCTATTATTGTTTCAGCCTGTTACTTGTGAATGATGGAAGCCCAAAACACAACAAAATAAAAATAATTCTCTGTTTCGCCTAAACCCTCGTCTACACAACTACTTTGCCTCATAAGGATAAGTTAAACTACATATCCCAGCAGCCCTCCTGGCAGCCATATTGGGAGGACTTATTCTAAGGCAGCAAGGCGACTCCACCTGGTGCTCGGCTATACGCCCCACCAGCTGGGGGCGACAGTAGATGGTTCTGAAGTCCTCTGGATCTAGTAAGGAACGTAGGTGCCTGAGTGTGCGTATCTTGAAGTACACAGCTTTTACAATATTGTTTATGTGTGATTTCATATCTAGACGATGGTCCAGCGTGACTCCGAGGTATCTTATTGTTTCTTTAGTGTATAGATTAGCTCCCTTAACACTTATATGTGATGGTGGAACGAAGTTGGAGTTTCTTGTGACAAAGAGAACCTCAGTTTTCTTGTGCTGAATGCGGAAGTTCTGTGTCAGAAGCCATTCTGAGACTGCGTCGAAGCAGTTTATTATGGGCAATAAGTCCATTTGCATTGTGGAAAATGGCATGTAAAGTAGAATATCATCTGCATATATCATACATTTCACATTGAATGATCTGATGATATTGCAGATAGGCTGCATATATATGTTAAACATGAGAGATGAAAGAGAGGACCCTTGCGCAACGCCTTGTTTTTGATGGAAGAGTTTTGATTCTCCTGTTGCAGATTTTACGTATTGAATTCTAGTGTCCAGGTAAGATTTACACCATTCAAGTGCAGAGTTGCAGATGCCTTTTTCTTTCAGTCGTCCAAGGAGTATCTCATGATTTACTGAATCAAACGCTGCTGCTATATCTAAGAAGATTAGCACAACGCCTTGCCGGATGTTGTCTATGCTAGTGAGTATATTATTAAAGAGGGTGGTGAGAAGTGTTTTCAACGCCATGATATTCTCTGAAGGCATGTTGGAAATGGTCTAGAGGAGCTGCGGAATCAATGTGATCTTGGATTTGACGTTGCACCTCTTTCTCAAATATCTTTGCTAAGAGGGGGATACTGGCTATGGGCCTGTATGAGTCAGCCCTTTTTGGGTTTAGTTTGGAGTTTTTTAGCAGTGGTCTAATAGACGTGAGCTTTAGTGCAGAGGGGAAGGAGCCAGTCGTAAATGAGAGGTTCATGATTCTTGCAATGAAAGGGCTAAATGAACTTCGAAGATCCTTTATCCAGAAGGCTGGGCAAGGATCAGTTTGAGCGGTGGTAGTATTGATTGAGGTGATTATGTCTTCAATGTGTTTAGCAGAAGGTGTGGTAAGTGCAGACAGGGATATTAGGCAAGTAGTTTCTTGTACATTTGTTGTTGAGAGCTTATCTGTCTGTAGAAGTTTTGACTGCAAGTAATCAGCAAATTCTTGTGGGTGAATATCTTCCTTTTGTTCAGAGGATGGTTCATTTGATAGTGATTTGACTAAACTGAAAAGGTCACGAGGTTTGTTCAATGACCTTTTGAGCATATCAGTGTGAAATTGTTTCTTTTTGTTTGTGATTGCTTTGCGGTGAGTTGCTAAGTGGAGATTGTAAGCTGTCTGATCATTGATTGATAGTGATCGGCGCCAGCGTTTTTCAAGTCTTCGTATGTGCGTAAGAGAAGCCCGCAGCTCGGGAGAAAACCTTGGAGCAGAGGTTCTTTTCCTTGATGTGTTCTTTTTGTGTGGTAGTTGAGCAACGGTCTTGAGGCTGTTCCATGCGGCAATTGATTCATCAAGGTTGAGTGTTGTGTTACTGAGGAGTGGTTGGGTACTTGTCAGAATAAGTTCTTTGTTGAAAGGTCGGAAGCCTCTTGTTGAGGCTCTTGATGTGTTGTCCAGTTTTCTGTTGTTAACTAGATGAATGTCGCTCAAGGGAATTTGTAGGTTTATAAGTTTGTGGTCTGACCATGGAACATCGGTGATAGATTTTATAATGTTGCTGTTTTGTTCAGAAACAGACTGTGGAGCGAAGACCATGTCAAGAATGTTTCCTTTGGAATGAGTGGGCTCCATGATTAGCTGTTTATATCCAAGATTTTCAATGGCATTGAGGAGGGACGAGGACTGGTTTTGTTGCAGTGAGGGGAGATTGAGGTCTCCCATTATCCAGTTTGGGGTTTTGAGGTTGTTGGTATTGGCGGCCAGGTCTAATATGGTGGGAAAGTCATCTGGGGAGTTTGAGGGGGCTCTGTAGACCAAGTTGATGGAGCATTGCTTGTTCGTTATAGTGATTATATCCAGGTTGCTTGTGCTATAGGAGTTAGTTGTATTGAAAAGGAGTTCAGATTTGGTGAGTATGAGTGCTCCTCCTCCCTTCTTGTTTTCTCTGTGGGTTGTGTGTATAGAGAAGTTTGGTGGAATGAGTTGGTTAATGAGGACGTTGTCTTCTTTTGATAACCAAGTTTCTGTGATCATGAGTGCATCGAGATTGTGAAGGGTAACTATATCTAGGATTACAGGCCATTTTTTTCCGAATTGAGCGAGCATTTATGAGGGCACATTTTAAGCTTTGGGAAGGTGGGGAATCTTCTTGCTTAGGGTTACTGGTTTGATGTATTGCAATGTGGATCAAGTGGGAGTGCCGGATGCGAGCTTCCCTATCCGGGTAGTGATAAGAATTGCCTGACCATTTTTTTCCGTAGTTTTTGAGGATAGGGATATGATTGGTGGAGGGAGAGAAGGCAAGGGAAGTCCCGAGCCAATCTGTGAGAAGGTAAAAACTGAGAAGGGTGATGAGGTGGAGAGACATTTTAGTTCTCTGAATGAGAATTTGTTTGGGTGTCTTGGATGCTTGAGTGGTAGAGTTGGTAGTCTGTAGTTGTGAAAAATTTATTCTAGAAGAGCTCTTTCAGATTAGTTGACTATGTGGGAGACTATTTATGATACTATGTCAGGCTGATATCAGAACAAAGCTAATACTTAGTAGGTAGATAATTAATTGTAGAGCATAGATATATTAAATAGCATTGATACATTAGGTACTTTAAACTGTTAGTATAGATTAGCTATATAGTGTTAGCTTGCATTAATGGTGGTTATATGCAGTAGCATTGGTATAAAACAGCATAAAACAGCAGGAGCAACAAATTTGATACTTGTAAAGCTTAGAGAGGGATGAGTTACATTGTTGAAGAGCTAGGCAATATCATGAGTAAATACAATGGCTATTCAACAGTATACAAATTGCATGAGAGGCTTCAGAGATAAGGCTACTTAGCAGTATACACACTAGGCTATATGATCTTACTTGAGGCAGTGAGAGAGAAGCAGAAACTTTAAAGTCACTGAATGGGCGAGATTTGGAAAGGGTTCATCTATTTTAGTTGCTGAACTTGACACGATGATTGCCTTTGCTTGGAGTGTGTAGATTTGCAGCCAGATATCTGGATGCCTGTCGTGCCCCGCCTAAGGGCCATGCCAAAGGGCCCTCTGGCGAGGCCCTCAGGCGCGGGCCCACCAGGCACGGGTGTGCCCGACCGGCGGCGAGTTAAATGCTGCAAAGGTTGCTGCCCCGATTGGGCAGAGCGCGCACGTGGGTGGTGATGGTGCTCCGACCCGCTCTATCCCCGTCTGGGAGAGCTTCTTGCAGGGGCCGGAGTGCTGGTGGAGAGGCCGAGCGCCCGACCGGCGGCGAGTTAAATGCTGCAAAGGTTGCTGCCCCGATTGGGCAGAGCGCGCACGTGGGTGGTGATGGTGCTCCGGCCCGCTCTATCAGAATTGGTTAATTCTGCTGTTAGTTTAGTTTGTTTTACAAAGAATTTTTTTTTCCCCAGACTGAGGTTTATCAAAATTAGTAATTTAAAAATGATTCATATCTATGGCTTAAACCACCCAATTAAGCACAAGAAAATTTTAAATTAGCTTAAAAAAGCAGCAGTTATGATGCAGTAGGGATTATGGTCTTGTCGCCCTGAGTGTGCCTGATCTCATCTGATCTTGGAAACTAAGCAGGGTTAGGCCTGATTAATACTTGGATGGGAGATCACCTTTGAAGATTAGGTGCTGTAGGCTCCACTGCACAGAAGAAAAACCTGGCAAACTACTTCTGATTGCACCTTTCCAAGAAAACCCAGGGGACAGCCACAACATGGACAGTGCACAAGGTTGCCAGGAGTCAATATCATCTCAATGACACTTAACAACAACAACAAAATGATGCAGTAGAGATGCATGTTGCATTTCAAGAATCCTTCAGACTGAAGAGTTGTTAGATTGAGCAATGTGCCTTCTCAGCAGCCATGAATGAAGTGTGGGGTGGCAGGTCTTATTAAAAGATCTTTGGAGGGCAGGTGTGCAAATAATTCTGATGTTGGTGGTAGATTAATTAGTAAATTAAAGTTCTGGCAAGTACTGGGAGTAAAAAGATGATATATTGAAAAAAAACTATATGCACCAGCAACTATATGCACCTGAGTTTTTTTAAAGACTTCTTGACAGGTCTATTGGATCATGGGAATGTCTCAGTAAGTATGGGAGGAGATTTTAATTTGCTACTGGACATAATTATGCATAAAAAATTTGGTAGTAAAATAAGCAAACAAAAAATTAGTGAAATTATTGAATCATTTCAAGGAAAATATAGGTAAAGTGCTATGGAGAATACTTTAGCTTACAGCCCTTCCATTCCTTGAGATGTCTGTCTGTAATAAGCAGGGCCTGTCTTCTATATGTTCTTGTACAGCGCTACATACGCCTTGTATTATTTATTTTATTTATTTAAACTTTCTTTTATACTGCTTTTCAAGCTATCAAAGCGGTTTACAGAGAACAACATCTTGATACAGAGAATGTTAGGGGAAAGAGTATGTTGGGAGCATTATAACTTTAAGCAGTCAACTTATGTACAGTAGGTTGAATGATTGGGTAGGTGGGGTGGGTTTGAGTTGGAAGTTGCTTGGAGAGGTGGTTATGGAGGGGGAGTTGGGAGGTTTTTGGGGGGATGTTTGGCTATCAGTTCCAAAGGATTCTTGAAAGAGGACTGTTTTTAACTTCCTTCAGAATTCTGTTTGGTCATTGATGGCTCTTAGGTTGCTTGGAAGGGCATTTCAGTTTGCAAGTCCGTATATAGAAAAGTTTCTATTGCAGGTGGTCTGCTAATTTTTGGTTTTGTGGGTGGGTATGTTGAGTAGGTTTTGATGCAGTTATCTTCTTGCTCCGGTATCCAGATTCTTCTGAAGGAGAGATTATAGATATTCTGATGATAGGTTGTGAATAGCCTTGAACATATTGATTATTATTTTGTACTTGATGCATGCTTGGATTGGGTCTTAAAGGTAGGCATGATGTGGTCTTGTCTTTGCGTTCCAGTGATTAGGTGAGTTACTATGTTTTGGGCTATTTGTAATGATTGTACTGCATGTTTTGGGAGACCGTGTAGAATAATGTGGGGCGTTATTAGTGCTTGGCATAATATCTTCAAGTGGTCGGTGGCTAACAGTGAGCGTAGTTTGTAGAGCAGCGGTTCTCAACCTGTGGGTCGCGACCCCCATGGGGGTCGCCACAGGATTTAGCAGGGGTCGCCTCACTCCGCCAAGTTAAAAAAAAAAAAATTGCACACGTTGCTGCCGCTGCCGAATCCACTTCTTGGCAGCGGCAAACTCACCGCCTCCCTTGCTCTGCAGCCACGGCTCTCTGTCCCTTAGAGATCCGTGGCTGAGCCTGTGAAACAGTTGTGGAGCCCTTCCTGTCTCTCGATGGGCTCTGTCACTCTGTGCAGCATTGTCCCGCCTCCTAAGGAAGTGGTAAACAATGCTGCATGGAACCCTTTGAGAGACAGAAAGGGCTCCGCAACGGCTTCACAGGCTCAGCTGCGGTTCCCTAAGAAACAGGGAGCCGCGGCTGCAGAAGAACAGGGCAGTAGCAGGCAGACATAGGGAGAGGGGAGGAGGGGGCAGGGAACCTGAAACGGGGCTGACTTGGGGGAGGGAGAGAGGGGGCTGACATGGAGGGATGGATGGATGGAGGGAGGGGGCTGACATGGAGGGAGGGAGGGGGCTGACATGGATAGAGGAGGGGACTAACATGGATGGATGGAGGGAGAGAGGGGGGCTGACTGGACAGAGAGGGGCTGACATGGAGGGAGGGAGGGGGGACTGACATGGACAAAGGGGAGAGACAGGGGGACATACTGGACAGACAGGGGATAAATGCTGGACAGAGGTGAGACAATTAGTGTATAGTCTGTATCTCTTTAAACGGTTGACTCTAGGCAAAACTTATCAAATGCCGTTTAATGACTCACCCTGCAACATGAGGGCTTACTTTTATCACTTGATCATAAACTGATTAATGCTTTGCTCTCGGCAAAAGGTCTCAGAGAAAACTGAATTGCACTTTAACCAAGGGCTAATAGCCCATTAAGTGTGCTTGTTTCACATCAATGACCCATTGCCATGTTGAGCTTATTTTTTAGTAAAAAGTTTTTAATTAATTTTCTTTTTTACTAGCAGATGACTTTCTTCTCATCGAGCAATATACTGCACTTTAACTTTTTCAAATATCGGTTATCAAACTTAAACCGGAAACATAGTGACAGTATATTGCACTTAGCTTAATTCGTACTGTTGAGCAGGGCAATTCCGACGCTCACAGCTAGGCACCCCAAGCATTTCACAGCGGTTGTTTCTTCAGGGAATAGACCCTTTAAAACTAAAAAGATGAGAATAAAAAAAATTTTGTGAACATACTCTTAGCCTGTTGCTTCCTTTGCCTCAAAATTACGATGGTATGCATAAGAACCTGCTCAAATGATGCTGTCAGCGTTACTTCAATACAGTGTCCATCTTCTTCTACCTTGTATGTGGAAGCCTCTAAATTAGAACCCTCAATGTGAGTAATGCCGCGCATGCGAGAAAGAGAACTTCGCCTCCTATTTATAGAGACTCAAGGACAGATGTCTTCAATCTTGTAGTTAAACGTAAAAAATGCGGAAATGTTTGGACTACTGCTGGGACTCTGTTTTATCTTAAATTGAACTACTCAAATGCTCCTAAAAACTAAATGCGATAGAATCTATATGTGTGTAATAAAAATTTAATACTAAATTTTTTTATAATGGCTGATTAAATTAAAGGCACAATGCGAGATTGAGTCGCACATTTAATCCATTCGGAATAACTGTATTTAGCGTGTAGATCCATTTTTGTTCCTTCCAGAGAAGAGTGTTGGCTATTGTTTTACCCCTTATAGCGTGATTAACTTTTTCTAAACAAAAACATCGGAGCTGTTCAAAAATATGATGGTATTGTAGGCAGTGCTGCACTAGTGGAGCTTCAAGGACCTTACAATTAAGCCGACTCCTATGCTCTTGCATACGGATACGAAACAGTCACTCAGTCTTACCTACATACAGAAGCCCTGAAGAAACAACCGCTGTGAAACGCTTGGGGTGCCTAGCTGTGAGCGTTGGAATTGCCCTGCTCAACAGTACGAATTAAGCTAAGTGCAATATATTGTCACTATGTTTCCGGTTTAAGTTTGATAACCGATATTTGAAAAAGTTAAAGTGCAGTATATTGCTCGATGAGAAGAAAGTCATCTGCTAGTAAAAAAGAAAATTAATTAAAAATTTTTTACTAAAAAATAAGCTCAACATGGCAATGGGTCATTGATTTGAAACAAGCACACTTAATGGGCTATTAGCCCTTGGTTAAAGTGCAATTCAGTTTTCTCTGAGACCTTTTGCCGAGAGCAAAGCATTAATCAGTTTATGATCAAGTGATAAAAGTAAGCCCTCATGTTGCAGGACAGAGGTGAGAGACAGTGCGGGTTAGGATTATAATGGGCTGATGGGGGGGCTAGCACTGGTAATGGGCAGATCAGGTGGGGGGCTAGGACTGGTAATGGGTTGATTAGGGAAGGCTAGGACTGGGAATGGACTGATCAATGGGGGGGGGTTAGGACTGGTAAGGGACTGATAGGGGGGCTAGCATTGGAAATGAGCTGATCGGGGAGGTTAGGACTGGAAATGGGCTGATTAGAGGAGGCTAGGACTGGTAATGGGCTGATGGGGGGTGGGACTAGTAATGGGCTGAATAGGGGAGCCTAGCACTGGTAATGGGGTTGAGGGGGGACTAGCACTCGAAGTGAGCTGATTGGGGGAGGCTTCAACTGGAAATAGGCTGATGGTGGGGAGGGGAGGATAGAGCTGCTGGCCTTGGAAGGAAACTGGAGGCTAGGGCTACAAATGGGCTGATGCGAGGGGATGGGAGAATGGGACTGGAAGGGAGTGGATGCTGAGAGGGGCTGCCATGGTATTTGGACTAGAAGGGGACTGGAAATAGGCTGATGGAAAGAAGTGAAGAAAACAAAAGAAGAGATAAGAAATGGCAGATGGACCATAGACCACAGAAAGAGAGCTAAGAGAAGACAGGAAAGCAGAAGCCTCAGATCGGGACCAGCATGATCAGAGAATAAATTGGTCAGACAACAAAGGTAGAAAAAATAATTTTATTTCATATTAGTGATTTGACTACAAAATCATAATAATTTTGAAATCAAATATTGTTACTTGTTATTGTGATTAATTATTGTGGTTTAAATAAGTACATTTTATAAATAAAAACATATTGCAAAGGCCTATAATATATTAATAATTCAACAAATGATTACAGCGACAATGCATTAACGATAAAGGAAGAGAGACGCATTTGATTTTATCATTGGGGGTCACCACAAGTTGACCAATGGTAAAAGGGGTCACGGTACAAAAAAGGTTGAGAACCACTGTTGTAGAGGATTCTGATTTTGTTGTAGACTGTTGAGGTAGTTTTTTTAATGTGGGGTTGGAAGTTTAGCCGTTGATCTAGTGTAACTCCCAGCTATTTAACTTCAGATTTTACTTTTATTTCATTGTTGTCGATCTTGATTATTGCTGGGGGTATGTAGATTGGATCATTGGTTATGTGCAGAATCTCAGTTTTGTTGTAGTTTGAAAGTTTGTGGTCAGTTAGCCACCGTGTGACTGCCTTAAAGCACTCTTTGATTGCCTTGTGGACTGGGTTTTTTGTGAAGGGGGCGTATAGCATCAGGTCATCTGGATAGAGGTGGTAAAGTATGTTGTGGTGTTTGAGGTTACAGATTTGTTATAGGTAGAGGTTGAATAGGAGTGCAGATAGTGAGGAGCCTTGGGGTATCCTCTGTAGATGTTTGAACTTGGTCTATGTTTGGGATCCCATCTTGCTTGTTGGGTGTGGCCTGTGAGGAAGGAGCAGAACCATGTTAGAGGAGTTTTTGATATTCCATTTTCCTTAAGGTGTTCAATGAGCTTGTTATGATGTATGGAATTGAATGCCACTGAGATGTCTATGAATACTAGTATAAAGCAGTAGTTCTCAACCCAGTCCTCTAGGACCCTCAGGCCAGTCACATTTTCAGGATATCCACAATGAATATGCATGAGATAGATCTGCATGAACTGTTTCCATTGTATGCAGATCTATCTCATGCATATTCATTGTGGATATCCTGAAAACCTGACTGGCCAGAGGGTCATAGAGGACTGGGTTGAGAACCACTGGTATAAAGCCTTGTTTAGTTTTTTCCATTACTTTTATTAAGGTATTTAGTAGAGAGGTGAGTAGAGTTTCTACACTGTGACCTGGTCTAAAACCATGTTGCTGGGGCTTAAGGGGGGGCAGATGGGTTGATGTATTTCTGTAATTGGAGTTGCATGGTTTTTTCAATTATTTTGGCTAGAAATGAGATGCTTGCAATGGGTCTGTAGGAGTTTTGGAGGTTGGGGTCAAGGGAGGAGTTCTTCAAGATGGGTCTTATAGAGGTGGTTTAAGAGTGGTGGGCATGAGTGAGGGATAAGTTGATGATGTTGAGTATGGTATGGGAGAGCTCATGTCTAACCATCTTGATCCATGAGACTGGGCATAGATCAAGTAGAGAGATGGTGGTATTAATAGATGTGAGGGTATGTTCTAACTGTTCGGCTGAAACTAAGTCAAAGGTTGTCCATCTCTGTAATGGTTGAGTGTTTTTTGAGAGTGGATGAGGGTTGAGGTCAAGATTAGATTTTTGTTTATTCTGGAGGAAGAGAGCTATATCTTGTGGTCCCAGTTTTTGGTTTTGTTGTTGTGGTGGGTCCCGAGTGAGGGATTTAACTATATTGAATAGTTCTCTGGGGAGATTCAATGAGTTTAGGATTAGGTTTGTGTGGTATTCTTTTTTTGTGTTTGTTGATAGGGTCGTCGTATTCGGTTTGTTTGGTTGAGTATTCAATGAGGAGGGGCGAATCTCTTGAGCGTCTCCATTCTTTTTTAATCTTTTTTTATTTTGTCATTTAATATACCACCCAATACAAAGGCATCTGAGTGGTTTACAATAAAAAAAAACTTGGAGCTAAAAGAAAAGAAAAGGAATGTCATCACTGACAGGAAAGTAATGAAAAGGGATGCAATTAGCTGAAGAGAAAGGAAGGAGGGTGACAGAGACATGGAGGAGAGACACTAGGAGGAGAGAGGAGAGAGGTCGAAAGCATGGGAAAAAAGGTTTTAGGAGCACCTTAAAACGGGGGAAGGAGAATTCCAGGCAAAGGTCAGGGGGAAGGGAATTCCACAGGAGGGGTCTGAGAAAGAAGAAAGCAGAAGCTCGGGTTGATTCCAGGTGTGCGGATGAGGGGGAGGGGAGAAAGATGATTGGAATGGACCTGACGGAGGGAGCGGTGGGAGGAATGAAGATGAATTTGATCGGAGATGATACTGAGGGGTGCTAGCATAGATAGTGCAGTGAACCTATTGAATACGGAACTTTATGGGCAGCCAGTGGAGTTTAGAAAGTAGCAGCGTGATGTGCTCAGTGCAGGAAGTGTGGGTAAGAATGCGGGCAGCGGTGTTCTGAAGGAGTTGCAGACAGCGGAGTTTGATTTGGGGTAGACCGGCTAAAGCGACATTGCAATAATCAATATGTGTTATAACTAAGGAAAGAAGAAGGGTGGCCAGAGAAGAGGGAGTGAGAAAAGGACGAACAGAGCAGATCTGACAGAAAAAATAAAATGAGTGTTGGAGTGGATATGATCACTGAAAGAAAGGGAGGAGTCGAGAGTAACACCAAGGTAGCAGAAAGTGGAAACCAAAGGAATAGGAGTACGTGCAAGAAATGGAACTTAGATGGGGGCATTAGAGGAGAAGGAAAACCAAATGGCAGCGGTTTAGGATGGATTGATATGTAGATAATTAGATGCCATCTAAGAAGAAACGGCGGAAAAGTGAGCGCTGAGGGGGAGGTGTGATGGGCCAGAAGGATGTCATCTGTGTAGTAGTAGGTGGAGATGCCGTGCTGCTATATGATTGTCGTTCAATCTGTATTAAGGTGTGTTTGGTTTATCTTATTTCAGAGGAGTACCGAGGAGCTTGTTGATTTCTTATGCTGTTGTTTCGTTTTGGTGCTATGGCGAATGGAGCTATAGTATCATTCCATTTGTTGATCAATGCTCTTAAGTCAGTTGAGTTGCTGTTCATTCTTGGGATAATGTGGGTTCACAGTGATTGCTTATCAAATTTCTTAAATCTTTGTGTACTGTGGGGCTGATTGTACTGGGTAGATGTGGGAGGATGTTGTGGAAGTTCAAATGTGATCATGTGGTGGTCCGATCATGGAATTGGAGTTGCTTTGATTGGGATGGGTAGCTTGTTTGAGATGAGCTCAGTGGGTGCAAATAGTAGGTCCAAGGTGTTCTCTTTTTTTGTGGGTGGGAACGTCAATTATTTGGGTGAGGCCTAGTGCATTCATAGCTTCCAGGAATGAGTTGGTTTGGTTGGCAGAGGCTGAGGCTGAGGTGAGATTCAGGTCACCAAGTGCGATGAAAGGTTTGTTTTTTGCTGTGTGGGTGCAAGCTGTTTCTAGCAGGGCGGTAAGGTCTTTGGTGGTGTTTGGCGAGCAGTATGTCATGAATATTGTCGATTCCTTGGTTTTTGATTACCAGGATATTTTAGTTATCTGTTGAGATGTATGTAATGGTGGAGAGGTTTAGCTGTTTGTTGCTTAGAATGAAGACACCTCTGCCTTTCTTTTTTTTTTTTATGGCAGTTGTGGAGGGAATGTGATGGGTGGGTTAGCTGGTTGAGTAAGACATTATCCGATTTTGTGAACCATGATTCTGTGACGCACATGATCTCTAAATTTTGATCATGTACATGCTCAGCTGTTGTGTGGATTTTGTTTCTGGCAGAGCGTGCCCACATTTTCTCGTCAAGGTAGGAATTGGGTTGAAGTATGAGAGTGTGGAGGTTTTATTTGGTTTGATGTTTTTGAGTTGGTGTTGCTTCTTACATGTTGTAAGTTTCCTTTGGTTGTAAATGATAGGTTTGATGCCATTGTATGGAACTGTTGTTATTACGTTGGTCATGAGAGTGAGTGAGAGTAGTTTTATTGTAATGGGGGTAGTGAGTCTCATTTTCGATGGGGTCTGTTCTGTTTCCTGTTGTATTAGGTATGAGTGGCCGGAGCAGTGATGAGAAGTGCGAGGAAGGGTACCTGGGGCTTATCGCCCTGGTTTTTCTTTGGCATTAGTAGTTGCGGGCTTTTTTTGTGGTCCATTCATTGGCCCACTCTAAGGGCCATACGTAAGAGGCCCTTAGGCTTGGGCCCGCCTGCTGGAGTGTCCTTTTATTGTTGAGGTGCGGCGCTGGATGGTGATGCCTCTGGGTAGGCAGATTTTATTGTTGCTGCGTGAAACATAGTAACATAGTAAATGACGGCAGATAAAGACCGGTATGGTCCATCTAGTCTGCCCAGCAAGGTGGCAAGAG
Organism: Ichthyophis bannanicus; assembly: GCA_033557465.1. Lineage (NCBI taxonomy): Eukaryota > Metazoa > Chordata > Amphibia > Gymnophiona > Ichthyophiidae > Ichthyophis > Ichthyophis bannanicus. The sequence continues at coordinate 89,951,388 of CM066044.1, read as the reverse complement.
TAGGTGCACCTGCCGCTCCGTGCAGGTCACCCCTCCCCATGTCTCTGTTTAGGGGTGAATCCACCACTCCTTGTAGGGCACCCCTGTTTGTTGAGAAATTAGATAGTTAAGTTTATTTTGATTTTATCCTGTTGCTACAAAGGGATCCATTTTGAATTCTGTCACTGTATGTGCCTGCACCACTTCCATCAGAAGGGCATTCCAAGCATCCACCACCCTTTCAGTGAAAAAGTATTTCCTGCCATTGTCTTTCAATTTATCCCCTTTCCCGTCTTTGGAAGAGGTTTGTTTGTTCATTAATACTCTTTAAGTATTTAAAGGTCTGAATCATATATCCCCTAACCCTCCTCTCCTCCAGAGTGTACATATTTAGGTCTTCAAGTCTCTTCTCATAAGGCTTCTGACGCAGACTCCAAATCTTTTTGGTCGCCTTCCTCTGAACCGCTTCCAGTCTGTTTACATCCTTTGCAAGATATGGTCTCCAAAACTGAACACAGTATTCCAAGTGAGGCCTCACCAGTGACTTATATAGTGGCATTAGTACCTCTTCCTTTCTACTGGTAATTCCTCTTTGTATGCAACCCAACATTCCCCTGGCTTTTGCCACTGCCTTGTCGCACTGTTTCGCCACCTTGAGATCCTCAGAAATAATCACACCAAGGTCCTTCTCCTGGTCAGTGCACACCAACCTATCGCCCCCTATCATGTACATTGAGGAACCTTACATGATTATATGTAAAGGTTTATCAGAATAGGACTGGAGAAATATTACATGGTTACGAGTACCTATTGAACCCCTGATGAAGGCAATGCCGAAACATGGCAGTGTCAGGTTAGGTGTCGTGTACTCCAGGACCGATAGAATAAAGGACTCATGTTTGTACCAATACTATGCTCTAGACTGGTTTGTGGTCACCTTTTTACATGGTTGGCTTGTTTTGTTGTTGAATTGGGTTTTTTTTGTTGAATTGGGGGCTTTCCTGCAGTGATCAGGTGTCTGGTAAGGCGGATGTTGCTGCCAGTAGAGGGGAAGGGGGCCCATTGTAGCGCTATATAAATGATTGATACATTTATTTAGCTGCACTTATTACTGCTAAATCTAAAAGTCAAAGTGGTTTATATAAAGCAATAGGCCAACATGGCTTCACATAGAACATTAAATTAAAGAGGGGAGAGGTGAAAAATGTGGGGGTTAGTTAGGTGTGTAAAAGAATATACAACATTAAGTTCAAAATTAATATATCAGAGTATTGTTTACATGTGTAAATGAGTGTGCTGGGTATGTAATGTTTCATCCTCAGCAAAGCACTCACGGAAGAGGAGTGTTTTAAACATCCTTCTGAAAGTGATTAAATAATTTGTGGCACGAAGGTTGTCAAGAATTGCGTTCCACACTGCTGGCGCAAAGAGAGAGAATGCTGTCTTTGAAGTGGTGCAGGAAGTCTTGTTATTCAGAACGGGTATGCATAGGGTGTTAAGTGAGCTAGCTCTTCTGCTCCTCTTGCTTGCTATTTTTTGTATAAGTGATTGGAGATGTATTACTGAGAGGTTATGAGTTGCTTTGAAGATCATAAGCAGGGACTGGTATTTAATTCTCTCAGTGACAGGTAACCAGTGCAACTGCTTGAGTGTGGGAGTGATGTGTTCTGCTCTTGATGTATTGCAGAGAATGTGCACCGCAGCGTTCAAGGCTAGCTGTAGTGGGTGAATAGTGGATTTAGGGAGGCCTTGAAAGATGATGCTGCAATAATCAATAGTAGTAATATGCATAATAAATGTGCATGTACTCCTACTATATGCAAATGTATCTCCTACACATTCATTGAGGATATCCTTAAACCTTGATTGACTGCGTGTGTCTCTTTGATTTCATTGAAAATACTTCCTCTACCAGAATACTTTGCCTTGAACTTCTGAGAAAGGCTTGAGCTAATCCAATCACTGCCCTACAGATGAAATAAAGATAAAAGTTTTCCTTATTTCAGAATTTTTCATACCATTGTATGAGGCACCCAGATTCTTCGTATACTTGCTTCAAATCATGCAACCATATATTTAATGCTGCATGGATTCAAAGGCGCATAGCCATCACTGCTGAACTTTAACCCCAGATATTCAATCCGGGGCCATATCCGGCCACTGGAATTGAATATCTGGGTCTGCCACAATGCACCACATGGAGTGGAAGTTAATTGGGCAGTGGCGATATTGAGCTGCTGCACAGTTAGCTCCCATGGGTAAAGGTAGTCAAGGTTTTCCCACGCCTATCTTTACCCACAGGTCACTAATTGAGCAGTGGTTCAATATCGCCGCTGCCTGGTTAGCAAAGCGTATCCTCTCCGCTCTACTTCGGAACGCCCACAGCACACCCTGATTCTACATGGATAGCACCAGGGCATGGAGCAGGGACCATCTTTTATATGTATCTGTACAGTGCTATATACGCCTTCTAGTTCTATATAAATGATTAATAATAATAATAATAATTAATAGTAGTAGTAATGGTGTAGCAGCAGCTTTGGTACATTCTATTGGTATAGATGGGTCCGGCAAACTGAAGAGTCAAGTACCATTATGACGTACCAGATAATTGTCATTCCTTGAGTCCTTCCAGAACTGTCCAGATCGCAGCCCTAGATAGCCATCACATCCAGAAAGTACTGGACAGTAGGAAGTTGCAGTGGCTCAGCTTAGATTTCTGTGACATTAGTATTTAGTGGGAGAACAATTGCTCTTCTCTTAGAGGCAGTCACCTAGTGGAGAACAGTGCCCGATGGAAAGCATCACTTGGGAGAATAGGGCCAAATGGTCTCTAGCTGTCGCAAGAAAATATTCTGACTTCCTGGCTGCAGCCGGCTATATACAGAGGCCAAGCAGTTTGTCTTCCTCATGCAAGTGGGAGGCATATAACCCACTCAGCACTGTACCTAGTCCTGTGCGAGCGGTGCATCTGCACAGGGCACAGAAAAAATGGGGCATTTGGGGTTGCTGGCTTTGGCTACCCCCCAACTGCCGTTGTCCCACCACTGCTGATTTTCATCTCTCTCTTGGCGGCAATGGTTGCAGAGGCAGACAGTATCACTAATTGAGGAAAAAATACACGGGTCTTCCAGACTCCGCGTTTGCATGTTTGTCTGATCCCTCTCTTCTCTGACGTAGATTTGCATCGGAGGAGGGAGAGAGCAGACCAGTCTTTGCAATTCCATGTTTGAATGGCTAGTCTGGTCCCTCCCTCCTCTGACGCGAGCCTACCTCAGAGGAGGCAGGAATCGGGCGAGCATGCAAATGTGGAGTAGGAAAGACCTGCATGTTTTTTTCTCAATTAGAGATACTCTGTACTGCTGCTGCCACCAAGGAGACACAGAAAACGGTGGCGGCAGGCAGCATGGACATTAAGATATGAGGTAAGATGGGGAGATGCTGACATAGGGAAATGACAAACCGGGGGGAAGCGCCACATGTGAAAGTCGCACAGGGTACATTCATGGCTTGATATGGCCCTGAACCTACTGGTATGAACTGGTCAGGACTTAATGAATGATAATTATTGAGTAAGGCATTAATTGTCCTTTTTTAAGGTTTGTGGTCCTAGGCCAGCAGTTTCAGTTCCAGGCTCTTTTGGTCTGGACATGGTTCTGAGGACTTTTTCCTAATGGTGGTTATAGCATCTACAGGAAAAATGTATATTGATGCTACCCTATCTAGACGGTCTGATTCAGACTAAGTTGCAGTAGGAGTGCCCAGATGTCCACAGCCAGCAACAGTTTGGTTGCCCAAATCCCTGGGCCGGGCAGTGAACCTCTACAAGAGCAGTCCCTGGAGGCTTGGTTCAACACAAAGGTTGACAAAACTGTTCATTACCTCAAATAAAGTTTGAAAATTGCATTCCCACATCTGTGTCTCATTGGCGCCCAGTCATCACAGTGATGTGATTATCTTCATTATTGGGACAATGATGGCCACTCTGTACATGGTTCCCTAGATGAAAGCACATATTTGACCCCCACAATTGCAGGCCCGTGAGATGCTGTTTCTGAGGGTGGCCAGGAAGAGTGTATCCTAGTGGCTCATTTCAGACAATCCATTGCAGATGATGGATCATGACATTTCTAATGATGAGTACAATTCTAGAAAGATAGAGTTTGTGCTCTTAGGGCACTTAGTCCTTATACAGGCTGGAGATCGGAGCTGTCAGGTTGGCTCTATCACTTTCTCCTGCTAATTCTCGGAGTGGCATTTTGGGTTCTTTTGGGCAATGGCATGGCAGTAGGGGCACCAAGAGCATCCAGATGTCACGAGAAGAAAACTTGCTGAAGTGGTCAAAGTAGCACCTTTAGAGCCTGTTGGCAGCTCACATCACTGGTGTTGAAAACATCCAGGCAGATTTCTTCAGTTGGCACGGATTAGATCAAGTGGAGTGGAAACAGGCCAACTTGGCGTTTTGTCTTGATCATGGCCTGGTAGAGGAATCTTAAAGTGGATTTGATGGAGATCCAGCAGAACTGCACGGCAGGCAGTTTTTCAGCTGTATTGAAAGACTTGGGTTCCTTGGGAGTGGATGCCATAGCGCAGCCTTAACTCCCCCCCCCCCCAGCTGTTTTCTATACACATTTGCCCCCTCTCCCCATGGCTGCTCATAGATTGCATCTATAGCGGATAATGACTGACCTGGGCTTGGTGATCTTGGTGATCTTGATGACCCTGGACTGAGCAGGTACCCCTGGTATGCTAGCATAATGAGACTTGAATGGGGGAATTCCTACATTAAGATCCCATTTTCATGGAAGATCCAGTTTACTGTTGTCTTATTGCTTGTTTTTTATAGGATGAAACTACTTCTGAGTAGCTTCCCTTGCACAATCGCCACACACTTGAAGGTATGGAAGAGGTCAGCCTCCCTAGCCTGTGTCAAGATATGGATACAGTTGATTCATGGTTTCAGGATAAAACTCTTTTGACATTTTAAGATGTCGATTTCATCCATCCTTTCTGCAGACGGTTCGAACAAGGGCCTGGTTTTGAGTTCTCTGAAAGTACAAGTAGTAGTCTTGACGTAGGGGGTTGAGACCATAGAAGGTCTGTGGTAGTTCACCTGGATGTGTTGTTTTCTTTAGAGAGATAAAACATGTGAGGCTTCTCATTTGGTGATTCTTCTATGGAATCTTGATTTGGTCCTAGGGAACCTCCTTTTGAGTCCCTAAAATGAGCATTGCTGAAGGCTCTGACGCTCAGGACAGCTATCTAGTGGCCATCATTTTGGCCAGACATATTTCAGAATTATAGACCCTTTCTTTCAAGGATTCTTGTCTTTGTAATTTTTAAAAGAACAGTTATCTCTTCATGCAGTGCATTCCTTTCATCCTAGAGTTTTCTTTCCATTCCATGTGAACCAGACTATTTTTCTTATTTTCTTCAAATGCACTGACAGATAGAGAAAGCTATGCATTGCTTGGATAGGTGCAGGGTGGTGGTGGTGTGTAGTACTAGAAGGTCACTGAACCATTTTAGGAAGTTGGACAGGTTGTTTGCTGTACTCTTCCTTGACCTGCTGATTTAGAACAATCCCAAAAGCTTTTGTTATCAAGAAGGATAATGAAGATGACTAGTTCAGCATATACAGTATTAGCAAAGACCTTGGTGTTCTTGAGAGTACACTCTCTACAGGGGTATAAGTATCATCATGGGTGAAGCATGGGTCCCTTTCTCAAGCAGGTATTTGTAGGGCGCCTACCTAGTCTTCCTTACATTATTTTTCAACACACTATTGCCTGAACTTGCAAGCAAGGAAGGATGCTGCCTTTGGGGTGAGTGTAATATGAGTGGCTTTGGTTTCCTTTGTTCTGTCCTGAATGATACTTGTGTATGTCCCATGAATCTGGACTGGTCTAACAGTATGATAAGGAAGGGGAAGCTTAATCTTGTCTATTAATTTCCTGATCAGTCCAAAGCTCACATTTGAAGGCTTTAGTACTCGCGTTCCCCTCACCCCGCTCACAGATCCACCCAGCACTATCCAGATAATGCCGTTGTGGAGGAGGAACCTAATGGCTAGATCACTGGCTTGGAAACCAAGAGACCAGGGTTTGATTCCCACTAGAACGCCTTGTGGCCTTGGGCAAGTCACTTAACCCTCCATTGCTTCAGAAAAATCCAAGTTATCAATGTCCCTGTTTAATGTACATTACCAAGTTTAAGTTACAATGTAAACCATTTGGATTGAAATAAGGTGGTATAAAAACCCTGTTAAATCAATAAATCAAGTGGTTAGACAGAAACATGGAAACATGACAGCAGAAAAAGACCATATGGCCTATCCAATCTGTCCTTCCATACCAACTACTATAGTCCCTTTTTTCCTTTAAAGATCTTCTGTGTCCCATGCTTTTTTGATTTCAGATACTGTCCTCTTCTCAACTCCCTCCACTGGGAGACTATTCCATGCATCTACCACTCTTTCTGTAAATAAATTTTTCTTCATACTACTTCTGAGTCTATCCCCTTTCAACCTCATCCTATGTCTTGTCGTTGCAGAGCTTTCTTTCCATTGAAAGAGCCTCTCCACTTATGCATTTATGCCAGGGAGGTGTTAAAACATGTCTATCATATCTCCTCTCTCCCGCCTTTCCTCCAAAGTTTACATATTGAGATCTTTAAGTCTGTCCCGATATGCTTTTTGACGAAGCCCATTGACCATTTTGGTTGCCATCCTCTGCATTGATTCCATTCTGTTTATATCCTTTTGAAGATATGGTATCCAGAATTGTACACAATACTCCAAATGAGGTATCACCAAAGACTTATACAGAGACATAATCACCTCCTTCTTCCTGGCTTTCGCTCTTGCCTTTTCTGCCTGTTTAGCCATCTTCAGATAATTAAACAATCATGCCCAGGTCCTGCTCTTATATCAGGGACCGAAGTACTTCACCCTCTATACTGTACTGCTCTCTTGTATTTTTACAGCCCAAATGCATGACTCTGCTGCCAAATCTCAGCAGCCAAATCCTTTGCTAGATCCCGCTTCATGTTATCTATTCCTTCTTGGATGTCTATTCTATTACAGATTTTGGATAGTGCCACTGAACATTGGGCTCAGCGGGGTTTATCCCGCTAGCAGGTTCTGCTAACCGGATAAACCATTTTTGAATATCGGACCCTCAGTGTTTAAGTTAAAAAAAACCAAAACAAAACAACACAAAACAAACAACAATGAGCTTTTGCTTTCACACATGCAGGGTGCTGTGTTTTGTTGGAAGCTTGTTAGGGGCTTTAGTATTCTGGGATTAACTTTGGTATGAGGCTAGTGAGAACCTTCCTGTCTGCAGTAGGCCTAGCTATAAGAGATCTCTATGACATTCTTCATTTTCTCCTGTTCCCTGGTGCACCCTCCAAAACAAGAGAAGTTCCAATAGGATCTTAAGAAGATGACCCTTGGACTTAAAGCCCAAGCTTGAAGTCACAAGACAGGAATTGCCCAATCAGGAGTAATCAGAGTGACTGAATAATTCATTGAAGACCAGGATACGTTTAATTTTCTGTCTGTATCCCATTCTGTTCTGGTAGTTGTAGTGCCTGCTTTCTTACTAAATCCAGACCTGTCAATAGAAAAATACACCAAATCTTCATTGACATTCAGCATTACCTTTGGGAAGCACAAGGTCAAGTCTTGTATGTGCACCTCTGGAGCAGGGATCAACAACGTCACAAACAAAGACACTGTTAATTAAAAAGCAGACTTGCACAATTATCCATGGGGGTCTCGATGGCACTTAGCAACAGCAGAAGAGAGAGAAATCGCGAAAACCAAGACACCCTGCTAAAAAGACCTCCCTAAGCAATGCTAATCTGAAAGATATTCCCAAGTGCTCTGTTTGTTTTTTCTTGCACATATTCTAGTATTAAGGTCAAAACTCCCCAGTTCCATTACATTGCTTGAAGCCACTTGTAGGAGTAAAGCTGCTTTCTCTTATTAGAACATGTTACTTGGACTGTAGGCTGTGCAGAGCTCAGATGTTTAATTAGTTAATACCATCTGTCATCCAGAGATCTCTCCTCCTCCTGCTTCAGATAACTGCTTTGCTGTAAATACAGCTCTTTAAGTCTTGTTTGTGTTCATGAGATTTATTCTATGTTGGAGAGCTCTTCATGAAAAAGGACAGCATCATTGCATTGACTTTTTTCTGTTCAAATTGGTTTCCCTTTGGCTTGTGGATATTCCTGGGCAAGGGCATACCAGTTCAAAGAGAGAAAAAGGGAGAGGTGGGGTCTGAGTATCCTGAAGGGCAGGCGGATTCTGCACGTTTATTGTGTACAGAACATATTCCGTGCGGTCCCTTGACATACTGCAAGCTTTTAAAACCAACAGCTAAACTGTTACAGTTCTAGCATAGGCTGCCAAACTTTGTAGTTACCAAAAACACAAGGACCACAATATAGGATATCAACTTCCACTCTGTGTAATCTTATATCCTATAACAATAACTACTCCAGCATATTATCTGGTTCAGGAAAAATAATTTTTGTCGGACATTTAAATGAGGTCGCTATTAAACAGCTTCCCCCAAGAAGTCCATTTTTCTCTTTAAAATGTGATCTTACAATGCAAAGGCCATACAACCCAAAAACACCAATGCATTTTCAACTTATCGGAATAAAGTTCTGCTTCAAGGTACACTCAATCAGGAATAGGTTCTGTATCTTCATTTTTCATTTGCACACTTGATAGAATTAGCAATCCATTCTGGAGCTCTGTCGGCTATGAATGCAATAATGGTCACGGCGTTTTTTAAGCTCAAAACCACTCCACCCGGACTTCCAGTGACGTCATCGGGATAGATGGTGGGGTAGAAGGAGAGCTCCGCCATCTAAGCCTGCGAAAAAGGGGCTTAATTACCCCTACTTGAGCTAAATGTGAGGGGCACAGGAGGGGCATCGGTGCCGCTAGAACCGAGTGTCGGGAGCGGCGAAAAGAGGCGGATCGGCCCTGTATATGCGATCCATTTGAAGGAGGTGCCCTAAGAGAGGCCGGAGACGCCGACCGCGTGGTGGGCCCGCAACCGCGGCTTGAGCGCAAGAAGTGTGGAGAGGCCGAAGCAGAAAGGAGCGCTAAGTGAACGGCCTGGCAAGTGGAACTCCCGGTTACCGGGTAGTGCAGCGGAGCGGCGGTTCTGGTGGAAAAATCCAAAATCCACCGCGGCAGGAGGGCCGAAGCGCACAGTAATCTCCGCTTGCCTGTTTGAAGTGAGAAGCCGAAGGGATTAGCGTGCGGCGGTGGCTTGAGTAGCGCAGCTTGCTCCGACAGTGCCGATCGTGGAGGAGGACCAGGCAGAGTCTGTGGAAGTGCAGAGCGATATAAGAAGTGAGGGGGAAGCGTCTACAGTGTGGAGGGGGCATAGAGGAACCCCGAAGGAGCAGCCAGTTGTGGAGACAGAAGGAAACCAGCACGGAGTGAGGTGAGAGCACCACCAGGCAAGGAGGGTAGCGGAGAGGAGGCCACAGAGGGACCAGAGCCCAGGAGGAGTGGAGGAGAGAGTTTGTTCTTAAGGGGCCTCAAGGCCTAGACGTTGCAGGAGGGACAGGGAGAGGAGTGGTCCCAGTGCAGCAAAATAGACCACAGCAGCAACACCCTACAGTATCTTCAGTCAAAGTAATAAACACTGCTGTGCCATAAAACGATCCTAACCCTGAGCAAAGATGGATAAAACTAAAGCAGGGATGTCAGCGCGAAAGAAGTTGGCAGAATTTCGATCATCGTACGGAGCAGTTCAGAGTGGCAAGGAGGGGGTCAAAGAGAACAGCAAACAGTCAGCAGAGTCCCAGGCGCTGGGAGAAGAGTTGGAGCGAAGCTGTAGCCCTGGAGGGATTGCACAACTGAAAGACTGGCTCACTGAGTTGAAGGAGGAGATTAAATCAGACATCGGTGGGGTGGCGCGTGAGCTCAGAGAGTCCATACGCTCCCTGAGGCAAGATATTGGTGAGATAGGCAATCGATTGGAAGACATGGAGACCCAAATGCAGCAGCAGGGGGAGGAAATGGACAAGCTGCAAAAAGGCTGGGCAGACCTTAAACGCGCTCAGGAGGAGCAGCAGCTGAAGGCGGAGGACCTAGAGGATAGATCCAGAAGATGCAATCTCCGGGTCCGGGGCCTCCCAGAAGAAGCTAGGTATCGAAACTGTGAGAATGTGATTGTTAAAATCTTTAGTTCCCTGCTTGAGACAGCAGACTCAAAGGGGGGCACCGAGATCAAATTGTCACAAATAGAGAGAGCACATAGGAGCCTGGTCCCCAAAAGAGACAATAAACCAAGAGACATTGTGGTATGCTTGGGCTCTTTCAGGATCAAAGAAAGGTTGCTGATGGCAGCCAGGAAAGTGCGGCAGTTCCAGTGGGAAGACCACTCACTGGAGTTTTTTCAAGATCTATCCGGGGGAACACTGCAGCGCAGGAGGGAATTCAAGGAAGTTACGAAATACCTGAGAAAAGAGGACATAAGATATAAATGGCTGTTCCCATTTGGCCTGTTGTTCACGGCCAGGGGCAGGTCGAAACGGGTGCAAACTAGAAAGGAAGCATGGGGAGCGCTGAAAGACTTGGAGATGCCGAACATCCCTGAAGGGTGCGGGACTTTAGCCTGACAGACAGCTACCACGTTGACGTCCTCACATTCATCTTAGAGAGCTCAGCGGTGGCACCGTGTCCCAGCGGAGGGCCGAAGATTGGCGCGATTGCAGGGGGAGAGCCCCAGGACAAGAGCTGAGGTGAATGGAGCGGGTTGAAGCAGAACAGTTATAGCTATGGGATTTGCAGTAATGTTATGTATATATATTTTAAGTGTTTGGCTGTTGCTGTAGGGGCGCATTAGGAAGGGGAGGGTAGAGGGGGAGGTAGTAAGAGGTTAAAAGGGTCAGGGGGTAGGGAGGGGGATGAAGGAGGGGAAGAACAGGGACGCGGAGTGAGGGGTTGGGGAAGGCAGGAGGGGGTAGGTTGGGGTTAATGTGGGGGGGATAAGGGTGAGAGTGGGGGGTGATGAGGGATGGAAGGGGAGGGACAGGCAGGCCCGGAGGCAGTCACCATAATGGAAGACGAATCTCTCTTCGGAGAGAGTTGTGGGGGGGGGGGGGGGATGGAGTTGGGGAGGGGAAGAGGGGGGGTGGGGGGGAGGGGGGGAGGATTTTAGACGGGCTGGTGGTGGGGAGTGAGGTATATCAGAATGGGTGAATTAAAAATTGTATCGTTAAATGTTAAGGGCCTGAACTCGCCTTTTAAGCGGCAGAAGCTGTATGATGAGCTGGCTCGCCAAAAGGCGGGGATAGGGCTGATACAGGAAACGCACCTTACCAAAACAACGGAGTTTATGGTCAAGCCCAGAGGATTTGGGTCTGTCTCCACGCCTCTAACACAGTTGAGAGAAAGAAAGGGGAGGTGGCCATAGTGTTAGCCTCCAGGTTAAAGACCCAGGTGCATTCCGTTGTCAGGGATAAGGGAGGGAGATATATCCTGGCGAGGGTGCGGGTGGGGAATGAGTGGTACTGCATCGTGAATCTATATGCTCCCACGGGGTCACAGGGTGAATTTTGGAAGCAACTGCGGAGGAAGTAGGAAACATGGGGGAGGGTACCATAATATGCGGTGGAGATTTTAATCTTACCTGGAATCCAGCAAAGGATGCAACTGGGGTTCGAGAGGGTAAGTGGGCGGATAGGAAAAGATACCGAGAGTTTGTGGTGCAGAATGGACTGGTTGATGCGTGGTGGTTACAATACCCAGGGAGGAGACAATTTTCATATTTTTCGCCCATGCACGGGTCATACTCCCGGATAGATGCAATTTGGGTTTCTAAGGAAGCAGGGGGTCGGGTTATGGAAGCAGCTATGGAGGCCATTATATGGTCTGACCGTGCCCCTGTGATGGTTTCCCTGCGAATGGTGGCTGAAGGGAAGGGGCTTCAATATTGGAGATTAAATGAGTCATTGCTGAATGACGAGCGGGTCCGGGAAGAGGTAGGGAGGGAAACTAGGGAGTACTTTACAACTAATGATAACGGGGAGGTTGCATGGGGAGGGGTCTGGGATGGCTACAAGGCAGTGATACGAGGGGTGCTCATCAAGTGGGGAGCACGGATAAAGAGGGAAAGAGAGAGCAGGGAAGGGGCTTTGAGGATTCGTTTATTAGAACTGGAAGAGATGGATGCGCGGGGGAGGTCGAGATCTCATCGGAGACAGGTAATGGTGGTGCGGGCACAGTTAAATGAGCTGCAGACAGACCGTATACAGTACCAGATGCAACTTTTACGGCAAGAGGTCTTTGAGGGGGGAGATAAGGCCGGGAAATATTTGGCGCAGAGGCTACGACAGAGAAAGCTGCGCTCCTATATCATCCGAATTCGCCCTAAGGGAGGTGCTGAAGTAAATAAAGATGGAGAGATTAGGGATGCCTTTAGAGAGTTTTACCAGGAGCTTTATAGAGTTTGCGACTCGGCAACAGAGGAAGGTGTGAGCAGATATCTCGACTCAGTAAGCTTGCCTAAACTGGGGAGGGAGGAGCAAGGTGAAATGAATAGGCCGATAAGTGGGGAGGAGGTGCAGAGGGCAATTCGGCAATTAAAAATTGGGAAAGTTCCAGGACTAGATGGATTAACAGCGCCTTTCTATAGGCGGTTTGGGAATCTCCTGATTGAGCCGCTGGTGAAGTTATTTAACTTGCCCAAGGAGGGAGGGAGACTTGTGGACACGATGGGGTGGGCGGGGATTACGGTTATTCATAAGGAGGGGAAAGACCCGCAGGACTGCTCATCTTACCGGCCCATTTCTCTGCTTAACCTTGATGCCAAGCTACTAGCAAAGGTACTAACAGCGAGACTAAACAAGGTAATTGGAAAGTTAATACATCAGGACCAGGCGGGCTTCATACCTGGTAGACAGGTTGCAGACAATATTAGGATAATATTGAATATAGTGTGGTCAATTGAAATGAGCGGGGAGGAAGCCTTGCTCCTGTCGCTGGACGCTGAAAAAGCCTTCGATCAAGTAGCATGGCCCTTCCTATTTTAAGTGTTAGAGAGGGTTGGGCTGGGAAATGAATTTCTGGCTTGGATAAAGGCACTGTATGAACACCCGCAGGCATGTGTGAGGGTGAATGGGGCGTATTCGGGGGTTTTCGCGTAGGGGAGAGGGGTACACGGCAAGGGTGCCCTCTTTCGCCATTGCTCTTCGCCATAGCATTAGAGCCGTTTGCACAGCGGGTGCGAGAAAGAGCGGATATCCTGGGATTACAGGTGGGGACGAGGGACTATAAGATTTCCCTGTTTGCAGACGATATTATTTTAAGCTTGGGTAGACCTACAGTGAGCATTCCAGTAGTGATGTGGGAGCTGAAGGAATATGGCAAGTTGTCGGGATTTACCATTAACTGGACTAAATCGGAGATCTTAAACTTAGCGGTCTCTGGAGCCGGGCAAGAACGGTTGGCCAAGCAATACCTTTTTAAGTGGGCAAAGGACAGTATAAGATATTTAGGAGTACGTCTCAGTAACAAAACGGCAGAACTATATAAATTAAACTATGGGAAGGTACTAGGGCAGATTGAAAGTTGGTTGGGGGAAGGGGTTTTTATCATGGTTTGGGCGTATAGCGACAGTTAAAATGATGTTGGTGCCGCGCTTGCTGTTTTTATTCCAGACGCTCCCTATTGAGGTTCCGCGGAATAAACTGAAACAGGTGCAAGGGATGGTGAATAGATTTATATGGCAGCAGAGAAGCCCAAGAGTGGCAATGAGCACACTGCAGAGAGCGAAAGACGAGGGGGGGCTGGGAATTCCTAATCTGGTGAAATACTACGAGGCCGCGCAACTGAAAACAGCTTATGAGTGGCAGCGAGATGAGGGGAAACAATGGGTGCTGATGGAGCAGGATCAGATGGGAGGGGCGGAACTGGAGAGGGTAATATGGAGGGGAGGAGCGGGTGCAGCTTCCCACACTCTTAGCCCCATGATAGTGCATAGTTTGAAGGTGTGGAAGCGGTATAAACAGCAGTTGGTATCGGGAAAAGGATACACACAGGGCATGGGATTAGAAGCTTGTTTTGAGAAGGGGCAGGGGCCGGATGTGCGGACCCTTCGGAGGTGGGCTAAGGGGGGGCTGACGCAAGTCTCCCAACTCGTGCATAACCAGGAGATCTATGGGTTTGAGGGTATTAGGGATCTCTACGGGTTGACAGGGAATGACTATTATGCGTATCTCCAGCTTTGCCATTGTCTTAGGCGACCAAGAGTGTGGAAGGACCTATGGGGACGTAGGAGTTGGTTTGAGGTTTTATGCTCAGGGCATTTGGGACAAAAGGGGGTAGTATCACGAATATATAGGGGTTTGTTGGAGACAGGGGAGAGTAAATTACCGTATATGTTGAAATGGGAGGAAGATTTGGGGGTAGAGTGGAGTGAGGAGGAGTGGCTTAAGGTGCTTAGGATTATAGCGCATGTTTCCATCTCTGCATCCCTAAAGGAAAATGCCTATAAGGTGTTGTCCCGATGGTATTGGATGCCTGTCCGCCGCTTGAAAGCTGGGCTCAGACGGGGCGACCAATGCTGGCGGGGTTGCACTGCGAGGGGGGACTGGATGCATATGTGGTGGCAGTGTGCTACGGTGTGGGCATATTGGGCGAAGGTCCTGGAAGTGATACATGAGATGACAGGACATAAAGTGCCACAAAAGCCTGAAACATGCTTGCTGCATTTGCTAGATGAGGAGATACCCCGGAGGGAGGCGGGGGTCCTACATCATTGCCTCGTAGTGGCCCGTTGTGAAATAGCCCGACACTGGGGGGGACAAAGTGCCCCGCAGGTGTCTGGTTTCGTCCGCAGAGTGAGTGAAGTGGGGCTGATGCACCGGTTGACAGAGCTGCGCCGGGGGGTGGGGGGTGGGGGAAGGAGCGGGACACAATGGGAGAGGGTGTGGAAATGGGTGGTGGAATGGAAGGAGGGGAAGGGCCTTAGGGGGAGGTAGTAAGGTGCGGAAGTAGGTGGGAGAGGTGGGACTGGCGGGGGGGGATAGCCGGGATAGGTAGGGTTCTGATTTGCAGGAATTGATATATGTGGCTGTAATTGGTGGGGAGGGGGGAGGGGGGGGAAGCTAGCATGGGGGAGTTGCCCGGGTTTGGTGAACTCTTTAGAGGGTGATTCAGGGTGGGGGATTTAACTTTCATAGACTAATGTTATTAGAGTGGGGGAATTTGATTAACAGTTTTGATCATGGTAGTGGGGTCTTTTGCGTGGGAACAGTTTTCTTCGGAAACCTTGTTTTATAGTGGTGATGGGGGGGGGGGGTTGGGGATAACTTGTTGTATTAAAAATGTTGTTTATTGGTGTGTTGTTCATTAATAAAAATTTAAAATGAAAAAAAAAAAAACCACTCCACCCACATGATGATGCAAGGGGGAAGGTTCTTCAGCAAAGAGTATACCAATCAATTTGTGCATTTAACCCATGTGGAGAAAGTGCATTTAAATTGAAAATCCAAAATTACTCCTTTTTATTAAGTAGTGCATCCCTGTCACCACCTCGCCACTTTTAGAGGATATGTTGCAGAATACGCCAGCAAAGATCTGTGAAGGTATGCTCATAATGTATACAATGTTCCATCACAGGGACAGTCATAGTACTGGTATTCAATCCCGATTTATGCTCATAACTTATTGATGTAAATAGTTTACACTACAATCAAAGTTTATTTACCTGAGTTGTAAAATTACCCTGTTGTCCAAGTTGTTAACCCTGTTTAATGTAACTCAGACATTTTTGTGTACTGAAATGTTTTGTTTGATGTAAACCGCGCTGATGTCAAATAGTGCGGTATATAAGAAATGTAAATAAATAAATAAATAAAATAAATATAAGTATGCTTTCATAGAACGGCATGTACGTCCAACATATAACTTCAAACAGGGGCATAAAAGGCAATACACCACATAATTGGTGTCAGAAGTAGTGTGTCCATTGGATCGACAAATTTTTTTGAGATCCTGGATCTTGCCATACAGCACCCTCAATAGTGGAATTACAAAAAGAACAACCTCCACATACAAAATGGCCAACTGGACTATCATCGTTCACCACCATAGGCCAGGTCACAGAAGGGCTGACAAAATTGGCAACATTCCTCCCCGTGACACCAAGTATGTGGGGTATTGCCATTTATGCCCCTGTCTGAAGTTATATGTTGGACGGTAACCAAACAAAACCGTGGATTGCAATGGAAGGAAACTGTTTATTCAATAAATTAAATAAAACCAACCAGGGCCCGACACAGGCCGTGTTTCGCTACACCTTCTTCAGGGGCACGATTGGCTAAACATAAAAATAATGAATAAAATAATTAACATATTAATAATAAAGCAATTAAAAAACAGGACTGAAAACAATCTCTAATACATATAAACAGAAAATAATATAAAATATGTAGAATATATAAATTAGCACGCTTCAAAAACAACTTGGAACTACACATAAAAATGATGTAAAACTAAAAGTCTAAAAACATACTTACAAAACAATCTCATAATATAAATTATATAAATAAGGGATATATACATGCATATTTAATATAAAAAATAATATTGACATGCATAAAAATTGTAGACAAACCTATGACCTACTGGAGTGTGACAACAAACTAGCAAGCAAAAAGGGCTTCCAGACATAGGGATGGGACCAAACAAATAAACGGACAATACTCATATGTAAATAAATAAATTAATGTGAAATACCTAAAATTAAATAAAAATGAACCCAAAGGGGATAGGCAATATATGTACTTAAAAAAACTAAAAAAATTGCCAAACTAATCAACGTTACGTGCCTGTCTTGTGATTCTCTCATTGGTGTCTTGATAGGTGTTTGAGAAGATCTAATCCAATTGGTGCAAAATTGATACCAAAACACGATGTCAGATAATAAAATAGTGACACCCTGAAGGATACCATTTAAAAGTTAATGCAAATGAACAGCAAGCCCACTTATAATAAATAAACAAAATTAAAAATTAATAATACTATAATGGCATCTAAAATGTACAAATATAATGATTATTGTGCAAGGGACTAACAACCGAGGCAGGCAGACATATCTAACCCACTTGTTGAAAATTAAAAATGAAAGTTAAAAACTAAGGCCACTGTGCCAATAGTAAAAAGTTGAAAATTAAAAATGAAAGTTAAAAACTAAGGCCACTGTGCCAATAGTAAAAAATTGTCAAAACCAAAAAATTGTCAAGGCTGATATAAGACCAAGAATTCAATAGCGAGACAAGGATATGTAAAATAAAAAACAAATAAAGAATGCATATGAATTTGTACTCGTTAAAAACAGCCGGAGCAGGGACCCGCTACACCATGGCTGTATATGAATACTAAGCCAGCTGAACTGACATTATAAATATTGAATAAAAAGGCACACACTCATGGCGCGATTATGAACAGCCGTCTGGTGAACCTTCCGGCAAATTAAAAACGGAGCAAAAAACCACCAATCATCATATATTGTAAATAAAACAAACCAAATTATGTTACAAATAAATAAGTGTGTTTAAAATAACTATACTATAAAAAGGGGAGAGGAATTGTGCACATGAAGCATATAAATCAGTGCTTACAAATTACGAAATACACTTACTAAAAACCTTTATGCTGTAGACATTGACCACGACAAGACAAACGTGTCCTTAGCGCTACTCCATGATCCAAAACTGAAAAACGCCAGCGCATGCGCTCCAAAATGATTCATAGTAGCAATGTACAACGTGAAAACGTGATATGCAAATGCACCGCGAAACTGAAAGAATGCAACATAGCCAAAAAAGGGTAGGAAATGAGTGCATTCATACCTTTCTTGTGAAACCTGCCAAATCAAAAAATGGCACTAAATAAATGAAAAAACTTTTGATTATTTAAACCTCCCCATGACTTAAAGGATCCTGATAATAGAACCATTTAACTATCAACGGAATAAAAACAACACACGGTCTAAAAAATACAACCTAAGACCTAAGAAATTAGAAGAAACAATATAAAATAAACAATATAAAAAAAATATAAAAATGTTAAAAACAGCGCCGGTCTTAAATAATGAACGCAACCTTAATGCCTAACCATGCAAGCAATTGCAAACAAGGGTGGTAAAAATGATAACAAATGTGTGTGCTCCGCTGTTTTTAGCGTTTTTATATTGTTTCTTCTAATTTCTTAGGTCTACCATTGCCTGCACACTCAGGCATTAAGGTTGTATTTTTTAGACCGTGTGGATGCCAGAAGCCGGAGACATATAAGCTAAGCACTCAAATTCTTAAATTCTATACAAATTCAAATAAGTGGTGATATCTAGAGGGTCGTTGATGTGTGTGGGTTAGTCCATTCATGTGGTTTTATACCAGAAGTTGATGGCTGCCCGAGAGTCTGAGACCTCTCTAACCGCTTTAAACGCTGTTTCAAGCTCATTGATATTCAGAGATAAGTCATAAGGAAGACTGCAGAACACTTTTCTGTTGTAGTGCAGAGTATTTCGTAATTACTGTGTTATTGCTCTGACAAAAGAAAGACCGCAATTGAATTTTGACTATTTTATTATCTGACATCGTGTTTTGGTATCAATTTTGCACCAATTGGATTAGATCTTCTCAAGCACCTATCAAGACACCAGTGAGAGAATCACAAGACAGGCACATAACGTTGATTGGTTTGGCAATTTTTTTAGTTTTTTTAAGTACATATATTGCCTATCCCCTTTGGGGTTCATTTTTATTTAATTTTAAGTATTTCATATTAATTTATTTATTTACATATGAGTATTGTCCGTTTATTTGTTTGGTCCCATCCCTTTGTCTGGAAGCCCTTTTGCTTGCTAGTTTGTTGTCACACTCCAGTAGGTCATAGGTTTATCTACAATTTTTATGCATGTCAATATTATTTTTTATATTAAATATGCATGTATATATCACTTATTTATATTATGAGATTGTTTTGTAAGTATGTTTTTAGACTTTTAGTTTTACATCATTTTTATGTGTAGTTCCGAGTTGTTTTTGAAGCGTGCTAATTTATATATTCTACATATTTTATATTATTTTCTGTTTATATGTATTAGAGATTGTTCTCAGTCCTGTATTTTAATTGCTTTATTATTAATATGTTAATGTATTTTATTCATTATTTTTATGTTTAGCCAATCGTGCCCCTGAAGAAGGTGTAGCGAAACACGGCCTGTGTCGGGCCCTGGCTGGTTTTATTTAATTTATTGAATAAACAGTTTCCTTCCATTGCAATCCACGGTTTTGTTTGGTTTCTGTTCTAGCACGTGGATAAGTGCTTTTTTGTTGGGTTATATGTTGAACGTACACACCATTCTATGAAAGCACGCTTGTATGAACATAAATCAAGATTTAATACCAGAACTATGGTGTTTTTGGGTTGTATGGACTTTGCACTGTAAGATCATATTTTAAAGAGAAAAATGGTCGTCTTGGCGGAAGCTGTTTAATAGCGACCTCATTTAAATGTTTGACAAAAATTACTTTTCCTGAGTCGGATAATATACTGGAGTACTTACTGTTATAGGATTTAAGATTGCACGAACTTTGTAATTAAACCGTTTCGTAGCATGCATCATGTGTAATAACTGTGATAATCTGAGTTTTGTAAATTAATTCTAAACTCTCAAACAATTCTGTTCTAAATAAATAGAGTCATAGGTATGTGTAAAACAGAAAGTGGTGCTGAGGGAATTAAACAGAGAAGCAACTACAGATTCACTTGATAGCTCTGCAGATGTAATTGAATATGTCTAGTGGTCAGGCCTGTCCCTACTCCACACATACATTCATGCATTCTGAGGGCAGTGCAATGTGTGGAATAGATGAAATAAATGAATGCTTCTTGGAGAAGCTGGTTCATGAACCGACCAGAGGGGAAGCCATATAAGACCTAGTCCTTAGTGGAACACCAGATCTAGTGCAAGAGATAAGGGTGTTGGGGCCACTTGGCAATAGTGATCATAGCATGATCGCATTTGATTTAATTAGTGGAGGAGGGATAGTAAGGAAATCCACAGTACTGCCTTTTAACTTTCGAAAGGGAGACTATGATAAAATCAGGAAAATAGTTAAGAAAAAACTAAAAGGAGCAGTTGCAAAGGTTAAAGACTTACATCATGCTTGGGTGTTGTTGAAAAATACTATCTTGGAAACCCAGACCAGCTGTATTCCATGCATTAAGAAAAGTGGAAGGAAGTCCAAAAAACTGCCAGCATGGTTTAAAGGTGAGGTCAGAGAGGCTGTTGTTGCCAAAAAAGCATCTTTCAGGAAATGGAAAAAAGAGCCAAATGACGAAACCTGGAAACAGCACAAGCACTGGCAAGTCAAATGCAAGGCATTGAATAAGGCAGGCAAAGGGAGAATTTGAGAAGAAGCTTGCTGCGGAAGCAAAAATGCAAAATAAAGACTTTTTCAAGTACATTCTTAGCAAAAACCTGTGAGAGAGTCAGTTGGTCCATTAGATGATAGAGGGGTTAAAAGGGCGCTAAGAGGTGACAAGGCGATAGCAACGAATTCATTAAGTCTCTTTGCTTTGGTCTTTACTGAGGAAGATGTAGGGATGTTACCTAAGACTGAAGTAGTATTTAAAGGTGTGAAAGAATTGAAGGAAATATCGATACATCGGGAAGATGTATTACAACTATTAGATAAACTGAAGAGTAGCAAATCACCTGTGCCGGATGGTATACATCCAAGAGTGTTGAAAGAACTGAAATATGAGATTGCAGACCTGCTATTAGTAATCTGTGAACTATCATTAAAATCAACTCTAATACCTGAAGATTGGAGGATTGCCAATTAACTCCAGTTTTTAAAAAGGGTTACAGGGGTGATCCGGGAAACTACAGACCGGTGAGCCTGACGTCAGTACTGGGAAAAATGGTAGAAACTATTATAAAGAATAAAATTACTCAACATGTAGATAAGAACATAAGAACATAAGATATGCTATACTGGGTCAGACCAAGGTCCATCAAGCCCAGTATTCTGTTTCCAACAGTGGCCAATCTAGGTCATATGTACCTAGCAGTTTCCCCAAGAGACACAAGTTCCACAATGCTTGTACTGGGTCAAGCATTGATATCTTCGGTCACTTCTTAATAATGGTTTATGGACCTTTCCTCCAGGAACTTGTCCAAACCTTTTTTAAACCCAGCTACACTAACAGCCTTTACTACATCCTCCGGTAACAAATTCCAGAGTTTGATTACACGTTGAGTGAAAAAATATTTTCTTTTATTAGTCTTAAATAGTTTACCCTGTAGCTTCATGGCATGTCCCCTAGTCTTTCTATATTCTGATAAGGTAAACAACCGATCTACGTTTACCCGTTCCACTCCATTCATTAATTTATAGACTTCTATCATATCTCCCCTCAGCCGTCTCTTTTCCAGGTTAAAGAGCCCTAACCTTTTTAGCCTTTCTTCATAGGAGTATCCTTCCATCCCCTTTACCATTTTGGTGGCTCTTCTCTGAACCTTTTCTAAAATCGCTATATCCTTTTTAAGATACGGTGACCAGAATTGCACACAATATTCAAGGTGCGGTCTCACCATGGAACGATATAGAGGCATTATAATATCTTTTGTTTTATTTTCCATTCCTTTCCTTATCATACCTAGCATTCTATTTGCTCTCTTGGCCGCCGCTGCACACTGGGCCGAGGGTTTTAACATGGTATCCACAATGACGCCTAAATCTTTTTCCTGGGTGGTGGTTCCTAATGTGGAACCTTGCATCGTGTAACCATAGTTTGGGTTGTTCTTCCCTAGGTGCATAACCTTGCACTTATCCACATTAAATTTCATCTGCCATTTTGATGCCCAGTCTTCCAATTTATCAAGATCCTCTTAATTTTTCACAATCCTCTTAGGTTTTAACAACTTTAAATAGTTTTGTGTCATCTGCAAATTTGATAACCTCACTCGTTATTCCACTTTCCAGGTCATTTATGAATATGTCAAAAAGCAGCGGACCCAGCACAGATCCATGGGGTACACCACTATTCACCTTTCTCCATTGGGAAAATTGGCCATTTAGCCCTACCCTCTGCTTTCTATCTTTTAACCAGTTCCTGATCCACAATAGTACACTGCCTCCTATCCCATGACTCTTTCGTTTTGCCAAAAGTCTCTGATGAGGGACCTTGTCAAAGGCTTTCTGAAAGTCCAGATACACTATATCAACCGACTCACCTTTGTCCACCTGTTTATTCACACCTTCAAAAAAAACATAACAGATTAGTAAGACAAGATCTTCCTTGTCTAAAGCCATGTTGGCTGTCTCCCATTAGGTTGTGACTATCTACATGCTGAGTAATTTTATTCTTTATGATGGTTTCTACCATTTTTCCTGGTACTGACGTCAGGCTCACCGGTCTGTAGTTTCCCGGATCACCCCTGGAAGCCTTTTTAAAAATTGGTGTTACATTGGCGATCCTCCAATCTTCAGGTATTAGAGATGATTTTAATGATAGTTCACAGATTACTAATAGCAGGTCTGCAATCTCATATTTCAGTTCTTTCAACACCCTTGGATGTATACCAACCGGCCCAGGTGATTTGCTACTCTTCAGTTTATCTAATAGTTGTAAGACATCTTCCCGATGTATCGATATTTCCTTCAATTCTTCCGCACCTTTAAATACCACTTCAGTCATGGGTAACATCCCTACATCTTCCTCAGTAAAGACCGAAGCAAAGAATTCATTCAGTCTCTCCGCTACCGCCTTGTCGCCTCTTAGTGCTCCTTTAACCCCTTTATCATCTAATGGACCAACTGACTCTCTCACAGGTTAAAAGATAGATAGTCATGGCCTAATGGGAGACAGCCATCATGGCTTTAGACAAGGAAGATCTTGTCTTACTAATCTGTTATGTTTTTTATGAAGGTGTGAATAAACAGGTGGACAAAGGTGAGTCGGTTGATATAGTGTATCTGGACTTTCAGAAAGCCTTTGACAAGGTCCCTCATGAGAGACTTTTGGCAAAACGAAAGAGTCATGGGATAGGAGGCAGTGTACTATTGTGGATCAGGAACTGGTTAAAAGATAGAAAGCAGAGTGTAGGGCTAAATGGCCAATTTTCCAATGGAGAAAGGTGAATACTGGTGTACCCCGGGGATCTGTGCTGGGTTCACTGCTTTTTGTCATATTCATAAATGACCTGGAAAGGGGAATAACGAGTCAGGTTAAAAAATTTGCAGATGATACAAAACTATTTAAAGTTGTTAAAACCCAAGAGGATTGTGGAAAATTTCAAGAGGATCTTGATAAATTGGAAGACTGGACATCAAAATGGCAGATGAAATTTAATGTGGACCAGTGCAAAGTTATGCACCTAGGGAAGAATAACCCAAACTATGGTTACACGATGCAAGGTTCCACATTAGGAATCACCATCCAGGAAAAAGATTTAGGCATCATTGTAGATAACATATTAAAACCCTCGGCCCAGTGTGCAGCGGCGGCCAAGAGAGCAAATAGAATGCTAGGTATCATAAGGAAAGGAATGGAAAATAAAACAAAAGATATTATAATGCCTCTATATCGTTCCATGGTGAGACCGCACCTTGAATATTGTGTGCAATTCTGGTCGCTGTATCTTAAAAAGGATATAGCGTTATTAGAAAAGGTTCAGAGAAGAGCCACCAAAATGGTAAAGGGGATGGAAGGATACTCCTATGAAGAAAGGCTAAAAAGGTTAGAGCTCTTTAACCTGGAAAAGAGACAGCTGAGGGGAGATATGATAGAGGTCTATAAATTAATGAACGGAGTGGAATGGGTAAACGTAGATCGATTGTTTACGTTATCAGAATATAGAAAGACTAGGGGACATGCAATGAAGCTACAGGGTAAATTATTTAAGACTAATAAAAGAAAATATTTTTTCACTCAACGTGTAATCAAACTCTGGAATTTGTTACCGGAGGATGTAGTAAAGGCTGTTAGTGTAGCTGGGTTTAAAAAGGTTTGGACAAGTTCCTGGAGGAAAGGTCCATAAACCATTATTAAGAAGGGACCCAGGATATCAATGCTTGACCCAGTACAAGCATTGTGGAACCTGTGTCTTTTGGGGAAACTGCTATGTACGTATGACCTAGATTGGCCACTGTTGGAAACAGGATAATGGGCTTGATGGACCTTGGTCTGACCCTGTATGGCATATCTTATGTTCAATCACACATCAGGAGAACCACCAAAAATGCGTTCCACAAGATGAGACTAATCCAACGCCTCAAGTCTCTCCTCTCTCAGGAGCACTTCCGCACAGTCTACCAGGCACTAATAACTCCAATCCTAGACTTCTACAACCCAATCTATCTCGGCCTAACAAAGCAGACATTCAGGCCACTGCAAATGGCTCAAAACACAGCAGCACGCATAATATCTGGCTCATCAAGACAAGATCACATCACCCCCATTCTAAAAAATCTCCACTGGCTCCCAATCATCTCCCGCATCAAATATAAGACAGTCATAAACAAACATTTTCAAAATCAAACAACAGACCTCAGCACTCAGCCTACAACCACTCATACAATCCGACTGCAACACAAGACTGAGGAGGAGAGGCACCTCCAACCTCATCGATACACCAAAGGACTTCACCAAGGTACGCAAGGATACTGCAAAACAAGCGCTATCGCTGGCTGCACCTGCAATTTGGAACACCCTCCCTGATGACCTACGATCGACAACAGACATCAAGGACTTTCGGAAACAGCTCAAGACGACCCTCTTCATCGAACACTATGGTAACGTAACATAACCTGCCCACCAACAAGAACTACAGACCAACCCCCCTCCCTTCTCATTCATGTACATAGTATTGTAAAATAGCGCACGCTGTAAATAGCCCACCACGAATCAACGCTACCCTACACACACACACACATTCTCTGTTTATCACTGCATGCACACACAAAAAGTCAGTATTCTTCGATTGTTTGCTTTGTGGACCGCCTTGATTGAAGGAGAAGGCGGAATAGAAATCCTTTTAAATAAAATAAATAAATTATAATGCCTCTGTATCATTCCATGGTGCGACCACACCTTGAATATTGTGTGCAATTCTGGTTGCCGTATCTTAAAAAGGATATCACGTTATTAGAAAAGGTGCAGAGAAGAGCCACCAAAATGGTAAAGGGGAATGGAAGGATACTCCTATGAAGAGAGGCTAAAAAGGTTAGGGCTCTTCAACCTGGAAAAGAGATGGCTGAGGGGAGATATGATAGAGGTTTATAAATTAATGAATGGAGTGGAACGGGTAAACGTAGATCAATTGTTTACGTCATCAGAATATAAAAAGACTAGGGGACATGCAATGAAGCTACAGGGTAACCTATTTAAGACTAATAAGAGAAAATATTTTTTCACTCAACGTGTAATCAAACTCTGGAATTTGTTACTGGAGGATGTAGTAAAGGCTATTAGTGTAGCTGGGTTTAAAAAAGGTTTGGACAAGTTCCTGGAGGAAAGGTCCATAAACCATTATTAAGAAGGGACCCAGGATATCAATGCTTGACCTAGTACAAGCATTGCAGAACCTGTGTCTTTTGGGGAAACTGCTAAGTACGTATGACCTAGATTGGCCACTGTTGGAAACAGGATACTGGGCTTGATGGACCTTGGTCTGACCCAATATGGCATATCTTATGTTCTTATGTATCCACATATACTACAAGAGCTAACTCCTAAAATCCTATCTAAGTAACATATGAGGTCCACCACCTTTGCACCTGGCAGGCAAGTAGCCAAGTGATCTTCATACCCACCAGTCACCTGGCAATCTACATTCCTAATGACTGAATTGTCAATCACAATAGCAGTCCTTCCTCTTCCCTCCTGAATTTGCACCCCTGGAGACGCATTCTTAGTGTAAGAGGGTAATGCATCACCTGGAAGCCAGGTTTTAGCTACAGGATCACTTCTGCCATAGCAAGGTGGTGATGTCCTGAAGATGATCTTTCTTCTCCAAGCCAACACAGGGGATGTCGGATTGGAGGTGGGATTGCTGTATAATGTGCTAGAAAGACTGCATAAACTAAAGAATAACAAATCACCTGGACCGGATGGTATACATCCCAGGGTGCTAAAAGAACTCAAATATGAGATTGCAGACCTACTATTAATAATCTGTGAACAATCATTAAAATCATCTGTAGTGGGGAGGAAGTGATGTCACCGGAGCCAATGGCAGCTTGAAAGAGCTGCTCCGGCACCGACCCAGCCATTAAATAGAAAAGCACAACCCCCCGGAGGTGGAAAGTGGTGGCCCCGGGTGCGGGAAGGTGGTGGGAGGCGACCGCGATCGACGGAACGCCGGCGGCAGTAGAATCAAGCGGCGGTGAGCCGCATGAGCGGGAGGACCGTGTGGCCGCGTGGAGGGCAGAAAATGGCGCCCGGAGGAACGGTGGAGGAGGCATGAGAGGCAGGTAGAAGATGCAGCCCCATGCCTTTAAATGTTTTGAAGCTCTCCAGAGTGGGAAAACAGCGGTGCACAGTGGTGCTGGAGGTGAGAAGGGGCCGAAGAGGGTGGCCCATAGGCTCTCAGAAGGCAGAGAACGCTGAGAGCCTGCAGTGTTGAAGCCAGTGGGAGAGCTGTGAGACCGGTGTGACTCGTGGTGGGGCACTGAGAGGAACTGGCGGCAGCTGAGCATCAGCAGAAGGACAGTGTATCCCAGTGAAGTGCGAAAGAAAGAGCTCTGTAAGTCCGCACATAGTGCTTGGGAGCCTGAGAATAGAAAGACCAGTGCAGTGCCTGACAGAGAAATCCGGTGCTGAGATGACCACCAGAAGGAAAGCTGCAGATCTCAGAGAATATGTGTACTCAGGGCCGCAAGGAGGGAAGGGCGATACAGGACAGATGGAGATCAAAAAGCTCCAAGAAGGGCACGGTGCGCAGGGAGGAGAAGTGGAGATGGAGAATGTAAAAGACCCTGGAATGGAATATACGCAAAATGTCACAAGAGCGGAGCTCAGAGACTGGTTTCTTGAAATTAAAAATGAGGTGCAGTCAGTGAAGAGTGAGTTGAACAAAGTGCTGGGGCCCCTGAAGGAAGAAGTTGGAGAACTGGTGTGCAGAATGGGAGATCATGAGAACAGGTTACAAGAGATTGAACAACAACAGGAAGGAGAGGCACAGAGAAATGTACAGTTGGGATCACAATACGAGGCCCTGTTGTATAAGTTGGAAGATTTGGAAAACCGTTCTTGACGAAATAATTTGAGACTCTGCGGAATACCAGAGGAGAAAGAATTTCAGGACAGTGAAGAGGTTGCACGTTCAGTGTGCCTGGAGGCTCTACGGAAGGGAGGTGAGGAGGTGACCGCTATGGACATACAACTTGAAAGAGCACATCGTGCACTGGGAAAGCCAGTTGGCAACAAACCCAGGGACATTATCATCTGCCTAGCACGTTATAAAATTAAGGAGAAAATTGTTAACAAAATGAGGAGGGAAGGAGCCCTCATGTGGCAGGGTTACCCAGTGCATATATATGAAGACCTCTTGGCGGGCACGTTGCAGAGGAGGAGGGCGATGCAGCCCGTTACCCAACTACTGCGTCGAGCGGACATTAAATACAGATGGCTGCATCCCTTTGGATTATCGTTTACCTTTAAAGGGCGGACATGGCGGACACAGACACCGGAGGAGGCAATGAAGGCCATCCGGGACGTGGGACTGAGCACCCAGGCGGCAGTCCTGGGGACAGGCCCCTCAACAGGAGAGTGGCAGGGGCAGGGTGGGGGAAGCCCAGAGCGCAGGAAGAAAAGAGCGGCTAGACAAGGGCAGGAGCTGCAAGAGGAACGGCTGATGGAGGAAACTTGAAGAAGCCTGAGGACTGAAACATAAAAGAAAATGCTGGTCTGAGTGTTGTGGTTAAGAATGTTTGTATAAGTATCCTATAGGTATTTTGTACAGTAATATGGGGGAGATGAGGGTGGGGAGGTGGGGAGAGTGTGGAGAGGGGGGAGGGAGTAGGAAGATAGGAGGGGAGGGAAGGAAGGAGATGAGGAAGGGTAAAGGGAGGGGGGTACAGGGTAGAGAGGGGGGGGGCGGAGGGGAACGGAAGGCGGGGCAAAGCGGGAGTAGGAGTGGAACGTGGCGAGGGAAGGGGGGAGGTGACTATGGGGTGGGGGAAGAGGGTGGAGGGTGAGAGGGATGGCGGAAGGGAGGGGGGAAGGGATTTGTGAAGGTGTAAGGCTGGGGAAGGTAGGGGGCGCACTACTCCTGAGTTATCCTCTGGAAGTGAAGGAGGATGTGGGAGGGATGGGGAGGGAGGGGGGGAGGGGGTATGATGACTTGGGAAGGACGAAAGGGGTAAGAAATAAGAGGGGGGGAGGAGGGGGGGGGAAGGAAGGGGGGAGGAAGGGAGGGTGGGGAGAACCTGGGAGGGGGTGTGGGAAGCAGAGAAGGCTAAAGATTATGACATTGAATGTAAAAGGGTTGCGTATGAGACAGAAACGAAGATTGGTGGAGATGGAAGGTAAAAGAATAGGTGCAAATATTATGTGCATACAAGAAACACATTTGCGGGTGGGGCAGGAATATTTGTTGGAATCAAGGCAATACCCCAAGGTGGTTCTGGCGGGACAGAGACTAAACTCTCGGAAAGGGGGGGTGGGAATCTTGGTGGGGGGGAGTACCAGAATATGGTGAAGGGTATCAGGCGAGGGAAAGGAGGTAGATGGGTGGGGGTATTATTGCAAATTGAAAGGGAGGAGGTATGGGTGATAAGTCTGTATGGTCCCAATGAGAAGCAGGGGGAGGCGTATGAACAACTTTTGAAGGAGCTGGAGGGATTTGGGAGTGTTCCAATAATAATGGGGGGGGACTTTAATTTGATGTGTAACCCCAGAATTGACACAAGTGGGGGGCAGGGGGGAGGAGGGCGAGGGGATAGATGCAGCCTGCATAAATTGCGAGAAAGCCTGGGTCTGGTAGATGTTTGGAGAAGCTGGCATCCGGGGGAACGGAAGTACACATTCTATTCACAAGTGCATAGCTCATATAGTAGGCTGGACATGATATGGGGGGGCGGAATCTGGTTGGAGAGAATACAGGAAGTGGAACATGGTTCAATCACCTGGTCGGACCACGCTCCAGTGAGCGTACGATTTGATATGGGTAGGAAAGATGACAGTCTAAAATTCTGGAGACTCAATAATTCCCTGTTAGAGGAGGAGGAATATGTGGGGAAGATTAAAGATAGTATAAAGGAATACCTCCGGCTAAATGATACGGGGGAGGTATCTATGGGGGTGATATGGGATGGCTTAAAGGCAGTAATTCGCGGACAGTTGGTCAGTTTGGGGGCACTGGTAAAGAAAGAAAAAGGGGCAGTGGAACGGGACTTATTGCAACAGCTGCGGCGCTTAGAGGAGGTACATCAGAGGGTGGTGGACCCACGAACTCTTGCGGAACTCCATAAGGTGAGAGCGGAGTTGAGTAAATTGCGGGCCCAAGAGAGAGCATTCCAACTGGCAGTATTGAAGCAGGCCCATTTTTAAGGGGGTAATCGGGCGGGGAGGATGCTGGAAAGTCGCCTGAAGGGGAGAAGGCAGGCAGCGTATGTTGAGGGTATTCGGAATAATAAAGGAGAATGGATACACAACTCTAAGGGAATTAGGGGAGTGTTTCGGGAGTATTACGAGAAACTGTATGAAAGTGAACTGAAGGTGGGAGAGAGGGATACTGCAGAATTTTTGGAGGAGTGTGGTTTATTACAGGTGACTGGGGAGGAAAGGGAATATCTTGGGTGGGAAATACAGGAGGAGGAGGTGAGGAGGGCTATAACAACGTTGAAATTGGGGAAGGCGCCAGGGTTAGATGGGTATACGGCGAAGTTCTATAAGGTCATGTCGGAACAGATTACACCCATATTTACCAAGGTAGTAAATAAGGTGCTTCAGCGGGAGGGACTCCCGCAAACAATGGCGGAGGCTGGTATAACGGTTTTGCCGAAACCGGGCAAAGATAAGGGGGTATGCGGATCATATAGACCCATATCCTTAATAAATTTGGATGCAAAGATTTTGGCAAAAGTACTGGCAAATAGGATCCAGGATGTAGTGCCGCAAATGATTCACCCGGATCAGACGGGCTTTGTGAAGGGGCGTCAGGGTAGTGATAATGTGAGAAAGGTTCTGAATGTTATGTGGCAACTTCAGAGCACTAAAGAAATGGCAGTGCTAGTCACAGTCGACGCAGAAAAGGCTTTTGATCGGGTGGAGTGGTCTTTTATGTTTCAAGTTTTGGAGAAAATGGGGTTTGGAGGGAAATACATCAGTTGGATAAGAGCTCTATATCAGGGACCGCGAGCTAGAGTTCGGGTAAACGGTGGGTATTCTGAGAGTTTTGAGCTCCAGAGAGGTACCAGACAGGGCTGCCCATTATCGCCCTTATTGTTTGCATTGGCTATCGAGCCGCTGGCAGCTTACATTAGACGAGCGGGGGATATCAAGGGGGTACGGATGCGCGGGAGGGAGGAAAAGATTGGACTGTTTGCGGATGATGTTATATTCACTTTGACACAGCCGCTTACAACATTATCAGTGCTACTGATGGCTATACAAAGGTACAGCCACTTAGCGGGATATAAAATGAATCAAGGGAAAACAGAACTGCTGGGATTTAATTTGGCACCCAGGGTGGAAGAGAGCTTGCGACATCACTTTAAGTTTCGGTGGGTGGCAGGGAGTTTTAGATATTTGGGGATCCAGCTGGGGACCCCTCTCTTCAGGATTAAGCAATGGAATTATCAGGGTTTGGTAGAGACTATCAGGCAGAATTTCTCACGTTGGAGGGGGTTGTATCTGTCATGGTTGGGGCGCATTGCAGTGGTGAAAATGAATGTTCTTCCAAGGTTGTTGTATGTATATATGTCCCTGCCGTGTAGGTTGGTAAGAAAGGAAATAGATAAGATGCAAAATCTGCTTCTGCAGTTTATTTGGGATGGAAAGCGCCCGAAAGTCGCTCGGGCGACTATGTATAGGTCAAAAGAGGAGGGGGGGGTTGGGGGTCCCATCGTTGCTTAGGTACTATGAAGCAGCGCAACTTCGGGCACTGTTTGCATGGAAGGAGGGGGTGGAGAGGCCTGGGTGGGTGGAGATGGAGGGAGAGGAGGGGGTAGAGGTGGGAGCCTGGATCTGGGACCCTGGGGGGGGGAGGGAAGGGGAAGGGAGAAGGGAATCCCTATAGAGAACTTACAAGACAGGTTTGGGTGAAATGGAAGGGGTACCTACTAGGGGGGAAACAGTACTCCCGGGAAACTCCTTTTCAGAGCATAATGGAGGGGAAGATGGGGGAGGCAGTGGGGGGGAAAGGGTTGCGGAAGTTGGGCCAATTGGTGGGGGTGGGGCTTTGAGGAGTTGAAACAGAAATATTGCCTGGAGGAGCAAGATCGATATGCCTATGTAAGTCTGTGGTACTGGCTCCAGCGGAGGGAGGTGAAGCAAGATTGGATGGCGAAACCTACATCATTTGAGGAGATGATGGGGAGTAAAGGGATGCCTAATTGGATCATATCGACGTTATATAAACTTCTGGGGGAATTTAAGCAGGGGGATATACGGGGCCAGTTACAATGGGAGGAGGAGCTGGGAGGGCAGTGGGATGCTGAGAGGTGGGAAAGAATTTATATTCGAACCCATAAATTAGCTCCGGGAACAGCAATGCTGGAAAACAGCTATAAGCTACGGTTAAGAATGTATTGGACCCAGAGGCGTAGCGTGGGGGGTGCAGGGGGGGCCGGCCGCACCGGGCGCAACATGGGGGGGGGGCGCACTCGCAGCTCTCTGCAGTGCTGGCTGTGCGAATCGGTCCGAAGGCACAGTAGACGCTGCAATCGGCCAGTCGCTCAAACCACACCTAAAACAAAAGCAGGGTAATCCCTTTGAGGTGAATGCAGATTGCTGGCCCCCAATGAAGCCGTTTGGTGAAACAAGGACCTTGTTGGGCAAACTGCTTACAGGGTAGGGTAGGCACGCTGCGCGCATCATTTAAAGTGATTGGCTCCGCTCGAGGTTGAGCTGAGCGGAGCCAATCAGTGCCGCGGGAGCTGCATGTGCTCCGGCGTTTGCAGCGTGGCCGGAGCACATGCGATCAGGCGCCCAGGAGGCAGAATCGTTGCTGGGGAGCGTCGTTGGCAGCGGAGGGAGCAGGTCTGGGCCGGAGGCATTGATCGGGCCCGGTGTGTCCTCGGATCGCTTGGAGATCAGCGTGCTGGCTGTGGAGTGATTTGCAGGTGAGTAGGTTTATGGCCACAGTGTTAAAAAAAAAGGAAGGCAGGGCAAGGACGCCGGGGTTGTAGGGCTCGTTTAATATATGAAATAAAGTAATACAAAAAAATAATAAATAATAAGGCAAAAAACAACGTAGAATATAACTGGTATTTGGTTCCTCAGTCTAGCGGGAGGGGGTAATATCGGGGGTTTGGGGGGGCAGCCCAATTATGGTGGGTAAGCACACTGGGGGGGGGGGCGGGGGGCTAATGGGGTTGCTGTGGTTAGGCAGGGAAGGGGCAGGGGGCAAAGGGGGAGGGGGTCCGTCAGGG
Organism: Ichthyophis bannanicus; assembly: GCA_033557465.1. Lineage (NCBI taxonomy): Eukaryota > Metazoa > Chordata > Amphibia > Gymnophiona > Ichthyophiidae > Ichthyophis > Ichthyophis bannanicus. The sequence goes on along the minus strand of CM066044.1, from coordinate 89,918,754 downwards.
GAGAGATCCCGACAGCGGAGTATGGAGAGAGGGATGTTTAGTTTTTGTTCTTGATATTTTTTGTCGTTTACGATGGTTGTGAGACAACATATAATAGCATGGCCCATGCTAGGTTACTACATTTGTAGATTTGTATTCATAGACCTGCTGAAAATGTGGAGAATGTGTAATGCATGTTCGCACTCAATAAAGTGTTTGAAAATAAACTTGTATTTAGATGCATTTTACTTTAATTACATCAGTATTTTCATAACAAACAATACATGTGCTTAGGGGGTAAGGGTTTCTTTAACTAATCTAGTGGAAGAGACTCGAGTGCTAAAATCCACGGGTTAGGGGGCGCAAATTACTTGCCTTGCCCCGGGTGCTGACAACTCACGCTACGCCACTGATTGGACCCCCGGTGTGGTTGCATGCCTTGTATCCCAGTAGTTCGGATCAATGCTGGAAGGGCTGTGGGGCTAGAGGGGATCTGCTACATATGGTGTGGGGTTGCTTGACAGTTCGGGACTATTGGAGAGGAGTGGAAAGGCTTATGGAAGACATCACAAGGGTGAAGGTGTGCTTTACCCCTAGTATGGTGATACTGAATGAAGGAGTGATGGGAGAGGGAGGGGGAGAACTAGGCAGACTGCAGGGGTACTGTGTAATCGCAGGGCGGATGTGTCTTCTCCGCTGGTGGAAGAAACAGGGTGTCCCCCCAGTAGCGGAGGTGGTGGGAAGAATGGAGCAGCTTTGGGGGTATTGTGCAATAGAAGCCCATCAAAAGCAGACTTTTAAAAGGTATAACAAGGTGTGGTAAAGATATGAAAATTGGAGGGTTGGGGGGGGGGGGTTCCCCAGTAATTAATGCGGGGAGAAGGAGGGGTTAGTGTGATGTTTAGGGAATGGATGTAGTTTTCAATTCTTTCCTCCCCAAACTGTAGATGTATTGGGAGGAAAGTTAAAGTTTTGCACCTACTGTTAAGATTTACAATGGTTATTTCTGGCGAGTTCACAGTTGATTGTAATGTTGAGGTGCGATATCACGATTCTGGGTTGAGTGAGGACCTTATGCTATGAGGCCTAATGTCAGAGGGTTGGGGGGTTGGTAGTGGGGGGGGATGGTACAGGGTCGGGGGGGGGATAAGGGGGGCAATATTATGCTAACTATGCCTGGGCGGTTCCAATTGGAAGAATACTGACCCGGTCTGTAGAAGCTAAGCTGGTAATATATGGGGAAGTTTTTAGCGGTTGGTGAGAATTTTCGGCTGGCCCAATGTACAGTATTGTAAGTTGGGGTGGATATGTATAAAGTGCAAAAAGTGTATATGGGATGGGGAAAAAAAAAAGGGTACGCACTAAGAGAGGGGACCTCTCAAGATTGTTGATGATGTAAGGAATGTATATTGGTACATGCGTGGGGGGGTGCACGGTGTACGTTATGTATTGACTATTTTGTTGTGTGCCAATAAAAAACTTTCAAATTAAAAAGAAAAATAAAATAAAATAAAATCATCTGTAGTACGTGAAGATTGGAAAGTGGCCAATATAATGCCCATTTTTAAAAAGGGTTCCAGAGGTGATCCAGGAAACTACAGACCAGTAAGCCTGATATCAGTACCTGGCAAAATGGTAGAAATCATTAAGAATAAAATTACTGAACATGTAAATTGTCGTGGTATAATGGGAGAAAGCCAACATGAGTATAGCCAAGGAAAGTCTTATCTCACTAATCTCTTGTATTTGTTTGAAGGTATGAATAAATAGGTAGATAAAGGTGAGCTGGTTGATATAGTGTATCTGGATTTTCAGAAAGCCTTTGACAAGGTCCCTCATGAGAGACTCTTCGGTAACTTAGAGTCATGGATAAGAGTAAGTGTGCTATTGTGGATTAGGAACTGATTAAAAGATAGAAAACAGAGAGTAGGGCTAAAATGGCCAATTTTCCCAATAGAGAAAGGTGAATAGTGGAGTACCTCAGGGATCTGTGCTGGGTCCGCTGCTTTTTGGCATATTCATAAATGACCTGGAAATGGGAATAACGAGTGAGGTGATCAAATTTGCAGATGGCACAAAATTATTCAAAGTTGTTAAAACGCAAGAGTCTTGTGAAATATTACAAGAGGACCTTGAAAAATTGGAAGACTGGACATTCAAATGACAGATGAAATTTAATGTGGACAAGTGCAAAATGGAAAGCAGCGTAGATAACGTTACTTCAGCAAACCCATTTGAGTGACCTGGAGCGCACCAAATTACAGTGGGATTGGGTTGCTACAGTATATAGCGCCTCCTCTGATTCCCGGAAGGGAGGAGTAGCAGTGCTGGTGAAGAGGGAGGTGTCTTTTGAGATCCTTGAACAGGAAGCTGGGCTAATGGGCAGTATGTGTTTGTGCATTCCAAGATTTTAATCCACAGTTAATCAAACTTTAATCAAACTTAATCCACAGAATGTCGAATCATATCGTCCAATATCGAGCATTCCGCTGCTGGCTAAGCTAATCGAAAAGGTTGTTCAATGCCAAATACAGGACCATATTGACTCCACGGCTCCCCTAGACCCAGCCCAACATGGCTTTCGAGAATCTCACGGCGCGGAAACTCTCCTAACCACACTAATCAACACACTGATCACAGGAACCGATAACATTAAACAAGGATTTGCACTGATCTTCTTGGACATTGCCGCCGCATTCGATTCCGTAAATCATGATCAACTCCTGAGACGGCTACAGGATAAGGGAATCAGTGGTCTAGCATTGAGCTGGTGCAAATCATACCTAACGGATAGATGGCAGCAAGTTCGTACAGGCTCTACAACCTCTAAACCTTTCCAACAAAAACATGGCGTACCTCAAGGCTCATCGCTCTCTGCCTTATTATTCAACATATACATGCAACCTGTATGCGAAGTAATCCGCTCCTTCAACGTCTCATGCCTAATCTACGCTGACGATGTACTACTTTTCATTCCATTCTTGACTGACAAGCCGGACTTCTCTCCATTAATAAAGTGTTTTGAGGCTGTAACAGACTGGTTCCACGCACAAGGCCTTAAGATAAATTTCAGCAAAACAGATGTACTCTTCACTACAAGAAATCAATCTTTCTCCCCTCCATCGATGCTAAAGACAAAAGACGCTGAGCTCATAAGCAGACCCACTATCCGCTACCTTGGTGTTACATTAGACCAGCAGCTTGACTTCAAAGCGCAGATCAGTAACATCGTCAAGCAGATCCACCATAAAATACAAACATTGAGACATCTTCGACCGCTACTACAACCTAGCGACTTTAGGACAGTATTTCAGGCCCTAGTGACCCCCCACTTCGATTATGCCAATACGATTCTCCATGGCCTACCCAAATGCTCATTAAGTCCGCTACAACTAGCAATGAACACTGCGGCACGTTTCCTATACGGAGCATCCAGAGGAGAACATATCACCCCGATTTTAAAGGAATTACACTGGCTACCAATACACTGTCGGACCACATATAAAGTAGTCCTGATAACATTTAAGGCCATCAACAACATGTCCTCCTCCTCCCTAACGGATCTGCTCCACCGCACCCCTTCCAACAGAGCAAGGAGATCATTCGCCATCAACACCCTTCAGACCCCCAACGAAATAACCAAATGTACCCAAGCGACAAAGAGCAGAGCTTTTAAGTTTTACGCACCCATTGTTGGAATGCGCTCCCACCCTCCATCCGAGCAATTACCGATATTGTCCAATTCAGAAAGGCACTAAAACACCACCTCTTCCTCTTACACTACTCACAGGCCAATATTATCCACAGTACACCCAGCTAAACAATGATAAGCCACAATCAATTCATAACTATAATGTACAGAACTGTAGATATTGTAAATAGTCTCCCCAGTTGATATCCAAGTTGTACCCCCTGTTCTCTGTAAATGCATTCTGGATATCCCAGATGCATAAATGTTACCTGTAAACCGCGCTGATTTTAAAGAGCGCGGTATATAAAAGCAATAAATAAATAAATAAATAAAATAAATAAGATTTTCAATGAGGAATTTTTGCTTGGCTATATTTAAGCACCAAATGAATATATGATAATTATTTTTTTCAAAGGATACTTCACCAAATGTCTGGGAGTGACCAACTTACTGTGATCCTGGCAAAGGACTTTAATTGTCCCAATGATCCAGAGCAGAACAGGTCTGGAGGGGGCCAGAGGGGAGTTGGAATAATAAAGGGGTGGCATACATATGTAAAATGGGAGGGTTCATTGAGTTTGGCATGCCTTACACTCTGGGGCGAAGGACTTATACACTTTTGTCCCGGGCACATGATATCTGGACACAGATACCTTCAGGGGCTACCTGGTTTTCTGTTGTAGATTTGAGTTCTGCTTATTTTTCAGTGAGAATTTGCAAAGACAACCAATTTTTATTTGCTTTCCATTTTGAAGATAAACAAAATATTTGGACCACTTTGTATCAAGGGTACCCTGATAGTCCTGCATATGTTTCACAGGCCCTAAGAACTGCATTATTTGATGTAAGATTCGACCATTCCTCTTTAGTTCAATATGTGGATGATTTGCTTTTATGTTCAACATGTTATGAGTTTGTTTGTCAGATTCTTTGTCTCTATTAGCTCATATTACTAATTTAGGTTTGAAGGTTAATTTGTCTAAACTGCAATTTGTATATCAAAATGTTACTTTCCTGGGTGGGGTTCTAACACCATCTGGTCGTGCAATTACCTCTGCTAGATTGAAACCTATTCTGTCATTGCCTTTTTCCAGCGACACCAGTGTTATTGCGTAGCTTCCTGAGTTTATTAATTTTCTGTAAATAATAGCTAGCAAATTTCTCAGGTCTTACTGCTCCGCTTTATGCTCTCATTTTGGAAAGAAGGATCTGAAGGCCTCATTGTACCCACATTATCACAGTGGGAGGTTTGTTTTAAATGTAAAAATTGCACTGGGAAATGCGCCATGTTTATTGTATATGATTATTCTTTACCATTCAAATTGTATGTGGCTATTTTTGATCCCTCTGCTACCTGTGTGCTTTTACAAGCTTTCCCAACTGGTTGCAAGCCGGTAGGCTATTTCTCAAAGCGATTTGATGCAGTGACTTTGGGACTTCCACTATGTCTACGTAGTTTAGTAGCAGTGGCTTTTGCAATTGAAACTTACTGATTTTCTGGTTCTACAGCGCCCTTTTTGTTCCATCTAACCAAGACTCAGCCTTTGTCCTCCACACGTTTTATTGCCTTTGGAATTAGTCATTTCTTTTCTCCGCTTCATGTTTCAGTATGTACTACATCAATATGCAACCCTTCAACACCTGTGGAGGAGGATGGGTCTCATGATTGTTTCCAAACTATTTTGACATTTTCTCTACAAGATGGGCTATGCAGTCACAATAGTTAATGATGTAGTGGAAACAGCTTCTTTGCCATTTGCCAGTGCACAGCTAGCAGAAGTGTTTGCAAAGGACAACCATTTTGCAAACCAAGCAGCACGGCAAGCCGCTCTTCGGGCATCAGTGTCACCGACATTGCTGTATTTAACACCGTTTAAATATGACTTTGTTTTCCCTTTCATCTTTCTTGCAGCAATAGCAAGATACTTCCTTTGAAACCCAGACTCTGACTTCGTGGGGTGCATCCTGTGATGCTCAGGGCTGCTGGAAAGAGGATCATCTGCTTATTTGTCTTGACAGTCTTTTGTTTCTACTTGCCCTGTTCCTTCATTATAAGCTTTACCGCTGTGGCTATGAATTATGTCTTTTTGGTTCTCCGGTATCACCTGAACTTCTGTTATTTTTTTTTGGCACAGCTTGTCTGCACTGTTTCAAGACTGGCACTGTAGGGTCAGTTATTAAGATTTCTGCCTTCCGAACTCTTTTTGATTTTGCAGCCTGTTTTGCTGATCTGCCCTGTGCCAGAGGAGGGAGGTGGTATTTGTCTGGTGGTCACTTGTCTATTCTCCGGATGGGTAGAAGTTTATCCCACTACCAGTATGACTGCTGGGGTTGCCATCAAATTACCAGTTTATTCCTGTCTGGGGTGTTCCTTTTGTTTTTTCTTGTCTGGGTCCAGCCTTTGTTGCGAGTGTCTGGGAGGGTATTGAAAATTTGGTTTGGTATTAAGAGACAACTGCACATTCCTTATCATCCGCAAAGCTCTGGCCAAGTGGAACGGATGACTAGGACACTCAAAGGTCACTTACGCACTCTGACACAGGATTGGGCTACAGATTGGACAGAAGCCCTTCCCTTTGCCCTTATGGCAGTGCGTAATTCCCCCAGCCTGACACCATACGAAATAGTTACTGGACGTCCAGCTACTTCTCCACATGACTTGGCAGTTATCCCAGATCCCCAATTGTTGCGCAGCGATGTTTTGACTTATTGCTCTCGGTTGCACTCAGTCCTGTCCGTTTCCCCTTTATTGCAAGTGAATCCTCAACGAGATGACAGAATCATCATATCCAGAATCATCAGAATCATCATATCCAGAAGTGAAGTCACTAGACTGGGTCCTGATTAAGAATTTGCATCCAAAGATGCTTCTGGCTCCCAAGTTTCTAGGTCCATTTCGTGTGCTCCTGGTGGGATACTCGGCTTGTAAAGTGGAAGGACATTCTCGTTGGATACACCTTACACAGTGTAAAAAGGCTCCTTCACAGACTCCAGACGGTGGCTCCCTTCATCAGTGAATCAAGAAAATACAACACAGAGACTTATTGAACATTACATTAATATTACAGAAAAGATCATCAGGATTTATGTGCTTTTTGAATGGACTAATTCTGCAAAAGACCTTTGTCCAGCATTTAAACTACTGATTAGGTGGATAAAGTTAGTTTGAATCAGTGTTTTTTACTGATATATATGCAATGACCTTTTGGCACTTAACCTCTACTTTATGAAAAGTTTGTGAATTAGGGGGTAGTTGTAGCTATAGTATATGGCTTCATTATATTAAGAAAAGTAGGTGTATTTTCATTTTGTTTTAGAACATTTATTTTTTGGATTATAGTTTCAGATATTTAGAGGTTTGCTAAGAATGTTTCTCTATCTGGTCTTAGTTGTGCTGTGGCATATTGTTAATGAAGCAGTACTGCATTTAGAATCTTGGGAATGTTATGGGAAATACCCAAATATTTTTGAGTCGCATTTACACTCAGTTACAGAAGACATTTTAATCTAATGGTCTCATATAAACACAGAACCTAGAGTAGTTAGCTCTATGCCTTTAAAGTCCCCTCCAATATGTTTTATGGCTCAAGGTACAGGGAAAAAGGTAGGGGACACCCCATGGAACGTTTGTAGAATAGTAATGCTACATAATTCTTCCATCTGATATAAGAAAGCCCACGTACAGAAACCTTATATTTCCGTAGTACAATTAATGCAAGTTCAAGTGAATCAGGTGCATGATTATGACTTGTTACAGTATAATAGTTCTGGCTACCTTTTGAATGACTCAGTCTGAGACATACCTAACTGGAGTTGCCCCTTATTAGGATATTACCATCCCTGGGAACGTAATTTATCTGTAGGAATTAAGGAAATGAACATTACTCAGTGGGCTTTGAATAATTGTACACAGAATCTAGTCTGTCCCCGCAACTTGACAGTTTGGGAAAATGGATTAGTGGCTTTAAAGGGAGACTATTTTGTGTGTGGTAATCTCGCATATACAGAACTTCCCAGAGGTTGGTCAGGTACTTGCTATGTTGCTCAGTTAGATACCCTGTGGTGGTTTTTACCTTACCAAAATGTTACTTTATTATCAACCTTGAATAATTCCTTAAGAAGAAAAAGGGATGTTTCCCCTCAGGATGAAGCCATTATAGCAGCACAACAGTTGGTAGACTCTACAAGTCCTTTAACTAAATCTCAGATAGATGCATTTACAGGTACTGTTTGGCTCTCATTTTGGAGCCATAGCACCCACTAGAGAACATGGTACCCAGATTATGCGATTACAGGCAGTTGTTGAACTTACAGCCCTGGATCTCACAGAGGCTATTAGCGTGTTACAAGGTGCAGTAGACAAGGTGTCCGCTTATGCAGCTCAGAATCGCATGGTTTTAGACTATCTCCTAATGAAGGAAAATGGCATGTATGGATTATTTATTTATTTATCTATTTATTTATTATTATTGTTATTATTATTTTTTAATTTTGTTTGCTTGATGATGAAGGAAAAATAGTGAAAGGCCTACTAGATAAGGTTAGAAATCATACTTTTGTATCAAGTAGTAGTTATGTAAGTTATTTTTCTGATTTTTCTTTTATTCTGTTTCTTCTTTCTGGAGTTTATTATCTAGGCCCCTGCAAGGCATATTAGCTTCATTATTTGGCTTATTAGGGATTATCATTTTAGGAACAATAATTCTTTGTGTAATATCTGCTTGCTGTAAGAAATCAGTGGAGACACTGACCCCTAAAATGATGTTACAGGTTGACCCAGAAGCTAGCTACGATCCATTTTTAATACCGATGTCTGAGTTTCCATATCTGTGAAATGATTCTTTACAGAATCAGAGGAAGGACTGAAAGAAAGCTTGATTGTACCAGGTTGGATACACAGTCAGGCCCTGTGTATAACATTATATTACTATAAGCCCTAAGAAAGAGTTAATATCATTTGTAGCTCCTTAATACCATCCTTGAAAACTCTGTAGAAGAAACTGGGTGAAAGGTTTCAGATAACATAAACATTAGTCTTGTTATTAGAAAGATAAGTAAAAGGCAAGTTGTTTACCCAGCTTCTCAGTCGCTCAGTCTCTGGTCAGAGATATCAAACTGTCAGTGTTAGAATTAATTAGAATTAAGGCCTACATAGTCATGTCTGAGAATATATGTATGTCTTTTCATGATTGTCTATGACGTGCATGCCTATAGAAAAGTATGTTATGAATATACGTGACACTAGACGTAGAATAGAATATGTATATTATGAATATACGTGATGCGAGACGTAGAATAATAAAGTGAAATTTGTGATAAGGAAGCTTATCATAGCTCAGGTAGGAGCTATAGAAAAGATGATGTGACTCTGAACAAGCAACCTGTCAGTTCTGGTAGAAGTAAGAAAACAGAGTTTTCACATAAAAGACTACCAGTCCCAGAATGCACCAGGTTTCCAGCAGCCATGAGAGGGGCTGAAGTGAGAAAATGTGTGTGCAATCAAGAGAGCTATGAGGTAATCCCTAAGCACTCATCTCAAAGGGCAGGGACTGATTCAACACAGCTGCGCTGTGTTAGGGAGGAGCACACATTAGGACAGAATAAGAATAGAGCTTATTCTTCAGATAACAGTTACTACAAGCTCCAGCCAAGCTTCAGACACAGATACAGCAACAGCTTCAAGCTCAAGCACCAACACCACCTGGAGAAACAGAAGCCAAGCCAAGCGGATAGAGAGAGAAGGAAACTCTCTGGAAGGAAGAGAAGGAAGGCCATTAGAAGGTCTGGGAGAATCCAAGGCAGTACCCATACTGGGAGGTATTCCAAGTGCCAGCAGATTCCATTGGACTGGAGTCAGCCAGAGGAATGGAAGGGCAGAGATAGGAATCACCAGTGGCTACCTAGAAGAGAGAAGACTGCACGTGGAAAGGACTTTCAGACCTATGCCAAAAGGTATGTGAGGGAAGATCCAGTGTCCAGGGATCAAGATTGGAAGGCTGGACATCAGAACTGGATTACATACTGGCCAGGATATACAGAGAGGAATTATGATAGCAGGAGAGGGTCAGATATGAACACTGATCCAGACCCTATCTATAATAGTGAATGGCAGCAAGGGAATAAGCATTCTCTTGATAGTTCCTTATTGAAAGACTCATCTGTGCCAATGTATGATAGTGACCCTATGCTGATTGATGAAGGGGGAGATACAGCAGATGAAATTATTAATTACATGGACTGTTCTTTATCCCAATGCTATTGCTAGCTTTCTGTGAGCAAACATCTCAGCCATCACAAAGAAACCTAACTTTGTTCTTTTTTTTCCACTGCAAACAGCTCTTAAAGCAGGATTTGGGTTCACACAGTAGCAGCCAGCCAGCTAAAGGCTTTCAGCTGGTCAATTGATAGTAATTAAAGCTGCACCTGATTGTGTGTGTGAGCAAGGGAGAATCACTGCTGGGATCTGCGTGGAAAATAAGCAGAAGTTAACCTAACAAGCAAAGTTTATTCATTTCTTTGTGCCTTTTTATTTGGTAATTATTTTGCTAAGAAAACATTAGCTAATTGCCTGACAAGCTGAAGGTTGTTTCTGATTTGCTTTGGGACTTTATGTTATCCATTTAAACACTGCAAGCAAGTAACCTCATTTATATTGCTAGCAAGCATACTTGTGCTGGGTGAATTAAACCCTATCAATAAAAGAAGTATTTTATTGGCCTTACCACTGGTTTCACAACTCAATAATTGTCTTCAGCTGTGTTTGGGAGTGAATGAACTACAATACCCACAATACCTTGCAAGAATCATATGAATATATGCATCGTCAAGATTGTGTAAGTTCTCACCCTAGGCAGCCGTCTGACAAATTATGCTGTATAATCAAATCTTTACCTATAAATAAAGTGGCCTAAAGCTATGATATCAGAGTAAACATAGGCAGCGGCCTAGCTTGCTCTCCCAAAGCTTTGGTTATTTTTATAATACAAGTGTGTTGTGTATTATTTACTGCTTTACTAATTAACCTTCTCATTGCCATTGTGTGTGGATTTCTGTTATACCCAAGAGCCCTGCCTCATTGTAGGTGAGGGGAGGTGCAGAGTATTCTTTCACCCACTTTGGTGGAGGAGGAAGCAGTGGCCCTTAACAGACCGCTCTCCAGTGGGGAGGTGCAGCAAGCCATTAGGAAAGGAACAATGCATAAGGCACCGGGCCATGATGGGTACAGAGCCAAATTCTATAAGATCCTAGAGTTCAAGGCTGTTCCTGCGCTCACAGAGATGTATGCTAGTGTTTTGGAGGAGGGCATTCTTCCTCAGGATATGCGTTGGGCAGTTATCTCAGTTATCCCTAAGCCAGGGAAAGACCCCTTGGACCCGGCTTCATCTAGGCCGATTTCTTTATTAAACTGTGATATTAAGCTCTTGGCCTCTGTTTTAGCGAGCAGGCTGAAGGGCATCCTCCCCCGCTTGATTGGCCAACATCAGGTAGGGTTTCTGCAAGGGAGAGGGGCAGCCCAGGATATTGTGAAAATTCCATGGCCAGTACAAGTTTCTGTTTAGCATAGCCACCCTTGACTCTTAGTGAGTTTTGGTGCAGAAAAAGTGTTTGATAGAGTCTGTAGTTCTATCTGATGAGAACCCTGCAATGTTTTGGTTTTCAAGGAGAGTTTCTTTACTGGATACAAGTGTTATACAATAACCTAAGGCCTTTGTTTCGGTGGGAGGCATGCTCTCCGAACCGTTTACTCTGGGTAGGGGTACCTGGCATGGCTACCGTCTGTCCTCAATGTTGTTTGTATTGATGCTGGAGCCCCTATATCTCCAGAATCCTGAGGTCTCACTGACGTCTGCGCTCAGTATAATAGTTTTGGGTGCTTTTTTGGATTGAAGATTAATATGAGTAAGTCTTTAGCATTGGACATAGGGGGACGGGTTAAGGCTGGGTGGAAGAGGGTGTTCCCATTAATGTGGGCAGCAAATCAGATCCGATATTTGGGGATACAATTACATGCTAACCTTTCCCAAATATATAAATGTAATATCAAGCCTCTCTTAATACTAGCTGATCACTTAGACGCTGTTGGGGAGGACTGCCTGTCTCGCTGAAAGGAAGGATTGCCTAATTTAAAATTATGAAATTACTGCGTTGATTGTATGTCTTGCATCAGCTGCCACTGTGGGTTAAGTGGGAAGATTAGATTAAATTAGATAGATTAATGGTGAAATTTTTGTGGAGGGGGAAAAGGCCACATATACCTCTCAAAGCGTTATTGAGGCACCGGGAAAAAGGGGGGGGGAGGGGGGAAGGTTGGACTTGCTGTGCCTGAGAACATTTTGTTCAGTTTTGGAGATCATATCTCACAAAGGATATAAAAAAACTGGAAACTGTTCAGAGGAAGGCAACCAAAATGATTTGGAGCCTGCACCAGAAGACTTATGAGAAGAGACTTGAAGACCTAAATATGTACACCCTAAAGGAGAGGAGGGACAGGGGAGATATGGTACAAATTTTTAAAAACTCGTGAAGGCCAATTCCCATCGGGCCCATCTGAACATCCAAAATCTGGATGGGCTAGTTACACATCCGATTCTACATCTGCGGAAGCAGAATCAGGTGCAACGGGTCTGGATGGGCAGCACGTGCCCCAATTCAGGCCCACTGTACGTCCAGCCCACTCACCGTACACACCACCTGAGGCTCCTGTATGGAGCCTGGTGCTGTGGCGTCCCGTCGCCATGGCACCGGGACGCCATGCAGGAGCCCTGATCCGCTGCAAGCAGTTCTAATGGCCTGTTCCCTGACTCCTATTCGGGCCTGCCATGGCCGGGATCGGCTGTGAGGAACCCCCTGCCCCTGCTCACCTCCTCGCCGGGTCCCTTCTTCGCCCTCCGTAATCTTCAGGGGGACCTATTTCACCTCTGAGGTGGAATTAGTTCCCCATGCATCCTTCACCCCCCCTCCCCCGGACATACAAAGCCATGACCAGAATTGGCCCTGTATGTCTGGGGTCAGGGTCACGCCTCCGGCTCACCCCTCCCACCCCTATCCTGAGTTCACCACAGAACTCCTCTATACGTGTGGGGAGCTCAAGATCAGGAATTGGCCCCTGGCGTTTAGCGGGGATGTACGTCCAAATTGGACTACATCCCCACTAAACGCTGCTCAGAATCTACCCCAAAGGGTATCAATGAACAAACAAACCTATCTCCAGGAACAAGCAGGAATGAGTCCTCATAAATGAGTCCTCACATATGGGTATGTCGGTACCGATGGAGCCCGCGCGGGAAAGTTCCCCAGCTTCCCAGAAGGAAAGCTTTTGGGGCCTCCCACAGCGCATGCGCGCTGCCTTCCCGCCTTCCTGACAAACTCTCCTCAGTTCTTCTTTTTCCGCGGAGCCAGCAGGTCGTGTTCCTGTCACCGCTGAAGAAGTTGTTATTTTAATTTGTTTCTTTGGCCGCGTGTCTGCCTTCCCCGATTCCGGACCGGTACCGCCGGTCTTTTTTCTTTACTTCTTTAAAAAAAAAAAAAAAAAAATCTTATTTTTCCCCACTTGGTGTGTTTTTCCTGTTAGGCCTCTAGGACTTCACAAAATTCTCCCTCATGGAGAAACCAGCCTGGTTTTAAAAAATGCACCAAGTGTAGCGGTACTATATCGGTTACAGACACCCATGAATGGTGTCTTAAATGTTTGGGGCCTGACCACTCCATTCCTGATTGCCCTTCCTGTTCTTTGATGTCTAAACGTGGCTTACAAAACTGAGCAGCCAAGTTTCATATGCTGTTTTCTACAGATACTCCAGCATCGACATCATCCAGGTCTTCCTCTCCTGATGGATCTCAGGTAACCAAACATTCTTCCGGCAGGTCCTCAAAGGGCAAATCTCCCTCTAAGTATCGAGATGCCCCTGGGCTTGACCCTGAGGACCCTGCCCCAGCCAAACAACCCCGGCGGGAAGCTCCGGCTTCCAAAGCTCCTCCTATGTGGTTACAGGTTGACATCGATGGCACGGCCTCGACCGATCACCTGTTAGACTGCTCTGGGGTACCGGCTCAATCTTCCGGTACCGACATCCAGGCGGTCGTGGCGTCTATGGATCATACAGTTCAATCCATGCAGCAGGCCATAATGGTTTTCATTAGAGCTGCGACGCCCTCTGTACCGCAGCCAGCGGTACCGACTCCGGTTCCGGTACCACAACCGATACCGGTACCCAGGGTATCCACATCAACCAGGATACCGGTTCCGGTTCCCGGTTCAGGGGTTTTTCCCGATACCGATCCGGTTCCGGGTACCCCCGATGTGGATACCGATCGATACGCTTATCGATCCCTGGAAGCCAACAGACGATACTTCGAGTCTTCTGATGATTCTGATTCATCAGATGACTCTGCTGAAGTATCTCTTACTCTTCCTGAAGAGCCCTCTTCTCCAAAGAGGAGAATGTCTCCTCCAGAGGATTTGTACTTTCAAGACTTCATCATTGAAGTAGCTAAAGGTCTCTCTATTTCAGTAACCTCTGAAAAAGAACCTAGAGCAAAAAAATTAGATATTTTGGGATACTCTAAGGTTCCCAAAGAGGCAGTCACCTTGCCCATTCATGAAATTCTTCAAGAACACATGATGGACTTATGGGAGACTCCTCTCACCCTATCTCCACATTCTCGTAGTTTGGATACCATGTATCGTGTCCCTCCTTCTCCTGGGTTTCAAAAAACTCAGCTCCCTCACCACTCTATTGTGGTGCAGTCAGCTATGAAAAGGATAAAGAGTACCAAAAGACACTCTTCTACTCCTCCAGGAAGAGAATGTAGGACTTTGGATGCTTTTGGTAGAAAAATCTTCCAAGCCAGTATGCTTATTGCCAGAATTAATTCATACAGCCTCTATATGGGCATGTTTCTGAAGGAGATTGCATTAAAGATGCGCCATTTTCTCCCCTTTATCCCAGAGGATAGAAAGGAGGAGTTCCTTCTTTTGCTAAAGCATACCCAAGATATTTCAAAGTTCTCCAACAGAGCAGCCTTTGACTCCTTTGAGGGTGCTAGCAGAGCCTCAGGTATTGCCGTAGCTGCTCGCAAAATTGCTTGGCTCCAGGCCTCTGACCTAGAACCCTGGGTCCAGGATGGGTTGGGAAATCTGCCCTGTACAGGTGAAAATCTGTTTGGTAAGGAGTGGCAAATCAAAGCCACTCAAATGGACGCATAAAATGCTGCTTTAGATAGACTTTCTAAGTCTACCTCTACCCCTGTCAAGAAAAAGTCTTTTAAGAAGCCTTTCTACAAGAAGGCCAGATTTTCTACAAATACTGGCCAACAATCTTCTGCAGTTCGCTTTGCTCCTAAGCGTCAGCAACCTAAACAGGCCAGGGCAAAACCTGCAGGGACTGCTACAGTCCAGAAGTCCCAACCCCCTCAGGGTTTTTGACTTAATACTAGAGAACTTAACCTTTCTGGCTCTACAACAACCAGAGCCTCTCACCATTCCAGGAAGGTTAACTCATTTTGCTCCCAGATGGGAGCAAATCACATCAGAACAGTGGACCCTCTCTATCATCAGAGAGGGCTACAAACTACATTTCTCCAGCCTTCCTCCCCATACCATGGTGAGACGTTTCAATTCTCCCCCATCTCTCCTAGACCTGTTGGGTCAGGAGGTGACCACCCTTCTCGCCCAAGGGGCAATAGAAGAGGTTCCTCTTCTTCAACAGGGGTCAGGGTTTTACTCCCCTTATTTTCTCATTCCCAAGAAAACAGGGGGGTACAGACCCATTCTAGATCTGAGAGAATTGAACAAATTCCTATGCAAGGAGAAATTCAAGATGCTTTCTCTAGGTACTCTCCTTCCATACCTGCAGAGTCAGGATTGGCTTTGTTCTCTAGATCTCAAGGATGCGTACACACATATACTCATCCATCCATCCCACAGAAAATTCCTACGGTTTCTGTTCCAGGGAAAACATTTCCAATACAGAGTACTTCCCTTCGGTCTAGCCTCTGCTCCAAGAGTGTTTACCAAATGCATGGCAATAGTGGCTGCATTTCTACACGCCCTGGGAATTTTTGTCTTCCCATACCTGGATGACTGGCTCATCCGAGCTCCATCTCAGTCTGAGGCTCAGACTTCCCTGGACCACACCAGATGCATTATGCAGTATCTGGGACTTGTGATCAATCTGCCAAAGTCTCAACTCACCCCTACTCAGTCCCTGGAATTCATAGGGGCCTGGTTAGATACCACCACTGCAAGGGCCTACCTTCCTCAGGCCCGTTGCCAACTTCTAGTGCACTTAGCCTCCCAGACTCAGTCCAGAAGCCACTTGACTGCCAGGGAGATGCTACAACTATTAGGCCACATGGCCTCCACAGTACATGTGGTACCTTATGCTCGCCTACATATGAGAGCAGCTCAATGGACTTTGTCCACCCAGTGGACTCAAGCATCAGGAGCTCTCTCAGACCAAATAGCAACCTCCAAGCGTCTCTTTTGGTCTCTCCAATGGTGGATGTCCACTCAAAATCTGTTGTTGGGGGCCCCCTTCCAACCATTGTTGCCCCAAGCAACCCTCACAACAGATGCCTCCCAATCAGGTTGGGGAGCTCATCTACAGGACCTATCCAACCAAGGCACTTGGTCCCCACAGGCGACCTCCCTTCATATCAACCACTTGGAACTTCGAGCAATCTTTCTAGCTCTCAGAGTTTTTCATACCCTCCTCAGCAACATGACAGTCCTTATTCATACGGACAATCAAGTAGCCATGTTTTACATAAACAAACAAGGAGGGACTGGCTCTCTGTCGCTTTGCAACGAAGCTCTAAGATTATGGGCCTTCGCCAGAGAGCATCAAATCCATCTCCTGGCAGTATATCTTCCAGGAATCCAAAACTCTTGGGCAGACAGACTCAGTCGAGTTCTGCTTCCACACGAATGGTCCCTGCACATGGATCAGGTACTCAGAATCTTCCAGAAATGGGGAACCCCGGACATAGACCTCTTTGCAAGTCCGTGGAATGCCAAACTTCCCCGGTTCTGTTCCAGAATTCCGTGTCAGGGAGTTCAGGCCAAGGATGCCTTCCTCCTTCATTGGGGTCAGGGCTTCCTGTATGCCTTTCCACCCATTCCTTTGATTCCCAAGACTCTGTTCAAACTTCAAAAGGATCAAGGGTCCATGATCCTCATAGCCCCACGCTGGCCACGCCAAGTGTGGTACCCTCTACTTCTGCATCTCTCCCAAGCCCCCTCCCTGGACTTGGGAGCGGCTCCAGGCCTTCTGTCTCAGGAGGAGGGGACTTTGTGGCACCCAAACCCCAAGTCCCTTCACCTCAGAGCTTGGTTACTGAAGGCCTAGACCTTCAAGACTTCAATCTTTCGCAGCAAGTGAAGGATATCCTCCATGCCTCTAGGAAACCTTCCACTAGGCGTTCTTACACTTTTAAATGGAAAAGATTTTCCATTTGGTGTGCTCAAAAGGGTCTTGACCCTCTAGCACTCCCCTTGAATTCTCTATTGGAATATCTCCTGCATCTCTCCAATGCAGGACTCAAAACAAATTCAGTACGGGTCCATTTGAGTGCTATCTCAGCATCTCTTAAACCTCTCAATGGACAACCTATCTCCTCTCATCCTCTTATCGCAAGATTCATGAGAGGCCTAACTTTGACTAAACCTCCCATTCGACCTCCTCCGGTGGCTTGGGATTTAAATTTGGTTCTTGGTCAGCTTATGAAGCCACCTTTTGAACCCTTAGCCACTACCTCCTTGAAATTTCTTTCCTGAAAGGTTATTTTCCTTATTGCAGTCACCTCAGCTCGCTGTATCAGTGAACTGCAAGCTCTAGTAGCTAATCCACCTTATACAAGGTTCCATCATGATAAGGTGGTCCTTAGGACCAATCCCCACTTTATGCCTAAAGTGGTCTCCCCTTTTCATCTTAATCAAGAGGTATATTTATCTGTCTTTTTTCCAGCTCCTCATGCATCCAGTGCAGAGAGGAACCTTCATGCTCTAGATTGTAAAAGAGCTCTTGCCTTTTACCTCCACAGGACACAGCAACATCGAAAGTCTTCTCAGCTTTTTGTTGCTTTTGATCCTTCTCATATAGGACTTCCAGTCTCTAAAAGGACACTGTCCAATTGGATTGCTCAGTGTATCTCTTTTGCTTACCAGAGTAAGAACCTTTCTCTGGAGGGCCATGTCACCGCTCACAATGTGAGGGCCATGGCCACCTCTATGGCTCATCTAAATTCTGTGTCCATTGACCAGATCTGTCGAGCAGCCACCTGGGCCTCGGTTCATACCTTTACAGCCCATTACTATTTAGACAAGGACTCCCGCCGGGATGCCTTGTTTGGTCAGGCTGTCCTCAGACACCTGTTCCATTCTTGAACAACTCCAGCCCACCTTCTCTGAATGGATGCCTGAGATCCATAGGAAGATGAGGAACCCTTCAGGGTCTCATACTCTTGAGGGGATCTCCCGGGCATCTTAGCTAGGGAGTCCCCATATGTGAGGACTCATTCCTGCTTGTTCCTGGAGATAGCACAGTTACTTACCTGTAACAGGTGATCTCTGGGAACAGCAGGAATTAGTCCTCACAACCCACCCACCTCCCCTAGGAGTTGTATCTATCTCTCTCTTTCCTTTCCTCTCTCTATTATCTCAGCTTTAAACTCGAACTGAGGAGAGTTGGTCAGGAAGGCGGGAAGGCAGCGCGCATGCGCTGTGGGAGGCCCCAAAAGCTTTCCTTCTGGGAAGCTGGGGAGCTTTCCCGCGCGGGCTCCGTCGGTACCGACGTACTCATATGTGAGGACTCATTTGTGAGGACTAATTCCTGCTGTTCCCAGAGATCACCTGTTACAGGTAAGTAACTGTGCTTTTTCAAAGAAGGGGAAGCTGTAAAACTAGAGGGCATATGATTTGCAAGGTGGTAACCTTAAAAGCAACGTCAGGAAATACTTTTTCACTGAAAGGGTGGTGGATGCTTGGAATGTCCTCCTGATGGAGGTGGTGGGGCAAATACAGTGACGGAATTCAAAATGGCATGGGACAGACACAGTAGATCCCTTTATAGCAATCTAGTGTAAGAGATAAGGGTGTTGAGGCCACTTGGCAATAGTGATCATAGCATGATCGCGTTTAATTTAATTAGTGGAGGAGGGAGAGTAAGGAAATCCACATTACTACCTTTTAACTTTCGAAAGGGAGACTATGATAAAATGAGGAAAATAGTTAAGAAAATACTAAAAGGAGCAGTTGCAAAGGTTAAAGACTTACATCAAGCTTGGGTGGTGTTTGAAAAATACTATCTTGGAAGCCCAGACCAGCTGTATTCCATGCTTTAAGAAAAGTGGAAGGAAGTCCAAAAAACTGACAGCATGGTTTAAAGGTGAGGTCAGAGAGGCTGTTGCTGCCAAAAAAGCATCTTTCAGGAAATGGAAAAAAGAGCCAAACGACGAAAACTGGAAACAGCACAAGCACTGGCAAGTTAAATGCAAAGCATTGATAAGGCAGGCAAAGCGGGAAT
The DNA here is from genome assembly GCA_033557465.1 of Ichthyophis bannanicus. Lineage (NCBI taxonomy): Eukaryota > Metazoa > Chordata > Amphibia > Gymnophiona > Ichthyophiidae > Ichthyophis > Ichthyophis bannanicus. Next base: position 89,899,560 of record CM066044.1, on the reverse strand, counting down.
TTGAGAAGAAACTTGCTACGGAAGCAAAAACACGAAATAAAGACTTTTTCAAGTACATTCGTAGCAAAAGGCCTGTGAGAGAGTCAATTGGACCATTAGATGATAGAGGGGTAAAAGGGGCAGTAAGAGGAGACAAGGCTATAGCGGAGAGACTGAATGAATTCTTTGCTTTGGTCTTTACTTAGGAAGATGTAGGGATATTACCCAAAAAAACAGTCCAAAGGCGTGGTGTGGTGGAAAACCACAACCCTTAATACAAAAATGCCAGCCCGACACAGGCCGTGTTTCGTCACACTTCGTCAGGGGCTTCTATGGCATATACTAAAAACATAAATATGATCATTAATACTTAAAAGCATGAACAAACAGAGCATATGTATACCATTAAAAACAAATCATGAAAAGATAATAAAACACATAATAAAATAAAATCACTAAAATTAATATAAAGCATCAATAAATAATTAAAACATTAAAAACAATGGAAAACATCATATAAAAATAAATACATAATAGAGAAACAACGAGTGTGTCCAAATATAACATATAAAACCATATAGATACCTCTATAAAAGACCAAAAAATCTTGCACATGTATTATAAATCTGTGTGCTCTAAAGAAAGATATAAATAAATAATTAAATTAGCAACAATGATTAAAAAACAATCAGTAAAAAATAAAGAATAACCACAGAATACATAAAGAGTGGAACAGAGGAGGGGCTAGTTAATCTTAAAAATGTTCCTAAAAAACTTAATAGTAATATGAACTATAGGTAAAGAACAAAGGGCAGCAGGAGTGAGTGAGCAATGAGTAAACTCTTATCAAATAAAAACTACTTAGTCACCAAAAAACTGTGAACTACCAAATTGTATAAATTTGAAGGTAAAAATGATCCGTAAAAACGCTAAAACCAGCAGTGCTTTTGGATAACAGACCAGTTATATAAAACGACTACCTTCAAAACTAACTTGCTTGTGAACTCAATAAATATGTCTGTACAAAAACTGTCACAAAATATAATACTGATTAATTAACATACAAAGAAAAACAGATAACGAAATAAAAAAACGAAACTCACCCAATCAAAACCTAAAAATTGTCCTCATAAATGTAAGATCTTTTAGAAATAAAATCCCAATCATCATAGATCTCATCACTGATGAGAACCCAGACTACCTCTGCCTAACAGAGACAAGGCTAAGCAACTCTGATACAGTCTTAACTAACCAATTAAAAATAAAAGGATATACTCTATTCATCTGTAATCGCAACCAAAGAAAAGGTAGTGGTCCTAATACTAGCAAAATCTAGCTTGAACTGTTCCACTACAATTAGTGAAACTAACGAAAATACAGATATACTAAAGATAGAAAACAGAAATTTAGCAATCTTCCTTTTCTACAGATCCCCTGCATCAGATACTCAAAATATAACATCTATACTAGAAACAGCATGCAAAGCATCCACAAACAAACCTCATATCATCTTGGGAGACTTTAACTTAGCAGCCTGCAATAATAACCAATCCACAATCTTTCTATAATCAATGGAAGATATGGGCTATCAGCAAATTATTAATCAACCTACACATACTAAAGGAAACTCACTGGATTTAGTATTTCTCCCCATGCTCTTCACCATAACACATGAATATACCCCTCCTATAATATCACAAATCCCATGGTCTGACCACTTTATAATAAATTTCTCTATTAATATCTCATCTACTACCTCTTCTCATCAACCTAAAATTCATCACGGACCCAGATTTAGATCATTTTCACCTGAAGAATTTCTCAACTCAACCATTCCACAACTGTCTTCAGACTTGAATAACCTAGATGAAGCTACATCCACTTGGAACACAACTATAAAATCAGCATCTAAACCGTTACATAATAAACTGAAAAAATACCACACTAGATCTTCAGAAAAATGGTATACAACTGAACTAGCCTCCATCAAAAAAAACCTTCACAAAATTGAAAAGGAATGGCAAAAAACAAAAACACTAGAGCTACGAGACTTATACTTCACAAATCTCAACACTTACAGATCAGCAACAAACAATGCCAAAAAACAATACCATGCGAGGATTCTAAATAAAGCCATTAACCGCCCTAGAGAACTGTTTGAAATAGTAAAATCTCTATCAAAAGCTCCCATAGATAACCATCAATCAGCCTCAATTAACATACAAGATATGGCAGACTATTTTGCTAGCAAACTTAAATTATCAATAATACCAACACCCTTCAACACAACTCCATCATTTAATAACCACACCTGGAATGCTTTCCAATCAAGAAACAACTACTCAATATAATATCAAAAATCAATACAACTACATTCATACTTGATCCCTGCCCAGTTCTCTGGATCAAACAAACAAAGCAGGAATTAGCACCCTTTATCCTAAATATAGTGAATCAATCACTCCTGCAAGGGGTATTACCTAAAGAACTAAAACTATCTGCAATCCGCCCCATATTAAAAAACAAGACATTAAATGTAAACGACCCATCATCTTATCGTCCGATAGCTAGCATCCCTTTCCTAACTAAAATCATAGAAAAAGCTGTACAAATTCAATTACAGGATCATATAGACACTTTTGCCCCACTTGATGAACACCAATATGGTTTTCGCCCTTTTCATGGTGTTGAAACCCTGCTCATTACACTTCTTGACACTCTTAACAAAGGTTTGGACAACACAAAACAAGCATTCATTTTAGTTTTCCTTGACATATCAGCTGCATTTGACAGCATAAATCACAACATACTCATTTCAAGACTTAAACAAATAGGATTACTGAAAACTACTCAAGATTGGTTTAAATCATACATATCCGATCGTTCACAATATGTTCAACTTAATCAATCTTCATCACCCCCTTTCTCTCAAGAACAAGGTATACCTCAAGGCTCCGCATTATCTGCTTTATTATTTAACATATACCTCCAGCCGATATGTACCATATTCAAAAAATACAAGATTAATTACCATATATATGCAGACGACATTATGCTATTCTCTGAGTTTAACATAATTAACCCAAATCACAACAAACTAATAAACTGCCTTATAGAAGCCGAAGAATGGCTTTGATTAAACAACTTAGCTATTAACATAAAAAAAACTGAAGTCCTGATTGCAACAAAAAACACGAAATATACTCCCCCATCTAACATTAAAATCCTGAATGCGACCCTTCCAATCAAAGAAGAAATAAAATATTTAGGAGTTATCATTGACAAAACTCTCAGTTTCACAACACACATCAAGAAACTAACAAAAACAATCTATTACAAACTGCGCTCTATTCAACAACTAAGACCACTATTACAAGACGAAGATTTCAGAACTGTCACACAAGCTTTGATATCACCACATTTTGATTTTTGTAATAGCATACTACATGGTATAACTAAGAAGAGCATCAAAATCCTGCAAATGGCCCAAAATGTAACAGCAAGAGTTATATTTAAAGCCAAACTATCTGACCATATTACCCCTATTCTATACACACTACACTGGTTACCCATATTCAGTAGGATCCAATACAAAATACTGTTAACCACCTTCAAATTAATTAATAACATTGCCCCATCATACTTAACTACTCTTCTTCACAGCCCACTCGAAAATAGGATAAGACGGAGAAAAAACCTTAACACATTAGCAGTCCCAGATCTAATAAGGAAAACAAAACACTCAACAAGTAACAGTGCCTTTTCGCTAGTAGCTCCAATATTGTGGAACAATCTCCCGGATCAATTAAGAGAAACGAAAGATCTACAAACATTCAGAAAAGAACTAAAAACTCATCTATTCAGACAACACTACACCAATGGAGAAACAAGTATAGCTTCCCAACCACCATAAATTGAATATACTTACACCATTCAAATGTATATATACAACTGGAACAATGTCAACTGTAAGTGATAACCACCATTATAATGATTCTTCACACTTATATATAAAAATCAACGGAACCTCCTATAATAGGTTTATGCTCACTCTTATACCTGTTATACAGTTTTAATGTAATATAGTTCAATAATGTTCTTGTTATATTGTAATAGTGTAATATTGTTCTATATAATTATTGTTATAATGTAATATTGTAATATAGTTCCATAAGGTTCTATGTATCTGTTTGATTTTTGTTGTAACCGAGGCAAGCGTACCTGGTGCTCCGGGCCCTGCCAACCAACCTCCCCCTCCCCCCCTCTCCCCCCCCCCCAACACCCATCCCACAAGAACAACACCACACAACAATCATGGAACAAAAACTGGTCGCAGCTTTATTAATTATTAACCATTAACAAATATTCCAACCACATAAACCATAACCAGCCACGTAGCGGAGTAGTCCCGCACCAGCCATGCCTTAGCAAAGTGCACTACCACCGCTACGGCCCTACACTTGCCACCCGGCAAGTTTCCTAGCTCTTTCCCCGACTTCGCCATGCCCATAGCAAAAGCCGGCAGGGTTTATCCGGGTCAGGGGCACCCCACCCCCGCCCAAGTGTACCTTGAGGCACCGGACCCCGGAAACCTCTGGGATCCCGCCATCGGCACAAGCGACAGACCTGTCGTTGCGCCGCCCCCCCCCTAAAGCTGCGACCAGCGGGTATCCCGCAAGACAACAAACTCCAGAGCCTCCTGCCAGTCATTAAGGAGCAGATAATGGCAGACCACAATAAAATTGTCCCAGGAAACATTCTCATAACCACCAAGTCGTCCTGCGCCGCTCTAATCAGCTGGCGACAGGACCAGGAGACAAGGTCATTACCCCCCAAATGCACAATCAGCACTGCCGGTTGACGCGACGTCCTCAGGTGGTGCCGTAGCAAAGGAAGCAGCTGCAGCCAGCCAATTCCCCGCTGCCCCAGCCATGAGACCGACACCACTGCAGGATCCATCCGCAAATTCAGGACTCCAGGCCTAACGGCAGCGCGCTGACATGCCCAGTGGACAAACTAATGCCCAACCACACAGGCACCACCATGCTCGAGACCCCCATCTGAAAAACAAATGCACAATTAGCATCCCCCACCCCCAATCCAAGCCACCTTTCACAGTCATAGGTAACCCTGAAAAGCCCGAGACCGCCACCTGCCGATACATCTAATTACATCCGTGGGCAAAAACGCCCCCCTCCCCGCACTAGTACCGCACAGATACGAAAAGGGGTGAGTTGCAAAGCACATGGGGTCCTCACCCAAAAACGCAGCGCCAGCCGAAGCACCGCAGCCACCTGAAAACGTGTCCACACCCGCGCATTCTCATGCAGAAAAGAACCCCGGCCCGCTCAGGGCGCACCCTCAAGCACAACCTCACGGCCAGGACCGGGCACATAGCAAGTCCCGCGACCTCCCGTAATATGACCCATAAACCCCTCCCCCACTGAGCAGTCCTGGATTTCTCCAAAAAGATCCGCAGCGGCCCGCCTTCCAAACGCACATGGCGCTGTTGCAAGCCCCCCCCACCCCGGCCGAATTCGCCACCAGCTCCCCAATTCGAAACGCACCGAAAAAGCCAGACAAAAAACCGCCCGGAAGAGAAAACCTCCAACGGCGAAGCAGCCAGCTGAAGCAACACTGCCAGGAGAAGCACCAGCAGCCCATGCATAATCGGCCTACGCGAATCCGCTGAGAGAGGCCAAACCCGCTCCCAGCCCCACAGAAGCCGACGTACCAAAAATCCCCCCGAAATAGGGCCCCAGCCCACGACACCCGCGAAAAATTAACCCCCCGCTAAGTGCGAACGCACCGCCGCTCTGGACAGCCCGTGACATCTGGCCTCCGCTATATAACCACCAATGAGGCCATCTGGCACCCTGCCAGCCTGCCAACCCCGCGCCGCCAGAAACTCAGCCACCTTGTCACAACCATGCTGGTACGGCGACCACAACCCGGCCGTCACCGAACTTTTCAGCAAGGTCAGCATCCCCCCAGGCCAATGCTCCACAATGTCTCGGGGACTACTGATCCTTCTCTGTCCGCCGCTGGGGCCAGTGCCCGGAACCGCTCCCAATGAAAATGAGAAAGAGCATCAGCTATTTTATAAATGAACCCAAGAAGGCGCCGAGCACGGACAGATACATTCAACTGCAAACAGGCGAACACCACTGCACGCATCAACCGTGCCACCCGTAAGCACTTGGGTGAGAAGCGATTAATCACACTAACCACTGCCTCATTAGCACACCACCAGACTATCCGCCAATCTCACAACCTATCCGGCCATAGCTCCAATGCCACCCGGATCGGAAACAATTCCAAGACGGTTATGCTAGCAGTTAAACCCGAATCATGCCAATTTCGGGGCCACCGATCCGCACACCAGGCCCCCGAAGCAAACCCCCAAACCGGCTCCCCCCGCCGCATCTGTAAACAGCTCCAGCTCTGCGCTGAAAACCTCAGCTCCCAGCAGAACCGAAGTTCCATCAAAATCCTCCAAAAGCGGCTCCAAACTCGTAAGTCGTCATCCAACAGTTCAGTGACTCTACTCCGGTGGTGTGGCTTCCACACCCCCGCTGTGGATGCAGCAAGGCACTTTGGAGAACACCCTACCCATGGGGAACACCCTACCCATAGGGATCACCTTACAGGCAAAGTGCAAGGAGCCCAGCAGGACTCGCATCTCACGCAAGGTTATATTAGAAGACCCTAAGACGCTAGCGACCAACGCCTGCAAACTAGCCACCTTCTCAGGCGGCAACCGTGCATCCATTTCCATGGAGTCCAGTTCAACCCCCAGGAATGTGAGCCGGGTCGTAGGCCCCTCAGTCTTTTCCACTGCCAACGGTACACCTAACTCCGTCGATAACTCCTGGCAACTAGCCAACAACTGTAGACACCCATCGGAATGGGCCGAACCGACGAAAAGGAAATCGTCCAAGTTATGCACTACACTCCGCGAGCCCATCTTACGACACAACATCCCCTGCAAAACGAACTGAATTTCTCAAAGTAAGCACAAGAGAAGGAGCAGCCCAATAGGCATACACTTATCAAAATAATACTGCCCCAAAAACGAAAACCCAACAAAGGAAAGGAGGAAGGATGTACCGGCAACAAACAGAAGGAGGATTCAATATCCACCTTCGCCATCAGCGCCGCCTGTCCCGCTGCCCTCACCATCTCCGCCGCCCTGTCCAAGGAAGCATACCGCACCGTGCATAACTCACGCAGGATATGATCATTCACCGACGCCGACGGACAGGACAGGTTATGAATAAGCCGAAACTTCCCCGGCGCCTTCTTAAGTACAATCCCCAATGGAGAAATTACCATGTCCGGGAAAGGAGGGTCAACGAACGGACCCGCGATCCGTCCCAACCTCAACTCCACATCCAACTTGTCCCGCACCACCGCAGCAAACCGCCGAACCGAAGGCGAGTTCCGGGCGCCCGCCGCCCCCACCACACCCCGAACTGGGATGACAAAACCAAGCTGAAAACCCCTTCCTAACACCTCCCCATCCCGCTTCCACAGATATTCCTGGAGCCACATCCGCAATAATTCCGCACGAACAGGAGTTGGGGCCCGGCCGCCCAACTCATTGGTACTTGGGTCCCGGCCCGGCGGCACCGTCGGGCCCTCTTCAACTACACTTAGCCGCGGAGAGCCCCCCCCGCCACCAACTGAGCATACGTGTTCGAATTTGCAGTCTGGAAAAGGGCAGGTGGTCCTATTAAACCGCCAACACATGTCGCTGACCCCCCAGTCCCACTTCTGGATTGCAACCCCCGCCATCCTAAAGGAACGGCCCCCCCAAGCACTCCTAGTGCACCCCCCTCCCCCCGCCCCCCTGTACCCGGTCCCTATCTAGAAGACATTTGAGTCAACCAGAGGTTGATGTCTTGGGTACCCCAGGATAACGATCTATTCTCCTCCACCTTGTCACTAAACTTCTCGTCATAATTTAACCACGCCTATCCCCCGTGCGTCTGAGAAGCTTTCAAAATGGAGTCTGCTTAAGCCAGTAACATACCATAATGCCCCGGCGAATAATGCCCCCACACACTGGCCCAGCGCAGAAACGCACGGGTCCAGTTTACCACATTACGCGCCACTTTCAAAAACTCGACCGGCCGTATCATCCTCTTTCCTCTTTTCCGGCTCTCACCAGACCGCTTTCGGCCCTCCCACAACCGCAAAATATCAATATACCGCCGCTTCCTAATTTTCCTCCAAAGCTACTTTGGCACCCCCTCCCACAGCTCCGCGAACGCCACAACCGATGGGGCCCCATCCCCCGTACTAGACCCCGCTGCCCCACCCCCAACATCATCTTGCCTCCCGACCTCACCTCCCGACGACGAAGATGAATCGCCCGAAGAGGAAGAGGAAGACGACTCGGAACTACGCCGCCGCCGGCAAGAATGATGCCTCTTCATGCGAGCCACGTGCCCCGCCGAGCCTAGCACCAGGGGGCGCAACGAATCCACACCCTGGTCCCCCGACAACTCACCTAAGGCGCGGCCCTCCAACGCAGCAATCAGTGCGGGGTCCTGCTCCAACTGGCGATGCTCCTTGCCGATCCGCGCTGCCGCGACCTGGCCCCCATCTGCCGCTGCCTCCACAGAACTTTGCCGCGCCGTAGCTCCTCCGAACGCCGTCGCCATGTAATCCATATTCCCACCACCGGGCCCCCACGAAGGCTGTGGTAGCCCCCGCACCTGTAGAGACAAAAAAGGAAAAAACAGGGGGGGGGGGGAACTGCCGAAGGCCACATAGGGGACCAAGCCGCACGCCAATCGGACGCCGAAGTACCTTGCCCCCCGCTTACCCAGTGCTCCCAAGGAGATGGCCCCCCAAGCGCCACATAGCCCCCTGGAAACGGTGGCCACCCCGCTGCTGGAAGAGCACCTTGCAAGGAAGGCGACCCAGCCATCGGCGCTGCTCCCCCCGCCCTTGCACCGGCCCCCCAAAATCATCCACCCCCCCGCCCCTGCTGGCCCACCCCCCCACAGCACCCCCACCGATGCCCTCCCACGGCACCTCCAACCTCCGAGGCCGATCAGCACCAGCCCACCCCGCCCCACGTGGCGTGCACCTATTAGCCCAAGTCCTCTGCCCCCCGAGCACCTCAAGTACTTGTCCTCCGATCACCCCGAGATCCCCCACACCCCTGCACCACCCCCCGGCCCCTCAAAGACCCCCTCCGCGATGCCGCCACCCCACACGACACGCTCTGCATAATAGGACCCCCCCCACAGCATCCTCAAGCTCCCCAACACCCCCCCCCCCGCTCCGCCCCCCAAGACGCGGCCTTCAAAGACACGCTCCGGTGCCCGGTAGTCCTCCCCTGTCCCCTGCCCCCTGCCCGGCCCGCACGCCCTGCTCGCTGCGGCATGAGGCCTTAATACACGTGCCTGACCCAGCGCAAGCAATAGGAAGGAGTTTATTTATTTATTTTTTTAAACGTAAGCTGTCGGCAAGAGAATTAAAACAATTAACCCCCTTCCAGGGACTGAGAACCCCCTCATAAAAAGGTCGACACACCACTAACCTGAGCAAACAGCACCCCCACAAGAGGGCCTGTCAAAATGCTGAGAACCCCCCACTTGCCTGCGGTTCCTCCGACCCGACAACCAGCACAGCTCTAAGCCGCCACCGAACACTACCGTGCTGCAGCATCTTCAATCCCAGCTAAAACGCCACGCCGCAGGCCCCACAGCAGGCAAGAAAAGCTGGCACCCCTTCGGACTCCGACGCCGCAACTGCCACGCGGAGTCCGGCAACCTGCTCCTCCTCCCAGTCGCACTACCACGTCCGCTTCCCATTGGCTCCCGCATGGCTGCATTCGCCGGGAGCCAATGGCTTTAAACCTCCTGCCACGAGCCTCCAGCCCGCGGCCGCGCACAGGGTCCCCGCACCGGGCCGCGCGCCCGGTTACTGTCGGCCGCCGGGACCCTGCCCGCGGCCTCCCTAATAATGTAAACCGCTGCTGATCCTTGGAAGCAGCGGTATATAAAAGCTGTGCAAATAAAATAAATAATAATAAATAATACTGAGTATTGTACAATCTGAGGGAGTTAATGTTAACAGAAAAATTAATTAAAAATGTGAACTTTAAAAATTAATACAAGTCAGAAGTGGACATAGAACTAATTATAAATGATAAGAATAAAGAGCAGTAAAAATAGGAATGGAAAACTGAAATGAGATTGAAAGCAGGCATACCGGACCCGCTAAAGGGTCGTGCATATGAAATTATCTAAACTAGTAAAAGATATTGTGGCATATACGAATGTGGCTAGAGGAAATTCAAAAATGAATTCTAATCTGAAAATAAAACAAACAACGAATCACACTGGGTTGTTACCTTCTCTTCAGCGATCAGCACTTGTATCTGTTGAGAACTTTAGATAAAAAAACGCCAGCTCAGGGGTAAAAGGGGCAGTAAGAGGAGACAAGGCTATAGCGGAGAGACTGAATGAATTCTTTGCTTCGGTCTTCACTGAGGAAGATGTAGGGATGTTACCCAAGACTGAAGTGGTATTTAAAGGTGATATTGCAGATGAATTGAGAGAAATATCGCTACACCGGGAAGATGTATTACAACTATTTGATAAACTGAATAGTAGCAAATCACCTGGACCGGATGGTATACATCCAAGAGTGTTGAAAGAACTGAACTATGAGATTGCAGACCTGCTATTAGTAATCTGTGAACTTTCATTAAAATCATCTGTAATACCTGAAGACTGGAGGATCGCCAATGTAACACCAATTTTTAAAAAGGGTTCCAGGGGTGATCTGGGAAACTACAGACTGGTGAGCCTGACGTCAGTACCGGGGAAAATAGTAGAAACCAACATAAAGAACAAAATTACACAGCATGTAGATAGTCATGGCCTAATGGGAGACAGTCAACATGGCTTTAGACAAGGAAGATCTTGTCTTTTTTTAAAATTATTTATTTATAAGAATTTTTCAATTATACAGTAGAATTACAGTATAAGGAAATACAAAGAAAATATCCTTAGCAAGAAAGAACATACCTCAAGACAAAATCAAGATACAGCAGCCCACATCTCGGGGAAACATACTTTCAAATTACAATAAATAAAAAATTGAGAAGAAAACAAAGTTAGGGAAAAGCCGAAGCAATCCCTAGCCTACTGATTAGTCTGGTGAGATCCTACCCCTACACCCTAGTCATCCAAAGAAGAAAATAAAGAAAAAGAAAAGAAAATTAATGAGGCTTTTCCTTTCCACAAAGCCATTTCTCTAAATCTGGAGATGACAGAAAAACAAATTTCTCGTACCCTAAAGTGACACAGCACTTACAGGGGTACCTTAGAAAAAAGGTTGCCCCAAGAGCCAAGGTTCTACTTTTAAGCGCCAAAAAAGCTTTTCTACGTAGCTGCGTAGAACGTGATACATCCGGGAAAATAGAAACACTGTCCCCACAAAATTTCATTGATTTCTTCTTAAAATAAGCTTTAAAAATAATACTCTTATCCTCCTCAGAGGCAAGAGTTACCAATAAAGTAGCCCGGGACGAAATATCATCCTGGGTGTCCTCTAAAAAAGCAGTCAAATTAAATTTATCCGACGCCGCAGGGGCTTCCACTCCTTCATCCACCACGGCTGAGACAATTTTAGATGAAAGATAATAACATGTTGAATTCTAAGGTTTCTCGTATTGATAGTCAAGCAACATCTTTTGTTGAGTTTCAGTCTGCTAATGTAAAGGATAGCCATTTGCTACATCAGAAACTTGAGAATCTAGAAAATTTGACACGTGTTAAAAATTTAAGGATACTTAATTTTCCTGTTTGTGCTTTATTGTCCCCCATTATTTTATTTCGTAAATACCTCAAGGATACCCTCCTTCTACCACAGGCTGATATTATTTCTGTTATTAAATGTTATTATCTTTCATCTAAAATTGTCTCAGCCGTGGTGGATGAAGGAGAGGAAGATCTTGACTTACTAATCTGTTATGTTTTTTTGATGGTGTGAATAAACAGGTAGACAAAGGTGAGTCAGTTGATATAGTGTATCTGGACTTTCAGAAAGCCTTTGACAAGGTCCCTCATCAGAGACTTTTGGCAAAACTAAAGAGTCATGGCATAGGAGGCAGTGTACTATTGTGGATCAGGAACTGGTTAAAAGATAGAAAGCAGAGGGTAGGGCTAAATGGCCAATTTTCCCAATGGAGAAAGGTGAATAGTGGGGTACCCCAGGGATCTGTGCTGGGTCCGCTGCTTTTTGACATATTTATAAATGACCTGGAAAAGGGAATAACTAGTGAGGTTATCAAATTTGCAGATGACACAAAACTATTTAAAGTTGTTAAAACCCAAGAGGATTGTGGAAAATTGCAGGAGGATCTGGATAAATTGGAAGACTGGGCATCCAAATGGCAGATGAAATTTAATGTGGACAAGGGCAAAGTGCAAAGTGCACCTAGGAAAGAACAGCCCACACTGTGGTTACACAATGCAAGGTTCCACATTGGGAACCACCACCCAGGAAAAAGATTTAGGAGTCATCGTGGATAACATGTTAAAACCCTCGGCCCAGTGTGCCGCGGCAGCCAAGAGAGCAAATAGAATGCTAGGTATCATAAGGAAAGGAATGGAAAATAAAACAAAGGATATTATAATGCCTCTATATCGTTCCATGGTGAGACCGCACCTTGAATATTGTGTGCAATTCTGGTCGCCGTATCTTAAAAAGGATATAGCGTTATTAGAAAAGGTACAGAGAAGAGCCACCAAAATGGTAAAGGGGATGGAAGGATATTCCTCTGAAGAGAGGCTACAAAGGTTAGGGCTCTTCAACCTGGAAAAGAGACGGCTGAGTGGAGATATGATAGAAGTCTATAAATTAATGAACGGAGTGGAACGGGTAAACGTAGATCGATTGTTTACGTTATCAGAATATAGAAAGACTAGGGGACATGTAATGAAGCTACAGGGTAAACTATTTAAGACAAATAAGAGAAAATATTTTTTCACTCAACGTGTAATCAAACTCTGGAATTTGTTACCGGAGGATGTAGTAAGGGCTGTTAGTGTAGCTGGGTTTAAAAAAGGTTTGGACAAGTTCCTGGAGGAAAGGTCCATAAACAATTATTAAAAAGGGACCCGGGATATCAATGCTTGACCCAATACAAGCATTGTGGAACCTGTGTATTTTGGGGAAACTGCTATGTACGTATGACCTAGATTGGCCACTGTTGGAAACAGGATTCTGGGCTTGATGGACCTTGGTCTGACCCAGTATGGCATATCTTATGTTCTTATCGTGCCTCTTCTATGGGACTGTAAGGGGATAGCACGGGTTTGGGATCTGAAGATGGATGATGGGGATGAACTGGACTCCTGCTCTAATTTGCAAAAGTGATTTGTGCTGGGGAAATGGGACTTTAGTTATCTTTAAGTGCACCATTAGTTTAAGACTGTATATATGGCTGAACCTAGTTTATTTAAGAATAAAGGTGTCATGGATTTCTTTATGGCTCTTTGTGACTTAAGGGGTTCAAGTGTGGTTAATAGGAGGGCACCAACCTGATGTGGATTATAGTGTTTCAGAACTATTGTCTGAGCAATGGCATAGGGATGTGGCCTGCCTCCTCTTCTATGATAGTGCTCTCTCTGAATGTGTCATATTACAGGAACTGCACTACAGATTTCTGTGGAGAGCACACATCCATGATGTGTGGGCCCATAAAGCTCACACTTGTAGTATATGTGTATGAGACTCGGGCACTTTCGCCCACAGGTTTTGGTTCTGTAAATGGATACAGCAGCTTTGGCAAAGGATGTGTTTCACTTGTGGATCCTGTTGGGAGTGGCCTTGGGACCCACTGGAGATATTTGCCTTTTTGGCAGGTTTCCATTTGAGTGGTGTTTCAGAGGCAGCTGGGTTGCTAATGGAAAAGAAAGGTGATTTTGCTATATAGGATGGAAGAAAGGGTACCTTCATTTTTGTAGTGGGAGCGGGCCATGTATAAGCTCCTGGAGATGGAATGGAGGACAGCTCAGGTAAAGGGACAAATAGTCCATGAACATTTTTATCAATTTGGACGCCTTTTATTTCTGGTCTATCTCCTGCAATATGGGGGATGCTGTTGAGTATTTAAGGGGGGCTGGAGCGAATTTGGTGTAAATTGGTCTTAAAGGATGCTGGGGTCAGGGTATGCATGAGTGGGAGTTGGGGTGATTGATGTGAACGGCATGGGGTATCTACTGAGTGCTGTTCATGTGAGGGTGGCTTAGTTATTAGGGGGAGGGTTGAGGTGGATATGATGGACTTGTTTGGCTCTCCGAGAATGAGTCCAGGAGCTCTTTACATGAAGTGTTCATATAAAACTAGGTAATCATATGTGTGGAATTCTCTGCAACAGACTGTATATCCCCATCTTGTTATTACTGAATTACATAGAAATATAGAAAAAACGCCACACGGTCCCTACCACAGACCAGGTACAGATTCTGGTTGTAGGTATGAACTGATGAACCTCTGTATTGTTCAATGGTGCTGACCGCACCTTGAATATTGTGTGTAATTCTGGTTCTCCAGGACCAAGCAGGAAGTCAGTCCTCACATATGGGTGACGTCGGCGCCGACGGAGCCCTCGCGGAGCAATTTTCCCCAGCTTTCACAGAAAGCCTTTGGGAATTGCAGCGCGCATGCGCGGTCGCCTTCCCGCCCAAGGGTGCCATCTTAGCCAGTCTTCTTTTTTTCCGCGGAGCCCTACAGACGTACCCGTCGTGTCCCCGCTAAAAGAGTTGATTTTCGTGAGTTTTACTCGTTTTTCAATTCGGTTCGACGCCGGTCGTTTTCCTGCCCGGACTCGCGACGCCGTTGCGAGTCCTTCCCTTATTTTTCGGTTTTTCTGATTTTGGTCAGTTTCGTTTTCGGTTTTTCACTGGCAGCCCGGTCCTTTGACCTTGCAGGGGCCCTTTTTCCCCCGATGGCTGCCAGTGGTTTCAAGCGGTGTGGTCAGTGTGACAGAAATATGTCACTCACTGACACACACGATAATTGCCTCCGCTGCCTGGGCCCGGATCATGAAGAAATGATCTGTGGAGCCTGTGGCAAAATGTCCTCCAAAGCGTTGAGGAGTCGGTGGCATCAGCGGGATAGAATCTTCGCTGACCCCAGCCGTACCCGGACCTCGTCGGAGGCCTCGGCATCCAGAGGCTCCAGCTCTGAACATCGCCGAAGCTCCTCCGACAGGGGTTCTCCCTCCGGAGACCATCGACGGAAGACAAAACCCGCGAGGGCGGCGTCGGTGGACGCTCCTGGCTCCGCGAGGGCCAGGTCGCATAGCCCCGACAGCCGTCCCGGGTCTTTGGAGAAGGAGCACCTCCCGAAGCGACCTCGCCTGGAGTCGGAGTTGCCTGCTCGGGTAAGTCCTGTGGTCCTTCTGGACTCGCCTCCGAGAGGTCCGACGTCGGGCCCGACGCCGTCGGGGCCTGAGTCGGGGACTGCTGGGTCACCTGAGGTCGGACTCAGGTTGACGGCCTTGGAGAGCAGACTATCTGCCTTCATGGACCAGCAGCGGGCACTGATCGCTAGCCTCGCTGGCGCCGCTGCCCCGACCGCCGGGACGTCGACGTCTAAGTCGACCCCGGAGACCGAGCCGATCCTCGAGTCCATGCGAACTCGAGTCGATCCTCGGTCGAGGTCACCCTCGGCCTCCCGTTCGGGACCGAGGTCGTCGCCGCCGACTCCCTTGGCGTCGGGGCGGCCGACGCCTCCGCCTGCCCGAGCCGACCCCACTGATTCCTCCTCGGAGTCGGTCTGGGAGTCTGAAGAGGAGGAGTCACCTGATTCCTTTCGGACTCGGTGTGTCCCCTCGGCCTCACCTGAGTCCGAACCTCGGAAACAGTCCCCTCCGGAGGATGCCCGGTTCTCGGACTTCGTCAGGGATATGGCCAAGGCTTTGGCCTTCCCGGCGGATCCCGAGGAGGAGCCTCGAGCCGAAGAGCTCGACGCCCTGCAGTACGACTCTCCTGCCCGGGAGCACTTTACTGTACCGGTGCCTCCAATGCTGGAACGACTACTCTTCCGCATGTGGGAGAGTCCGGCCTCGTCGCCGGTATTGAGCAAGCGGGTCGATTCCATCTATCGAGTCCGCAAGAGTCCTGGCTTCCAAAAAGCACAGCTACCACACCATTCCATGGTAGTGGAATCGGCCATGCATAGGCTGAAGAGCCAGAAAATGCACTCCTCGGTGCCCCCTGGCAGGGAGGCCCGTAACCTGGATGGCCTTGGTAAGAAGTGTTTCCAGGGCTCTATGCTGGCTTGTCGTGTCCAGACCTACCAGCTATACATGGGCATGTATCTCCGAGACCTGGCTAAAGAGCTAGCCGGATTCTCTGCTGGACTGTCCGAGGAACCTTTGCGGAGGTTCCTAGCCTTAACATCTGGTATTCGGGAATGCTCCAAATTCATGTCCCGAGCAGCCTATGATGGCTTTGAAGCATCGGCTCGTGTGGCTGCAGCCGGCATCGGTGCCCGCCGACAGGCTTGGCTTCAGTCGTCTGACCTTGAGCCTTGGGTGCAGGACAAGTTGGTCAATGTCCCCTGCAGAGGTGAGAACCTCTTTGGCAAGCCCATGGCTGAAAAGGCTGCAAAAATCGAGACGGAGACTCTCACCAGGACCAGGCTTTCTAGGAAGACCTCCGCCCCTTCCCAGAAAAAGAAGGGCTCGGGGAAAAAGTCCTTTTACCCGAGAAAGGCGGCTGCCTACAAACACTAACCCCAATATCAGGCCCCTCCAGCTCCCCAACAGGGTCAGCAGGCCAAGGGACGGGGTAACGGGTCCCGTAGGCAGCAAGCCCCCAAGCCTGCACCACCAGCCCCTGCTCAGCAGGGTGGGGGTTTTTGACTTCCTCAGCATAGCCTCTCCCCCTCATCTGGTCCCTCCCAGCACCGGAGGCCGACTGGTTCACTTCGCCCACAGGTGGTCCAACATCACTTCAGATGCCTGGGTGCTTCAAGTGGTGCGAGAACGATATCTTCTCCACTTCCATCAGGTCCCTCCCTCTTATTTTCCGGGAGAACCTCCGCGACTCCCTCTGCACAGGGACTTACTCCTTCAGGAGTTAGCAAGTCTTCTTCAGGACCAGGCTGTGGAACCGGTGCCCCACCACCTGAGAGGTCAAGGCTTTTATTCCAGGTATTTCCTAATACCAAAAAGGACAGGAGGCCTAAGACCCATCCTGGACTTGCGCAACCTCAACAAGTTCCTTGTGCGGGAAAAGTTCAAGATGCTTACCCTTGGAATCCTTCTGCCCTACCTCCAGCAGGGAGATTGGCTATGCTCCTTGGATCTAAAGGATGCCTACACGCACATCCTCATCCACCCAAGCCACCGCCAATACCTAAGGTTTGTGGTGGCCGGAAATCACTACCAGTACAGAGTACTGCCCTTTGGCCTGTCCTCCGCACCGCGAGTCTTCACAAAATGTCTCGCGGTGGTGGCGGCCTATCTCAGGCTTCACGGCCTCTAGGTTTTTCCGTACCTCGACGACTGGCTCATCAGAGCGTCGTCCCCTCCGGCAGTCACCATTGCCACACACCGCACGGTGACTCTTCTGCAGTACTTGGGCTTTGTCATAAACTTCGCAAAGTCCACTTTGCTCCCCTCACAGGATCTCGAGTTCATCGGCGCAAGACTGCACACTCCTCAGGCTCGAGCTTTCCTGCCTCTCGACAGGGCTCAACGGCTCATGGACCTAGCCGGCCGTTTTCGCAGCCAGTCCCTGGTCTTCGCCAGGCGCTTCCTGAGACTACTCGGCCATATGGCTTCCACCGTCCACGTGACCCCCAATGCTCGCCTGAATATGCGGCCGGCTCAATGGTGCCTTCGCAAACAGTGGCAACAAGCCACCGGCGGGCTAGCCGACTTAGTGCGCCTCTCCAGACCGCTGGCCTCTTCCCTACAGTGGTGGCTTCATCGGCCGAACCTGGTGCTCGGAATGCCTTTTCAGTCGCCTCAGCCGACTCAAGTGCTGACGACCGATGCTTCCCTCCTGGGCTGGGGAGCTCATTGCCAGGGGGCATGTACTCAAGGTCTCTGGACCGCGTGGGAATCTTCTCAACAGATCAACTTCCTGGAGCTCAGAGCTATTCGTCTGGCGCTCAAGGCTTTCTCCCACCTGACTTCTCACCAGTCCGTCCTTGTCCAGACGGACAATCAAGTTGCCATGTTCTACGTGAACAAGCAGGGCGGCACGGGCTCCTTCCTTCTCTGCCGAGAAGCTCAAAAGCTCTGCTCTTGGGCCGTCAGTCATGGCATTCTTCTCAAAGCAGTTTATCTCCCAGGCCAGGAGAATTGCCTGGCGGACAAACTCAGCAGGATACTCCAGCCGCACGAGTGGCGTCTGGATCCCTTGGTAGTCCAGAAACTCTTTCTGAAGTGGGGCCTCCCCACGATGGATCTCTTTGCCAGTCCTCTCAACCGGCAACTTCCTTCCTCGCTTCTGCTCGCGTCAGCCACATCCCCTTCGGGTAGCGGCAGATGCATTTCTGCTCTCATGGTCGGAAAACCTTCTCTATGCTTTTTCCTCCCATCCCGCTGGTCTCCCGAACTCTGTTCAAGGTTCTCCGGGACAAAGCGTCCATGATCCTGGTGGCTCCTCGCTGGCCCAGACAGCCGTGGTTCCCCTCCTGTTGCAATTAGCGGTAGAGGATCCGTTCCCTCTGGGGTTTCAACCGGATCTCCTAACTCAGGATCAGGGGTCTCTGCTACACCCCAACCTCAGATCTCTCAATCTAATGGCCTGGCGGCTGAAAGGGTAGTCCTTGCTCCCCTTCTCCTGCCCGCGGAGGTGGAAGAGGTCGTCCTAGCTTCTCGGCGACCTTCTACCCGCAAATGCTACGCCCTTAAATGGCGTCGCTTTTCCGTTTGGTGTGTACAGCAGTCTCAGGATCCCTTCTCCTGCTCGGTGTCGGTGATCTTGCAGTACCTGCTCTACCTCTCTAACATGGGACTTAAGTCCAACTCCGTCAAAGTTCACCTCAGTGCTCTTTCAGCACACCATGTGCCGGTGGACGGCAGACCTCTTTCCAGCGACCCCCTGGTAGCACGGTGTCTCCTCCGAGGTCTCCTTCTACTAAAACCACCTCTGCGCCCGCCAGCACCTGACTGGGATCTGAATGTGGTTTTTCAGCGGATCACCTGTCCGCCTTTTGAACCGATGGCTACCTGTTCTCTGCGTTTTCTTTCGTGGAAAACCTTATTCCTGATAGCCCTCACTTCCGCTAGACGTGTAAGTGAATTACAGGCCCTCGTGTCTGATCCTCCATTCACTCGGTTCTACAAAAATAGGGTAGTCCTACGGACTCACCCAAAATTTCTTCCAAAAGTTGTCTCCCCTTTTCACATCAATCAGGAGGTGGTACTTCCAACCTTCTTTCCCAGGCCTCACTCCAGCCGAGCTGAACGAGTCCTGCATACCGTGGACTGTAGAAGGGCATTGAACTTCTACCTTGACCGTACGCGGGAGCACCGTAAAGCTGCTCAGCTTTTTGTGTCTTTTGACCCCAATAAATTGGGGCTCCCGGTCTCCAAGCGTACCCTGTCCACCTGGGTTGCTGACTGTATCGCTTGGGCTTATGGGGCAGCCGGACTCTCCTTAGAAAGTCGAGTCACGGCTCATTGTGTTCGGGCGAAGGCTACGTCAGTGGCTTACCTCCGCTCTGTTCCGCTGGCAGACATCTGCCTGGCCGCTACTTGGTCTTCGAGCCAGACTTTTGCGGTCCATTACTGTCTCGAGAGGGAGTCCCGCAGGGACAGTGCTTTCGGACAGGCAGTCCTCCGAAATCTCTTCGAGGTTTGAGCAACTCCTACCCTCCATCCCGGATGGGGGCTACCGGTGGGTAATAATTCAGCGAAGATTCCATCCTTCTGTACTTGCCGAGCTAGAGGGAGCTCATTTTTGTGCTTAGGGTCTCCGGTAGCCTTAAGCTTGGGAGTCCCATATGTGAGGACTGACTTCCTGCTTGGTCCTGGAGAAAGCGTAGTTACTCACCTGTAACAGGTGTTCTACAGGAGCAGCAGGAATCAGTCCTCACAACCCTCCCTCCTCCCCGTGGAGTTGCAATCATCTGCTTAAGTTTTTTTGCAAATTTTTATGCTGTCTTTTAGCTATGTCATCAGACTGGCTAAGATGGCACCCTTGGGCGGGAAGGCGACCGCGCATGCGCGCTGCAATTCCCAAAGGCTTTCTGTGAAAGCTGGGGAAAATTGCTCCGCGAGGGCTCTGTCGGCGCCGACGTCACCCATATATGAGGACTGATTCCTGCTGCTCCTGGAGAACACCTGTTACAGGTGAGTAACTACGCTTCGCTGTATCTTAAAAAGGATATTATTGGCATTAGAAAAGGTACAGAGAAGAGCCACCAAAATGATAAAGGGAATGGAAGGATACCCCTATGAGGAATCAAACTCTGGATTAATTACTGGAGGATGTAATAAAAACTGTTAGTGTAGCTGGGTTTAAAATGATGCTCTATTGCGTGTTTTCTCCTCTGCCTCCCTTATATGCTGCCTATCATGTTGTAAATTGTAGTTCCTTTTTCCTCTAACATTGCTTAATTTTTATTTTTTAATAAGGTATCTTAATGTCATAAAGCACTTTGTATGTCTGTACTAAGGGCGGTCTATTAAATTTTGGAGAAACAATGAACCTGATAACACAGCAACATAGTAGTTAATAGCAGAAGAAGAAAATCACCTGCACCATGGAGAGTGGATGGGAACCACTGGGCATATTTCCAGCATGACCACCTGTAGGATATTTCCTTTATCTCGGAAAGTTTGTTGTCTTTCTCCATTGCAATATGCATTTCTGAAAAGCTGATCATGCGAGATCCCTTTTCTTAGTTCATGAACAGCACCCCTCACCTATTCCAAGCACAAGGTCCCCCAATTATTCAAATAGCCAACACCAGTATTATGGAAATGTCTGGCCTGCAAGGTCTCCCTAGCCTGTTCAGACCACTTACCACCACCACCAACCTGCCACATTAAGCTAGTCATCATGGGGAATATGTTGCCTACTAGATAGACTTAGCCACTTGGCAATAGTGATCATAGCATGATCGCGTTTGATTTAATTAGTGGAGGAGGGATAGTAAGAAAATCCACAGTACTACCTTTTAACTTTCGAAAGGGAGACTATGATAAAATGAGGAAAATAGTTAAGAAACAACTAAAAGGAGCCATTGCAAAGGTTAAAGACTTACATCAAGCTTGGGTGTTGTTGAAAAATACTATCTTGGAAACCCGTACCAGCTGTATTCCACACTTTAAGAAAAGTGGAAGGAAGTCCAAAAAACTGCCAGCATGGTTTAAAGGTGAGGTCAGAGAGGCTGTTATTGCCAAAAAAGCATCTTTCAGGAAATGGAAAAAAGAGCCAAATGACGAAACCTGGAAACAGCACAAGCACTGGCAAGTCAAATGCAAGGCATTGATAAGGCAGGCAAAGGGAGAATTTGAGTAAAGGCTTGCTGTGGAAGCAAAAATGCGAAATAAAGACTTTTTCAAGTACATTCATAGCAAAAAACCTGTGAGAGAGTCATTTGGTCCATTAGATGATAGAGGGGTTAAAGGGGCACTAAGAGGCAACAAGGCGATAGTGGAGAGACTGAATTAATTCTTTGCTTCGGTCTTTACTGAGGAAGATGTAGGGATGTTACCCATGACTGAAGTGGTATTTAAAGGTGTGGAAGAATTGAAGGAAATATCGATACATTGGGAAGATGTATTACAACTATTAGATAAACTGAAGAGTAGCAAATCACCTGGGCCGGATGGTATACATCCAAGGGTGTTGAAAGAACTGAAATATGAGATTGCAGACCTGCTATTAGTAATCTGTGAATTTTCATTAAAATCATCTGTAATACCTGAAGATTGGAGGATCGCCAATGTAACGTCAATTTTTAAAAAGGGTTCCAGGGGTGATCCGGGAAACTACAGACCGGTGAGCCTGATGTCAGTACTGGGAAAAATGGTAGAAACCATCATAAAGAACAAAATTACTCAGCATGTAGATCATAGGTGTCAAACTCTGGCCCGTGGGCCAAATTTGGCCCGTAGTGTAATTATATTTGGCCCGCGAGGCTATACCAAATGACTACTAGAGCTAGCCCGCCGGTATTATACAGCGCATTCATTCATTGCTAATACTACAAATCCCATAATGCCTTGCTGTTGTTTTGGTGCGTCAATCAGGACAGGTCCCAGAAACGCCCTCTCCTGTGTGACAGAAGTCATAGCGATCTCAAGCTACAACTGTCACTGTGGAACCCCTTCCCAAAAATGGCAAAAAGAAAGGCAGGACAACAGGAACTTTCTGGACAGGTGGGAGACAGAATATTTGTTTACATATGTAAAAGACAGACCTGTTTGTCTGATTTGTGGAGTCAACGTGGCTATAACTAAGGAGTATAACATTCGACGACACTATGAAACAAAACACCATGACAAGTACAAGGACCTGGACATGACTCAAAGGAGCCAGAAAGTGGAGGAGATGAAAAGAAGTTTGGTTTCACAACAGAATATGTTCAAAAAAGCCACATCACAAAGTGAGGCTGCTGTAAAGGCTAGTTATATTGTGGCAGCAGAGATCGCAAAATCAGCCCGGCCCTTTAATGAGGGAGAGTTTGTGAAAAAGTGCATGTTGAAAGTTTGTGACATCGTGTGCCCAGAGAAAAAGCAAGCCTTTTCAAACGTGAGCCCTGAGCAGAAACACAGTAGCTGATCGCACATGTGATCTTGCCACCAATCTGTATGACCAGCTTTTGGAAAAGGGAAAAGATTTCGTTGCATTCTCCCTTGCTGGGGATGAGAGCAGCGACGCATCTGATACTGCTCAACTGTCAGTCTTCATCTGTGGAGTGGACTCAAATATGTGTGTTACGGAGGAGCTATTGGGATTCAAATCAATGCATGGCACAACCACAGGAAAGGAAATTTTTGAGGAGGTTTCCAAATGCGTAACTGAAATAAAGCTGCCGTGGGATAAACTCGTGGGATTAACGACAGATGGTGCGCCAGCGATGTGCGGTAAAACAAGTGGACTGGTGGGCAGGGTCCGGGAGAAGATGCAGGAAGAGAACTGTGCAGGTGAACTAACTGTTTATCACTGCATCATACATCAGGAATCATTGTGTGGCAAAGCCTAAAGATGGAACATGTTATGACCACAGTAACACAAGTAGTTAACTTTATAAGAGCCAAAGGTCTGAATCACCGCAGTTTAAGTCTTTTCTGGAGGAGTGTGGTTCGGAATACGCAGACGTGCCGTATCACACAGAGGTGAGATGGTTAAGCCGAGGAAAAGTACTGAATAGATGTTTTGAGCTGCATGAGGAAATATGTCAGTTTCTGGAAAGCAAAGGGAAGGACACAGCAGAGCTTCGGGAGAAAATGTTTCTGTGTGAGCTGGCCTTTCTGTGTGACATCTCGAGCCATCTCGATGCGCTGAACCTGCAGCTTCAGGGGCGGGTGGGCGCATCATCACAGACATGTACGCTGCAGTGAGGGCTTTTAAAACTAAACTGTGCCTGTGGGAGAATCAGATGCTGCAAGGAAACCTTGGCCATTTTCCCTGCTGCCAAACCATGAAAACGCAGTTCTTTACCAACTTGTTCCCATGCGCACAGTTTGCTGAAAAACTCAGTGTACTCGGTGCTGAGTTTAGCCGGCGATTTGCCGACTTTGATGTCCAGAAATGTAGGTTTGAACTGCTCAGTAATCCCTTTGCAGTTAATGTGGAAAACGCACCAACCAACCTCCAAATGGAGCTAATTGAACTCCAGTGTAATGACACGCTGAAGTCAAAGTATGATGCTGTGGGCGCCGCCCAGTTTCCACAGTTCATCCCTGACACAATGCCTCAGCTCTGCACCCAAGCTGCTCAGATGCTCTCCATGTTCGGCAGCACTTATCTATGTGAGCAACTTTTCTCCTCGATGAAGATGACCAAAACATCTCACAGGAGACGTCTGACTGATGAACACCTTCGCTCGATACTGAGGATTTCCTCAGCTCAAAGCCTGAGCCCAGACATTGATGAACTATCATCCAAGAAGAGATGCCAGGTATCTGGCTTGGGCACATCAGATTAGATCAGTGTGCAGCAAACTGAGCAATAATTAACGTTTTCTTTATGCACTTTTTCTTGCTACTCCAAGACATGGGCTTGAATGGTTGATTAATTTTATTATTGTTATTTTATTTTAAAAATTTATTATTTATTATTATTTAAATCTTATTTAATAAATGAATGTCATTGATGTTTTTTTTTATTTGAAATTGGTTTTTGCATATCTGAACTATTAAGTTATAAATTGTATAGTAATAAGTGTTGCTTCATATTCAATGTTAAAGCAAATCTTGTTTGGGTCCATATTAAAAGGTTCATTTGTTCAATGCTGGCCCGTGACTTTGTTCAAGTTTTACATTTTGGCCCACTGTGTATTTGAGTTTGACACCCCTGATGTAGATAGTCATGGGAGACAGCCAACATGGCTTTAGACAAGGAAGATCTTGTCTTACTAATCTGTTATGTTTTTTTGAAGGTGTGAATAACCAGGTAGACAAACGCCTCTATATCGTTCCATGGTGAGACCGCACCTTGAATATTGTGTGCAATTCTGGTCGCCGTATCTTAAAAAGGATATAGCGTTATTAGAAAAGATTCAGAAAAAAGCCACCAAAATGGTAAAGGGGATGGAAGGATACTCCTATGAAGAAAGGCTAAAAAGGTTAGGGCTCTTTAACCTGGAAAAGAGACGGCTGAGGTGAGATATGATAGAAGTCTATAAATTAATGAACGGAGTGGAACGGTTAAACGTAGAACAATTGTTTACGTTATCAGAATATAGAAAGACTAGGGGACATGCAATAAAGCTACAGGGTAAACTATTTAAGACTAATATAAGAAAATATTTTTTCACTCAACGTGTAATCAAACTCTGGAATTTGTTACCAGAGGATGTAGTAAAGGCTGTTAGTGTAGCTGGGTTTAAAAAAGGTTTGGACAAGGTCCTGGAGGAAAAGGTCCATAAACCATTATTAAGAAGGGACCCAGGATATCAATGCTTGAACCAATACAAGCATTGTGGAACCTGTGTCCCTTGGGGAAACTGCTAGGTACATATGACCTAGATTGGCCACTGTTGGAAACAGAATACTGGGCTTGATGGACCTTGGTCTGACCCAGTATGGCATATCTTATGTTCTTAGCTACATGGACGCTTGCATATTTTGTCTTGTACTTCCTGCTTGTCACAAAGGCACGGCTGCATGCTTGTCTGCATTTCTGCAAGGATTTATAGCTATTAGTTTTTCTATTGATAATACTTTCTTTGTTTGATGTTCAGTACTGTGCTTTTGCCTCTGTCTTGACCCTAATTCCAAATGCTCTCTGATGTCTCCACCTTTTTAAATTCAAGGAATGCTCACTACACTTCATTTAGATTCTTGTAATTATCATTTCATGTATTCACCTCAACCCTGTTGTTGCAATTTATTATCTCATGTATATAGTTCAACCCTGTTGTTGTATTTATTATCTCTGTATATAGTTCAACCCTGTTGTTGTATTTATTATCTCTGTATATAGTTCAACCCTGTTTGCCAAGTTGTTACTCCTGTTCCTTGTAAAACCAAACAGAACGTTGTATTGGTCGTTTTGTTATATTGTAAACCGCGCTGATGCCGAATAGTGCGGTATATAAGCAAATGTAATAAATAAATAAATACACCAGAAAGTTCAGTGAAGTGTGTGCAGATCCCACCTGACAAAGTTCATCTTTCTAGTTGCTCTAAGTCACCTGTATCTTTATGGTGAAAGATTTGAGCAGTTGGGATAGAAATGAGCTGGATCTGTCCTGTTTGCATTCCATTAGTGTTACTTCCTGTTCTGTCCAGTTTACTTTGTTCAACTGTTAATTCAAGTTCTCTGTAACACCCTGTTGAGCTATGTTGTTTTATGTAAAGCGCTGTGACTCTCAGATACAGCGGTATAGAAAAATAGCTAAATAAATAAATATAACATGCCTGATTCCAGAATGGTGTTTCAGAAGCAGAGCTGCGAGGAGACAGGGTGCGAGCTTGCTCTGTCTGCTGCAGCCAGAAGGAGCACTGCTGTTCGGTTTGTGAGTTCAATGATGCCAGAGAGACCATTTCTTAGCTCATGCGTGTATTTCACTTGCTGCCAAGTATTGACAAATAGCTTCCAGTGTGCAAGGCAAGGATGTCGTCCAGTTCTCAGCGTGTGACAAGCACATCCAGTTCTCAGTCTGGGGTTATATAATGCAGTAAGTATGTCAACTTCCTGGCCTGAGGCCATGCTGCAGTTAGCACAGCGAGCCCACTTCCCAACTTGAGAATATGCTTCTGGGGAATATGAAATAAATGGTATTTGTCATTGTGTTATCCGGAATGCAGCATTGGGAGGACATGTTTGCAGATCTTATGCTGATACAACTTGACTCTTTGCCAGGTTTTGTGATGGGGATGGGCTTCCGTAGATGTTTGCTATCTTCCAGGAAGTGAAGTGCTTGTAAGTCATGGGAAAGATTAGCTTGTGTTGGCATGGGAGATACTTAAGCAGGAGGGGCCAGATGTCTCCTGCCAGTCTGGAGTCAGATTACTGCCTCTGCTAGTAGGGAGAGATGTGTCTCTGAAATATATGCTTTCTACATATGCTCAGCTGCACTGCACTGCATCTTTTTCTACTGCCTCATAGCTCCCTCCCAGTGTGCTGTGCTGTGTTGCTACTTCCTGGATAAAGAGCTCAGGTGCTGTGGTACTTAAGCTGTTGTCTGTTTTGATAATATGCTCCCTTCTTCCTATAGCCACACTCGCATCAGTGAGCATCATTCATGAAGAACTGCAATGCATCTCGCTGACAGACTGTAGAAGTGACCCTTTGCATTCACAGCTTGGCCCTATCTACAGCTCCTGCACAGCTCAGGTAAAGAGGAGGGGAGTGTGCGGGTGGGTGTGAATCTCTCTCGCCATTTGCAGCTTGTGAGGACTCATGTTGCCTTGTGATGGAAGAGCTTAGGGTATCTCAAGAGAGATTCTCACTGCACGTATTGAGTGAAGGAGAGCAGAGAGAAACCCGTGTGAGGTGGTGAGGTAGTAACCAGTGAATTCCTTTTTATGTTGGGCTGGCATTTCCTGGTTTTCTGCGGTTACTGAATATAATTATGGTATTAGAATATACCTTCAGCCACTGTGAAAGATATACGCTTCCTGACTGACAGTGGGATCTGGTGCATTTATCAGCACAAATAAGTTTTAATAGATCATCTGTCCGCTTTCTAGACACTTTGCTATGGTGAAGGTGGCTACAGAAAAGGACATAGTATAATGAGCAGGAAATTGCATCGCAGGTGTGTGTGCGGGGAGCAGGGATGTTATGGACAGAGAGAATGAGAGTCTCTGATAAATCTCTGGCAGAAATGAAGAGCTGGTGCTGGCCATTCTCTGGGATGATGTGCATTTTTGTGTCTGTGTTATAGGCATGTCCTTTGCGAGAAGCCAGAAACTGACTGTGCTGCGTCTGCTAGTGGTCTTCATTCTAGTGCTGGCAGTTATCAAATATGTGTTGCGAGACAGGTAGGTCATCCATTGACAGCAGGCACTTTGTTCCGGTTATAGATGCTTGCAGCTGATGGAAGAAGTCCTGCTTCGTTTCTAACTCTCAAGTATGCTGCTCCTCCTGTGCAACCTGAATCCCTTTTGAGGTAGTGCTGACACCATACAGACTTATGGCTCTGCTTAGTTTGTACTTTTACCATTTTCAAAATGTAAAATCCCAAAACAGATGAGCGTGGGTGAATGCTGAGAGGCATGCTGAGGGCTCCTTGAAGCACTATCCTAAGCCAGGCTTGTAGATAATGTAGGGAAAATCAAGATCCCCATTTTTCTTTCTTATTTTAAGTATTCCTAAGGAGGAATTAATGCTTAAAATTTGTGAAAATTCCTCTTGTTGAACTGCTGCCAGTATTGCACCTCAGGCCTCACATAAACATTTGTTACTTGCCATCAGAACAGCGCCAGCGTTAGACATGCAAGGGCCCAAGTCAGAAACTGGTAAGGGGGCACCTGCAGGCCATGCCTCCTTCAGCTTGAGGCAGGCTTGCAGCCCCCCAGAGCATGGGAGCCCAAGGCAGTTGCCCTGTTTGCTACCCCTTAACACCGGCCCTGTATCAGAAGGCATGCAGGTATTACATTGACTCAGCTAATAGAGAGGCAGAATGGAGTTGTGGGATATGGCTCTAATGAACAGGATTCACTTTCTTATCTAAAATTGTCAAACAGAAAAAAATCAGATTTATTAGGACGAAGAAGAAAGAGAAAATGTTTAATAAGACCCAAGGAGAAATCTGTAAAGTTGAGGATGGGCCTGATGATATTATGATGAAGCAGAAATTCATGCTGAATAGGCTGGGTATCTTAATTAGATTGATTACACGCCTCTATCAACCACATAAGCTTCCTGTTCTGCTCTTACACCCACTCCCTGGTCCCCCGTTTCCACCCTCCCAGGCCTTCTCTGGTTCCCTCACGAGCTCCTGCTGCTTTCCTGCCACTCGTGTGCTTTCATTAGTGCAGGCGACAGCACAGTGTTTGCACACAGTTCCAACGCGAGCTCAGTCAATGAGTCAATGGCTGCGCTAATGGAAGCAATTGGTGCATTTAAATCCATTGAAATGGATGATAATGAAGCACGTAGGTATGCAGCACAGATGCAGAGAAGTGCGCAGAAGACCAGAAAGTTTTATTTACATTCTCTTATATACCGTGCTATTCTGCATCAGTACGGTTTACATTGAACAAACTGAAATTACATTGAACAGGGCATTATAACTTGAAGATAACTATTTTACAGGGAACATGAGCTATGGAGGGTTAAGTGGCTTGCCCAAGACCACAAGGAGCACCTGTAGGACTAGAAACCCCAGTCCTTCCGGCCCAAGGTTGCTGTCCTCTAGTGGGATTTGAACCCCTGACCTTCCGGCCTGAAGTACCTTTCCCCAACCACTAGGCCACTCCTCCACCAGCAAAAGTTGAGTTCAATGCTGGGATTTTAACATAAGGTCTGAGGAGACGTTAAGGATTAGCTCATATGTCTGTGGTCAGTGCTGGTAAGGAAGTTATTCCTGTTTGTTCAGCATACAGCATCTGCAACTTTTTATCTCCAGGAACAAGCAGAAATGTACTCCTCACATATGGGTATCATCGGTACCGACGGAGCCTGCGCGGGAACGCTCCCCAGCGTCTAAAAAAAAAACAAAGAAACTTTTCTTCGGTGCCTCACCCCTTCTGGGGTTAGGCGCCATTTTGAGCACTAGGCCCAAAAATCTCCAGACATGGAGAAGCCAACTAGTGGTTTTAAAAAATGTTCAAACTGTGGTGATACTATTTCCATCACCGACACCTACGAATGGTGTCTCCAATGTTTAGGTCCTGAACATTGTCCAGCGGAGTGTCTCTCCTGTAGAAAGATGACCAAGAGGGGCCTGCAGAACAGAGCTGCAAAGGCCGGTTCTCTTTTCACGGTTGACACGATGTCAGTTGCATCGACGTCCTCCAGGGCTTCATCTTCCTCTCATGGATTTCACATAACTAAACAGAAGTCTGTAAAGACGAGCCGGTCCTTGAAGAGTAAATCTCCTGCAAAGCATCGAGATGCCACGGGCACTGCCCTTGAGGAAAGTACACCGGCAAAATTGCCCCGGCGGGGGTCTTCGGTCTCCAAAGCACAAACGGGATCTCAGAATGTTCCAGGGGCCTACACCTCTGCAGAACTTCTGTTGCCATGTTCTGGGGTCGTAGCCGCTTCCACCGGTACCGACCAGGCATCGGCATTAGCAATGGATAAGAGAATCCTTGCTATTGAACGCAGTCTAGCGTCCCTCCTAGCTGCCTCGGTACCACTAAGACCGCTACAGACGGTTCAAATGAGCTCGGTACTGACACCGGTACCGGCTCCAGTGGCACCCACTCACTTTATTTTATAAATAAATTTGAAAAACATATCAATCATCAATTAATAACATATAAACATATAACAATTATAAATTATCTAATTACCAAATAAAAAGAATGTGACAAATAAATATATACATTGTAACGGTAAATACCTCAGTGTTGAGTATCGAGGACACTTCAATGCATATATTTATTTGTCACATTCTTTTTATTTGGTAATTAGATAATTTATAATTGTTATATGTTTATATGTTATTAATTGATGATTGATATGTTTTTAAAATTTATTTATACATACAATCATTAGTTACATTTATATGTATTTTATGTTTTATTTATTTATAGTTTGGGCATCTGTTCTGATCGCGGTTTAATTTTAACAGTGTCTGTTAACATATGTATGTTTTTATATTTATAGTGTTTTTACCAGTTCCACCCCTGACGAAGGGTAATGAAACGCGGCCTGTGTCGGGTGGTAATGGGCCAATAAATGAAAATAAACTTTGTCTTTTCTACAATAATCACGTATTGGACTGGTTTCTGTGGTTTCACGTGATTATCTGCTTTTTTGTGGTACATGGTAGTGGAATCAGCCATGCGGAGAATAAAGAATGTTCCTGATCGTGTCCCCAGTCTAGTCCCGGAACCTCTGGGTTGCCCATCTCATCTAGCAGCTTGGAGACTGAGAAACTCCTCTTTTGTGACATCGCCAGTATAACTTCCCGGTGTCTGCCTCCTGTCACCAGTTACCTCAGTCTCCAAGCAGCTGGATAGATGGGAGCCTGGGGAGCCGGGCTCACTGGAGAAACGATTAGGGGTTAAACTAGTGGTTTAGCTTGATTTTAGTTTGATTTTTTTTTGTGCAGTTAGTCAGGAGTTCCCATGGGTCTGTGACTTTAAGGCTGCATCAGACCACCTTTTTCCTCTGTCTGTTCTGTTCTCTCTCTTCCCCCCCCCTCTTTCTGTCTGCTCTGTTTATTTTAGCGAGGGGGTTCTTAGAGGTTTTGTTACCTGCTCCGGGGGTCTTGGCTGGGGCAGGACGCGGCTCTTTCTCTACTATCGGGGAGCAGCTTTTATAATAAGAAGAGGAGAGACTGCTGGCGCCGCGCAGAAGTGGTGCCTGCAAGCGCGCCTGGCGTCTCTCTCCTGCCGCACCGGGCTTTACGGCTGTTCTTCATTGTGCGGGCGGTGAGTTCGGGTCCGGAGCAGCTGGGAGCTTCCGGACCCGCTCCTGACAGCCAGAGGACCTCCGCAGCGGATAAGGGGCCTGGGATCGCACAAGGTAAGCCACGCAGCACCAGAGCACGTGTTTCTCTGTCCGCCGTGCATTTGGCGCGCTCCAGGCCTTAGGCCCGACCGTGTGGCAGCGGTGTGGTGGGCCGGCGCCTCCAGACTTACGGGAGGATACTCAAGGGGTCTCCTACTGCCCTCCTAAGGGCAGGGGACCTTAGTTTTACACCGCAGTATTAGTGGCTCAGTTCCATTAGCTGTGGCTGTTTCTATTTTTATTTCCCTGATTCTTCGGTTACACGGCCAGTTTCAGGCAGTTTGCTGGGGTGTGTGATGCCTGCCAAACATCAGTGTGTCGTGTGCGGGGCTCGGAAGAGCGCGTCCGCTGGGGTCTGCAGGGTCTGCCTGGGAGATTCCGCGGAAGCAAAGCTGGTCCCAACGCAGCAGTCAGGGGGTACGGAGAGTGCCTCTGAAGTAGCAGGGGTAGTTCCTGATTTAGCGCCGGAGGAGCCAGTGGCGGGCCCTTCCTCCGCCGCGGGCGCTCTTTCTTCCCAGCCGTTGTTCCCCAAGGAGCTCTCGTCGATTTTCTCTGCGCAATTTGTTTCTCTGCTTCAGCAGACCGTTTTTGGAGGTTCGCTGTAGCAACAGCCCTCCCCTGTCAGCGGGGGGTGGTGAAAAAGAGACCGCCGTCTCCTTCGAGGGACATTGCTTCAGGTGGCGGCAAGAGGCCTCGTGGCAACGGGGGTTGGAGAGAGCCTTCCGGGTCGTCCGAGGCTCCTCTTTCGGATGACGAGGTTCCCAGTTTGGTCCTAGACGAAGAGCTTGAAGAAGGGGAGGTTTCTGAGAAGGACGACCAGGCGAGAGTTGTTCGGGTCTTCCGCAGGGAGGAATTGCCGGCTGTCATTGTGGAGACTCTTAAAACGCTGAACATGCCCGTCCCGGGGTCGGCTGAGGATGATACCCTGGAGGATTCTTTGCTGCAGGTGTTTTGAAAGACGCAGACGGCTTTTCCAGTACATCGGATGTTTCAGGAGATGATACAGGAGGAGTGGAACGTGCCGGAAGTGCCCTTGAAGGGTTCCCGCGTTATGGGGCATCTGTACCCGTTGCTGGATCAGGACAAAGAACTCTTCAAGTCGCCTAAGGTGGACGCAGCCGTCTCGGCGGTCACCAAGAAAACTACCATTCCCGTTGAGGGCGGTGCGGCACTCAAGGATGGCCAGGATAGGAAGCTCGATGTCTTGCTGCGGCAGGTGTTTGATGTTAATGCGCTCTCACTACAGGTGGCGGTCTGCGGTGCTTGGGTGGCTAGAGCTTGCCTGCGCTGGGCACAGCAAGTCCAGGAGGAACAGTCGACGCCCCCTGCGGCTGAGGCAGCCCGGATAGAGTCGGGAGCGGCCTATCTGGTGGATATTCACTATGACCTTATGCGGAGCCTATCGAAAATCATGGCCTCGGCGGTGGCAGCAAGGAGGTACCTGTGGCTGCTGTCGTGTCCACCCGTCCAGGCGGTAGCCTGGGAGCAGGTGGGCTCGCCTGTCTTACTCTCTACTATTACTTCTGTCCAAAATGGCTGCCGAGGAGGGCTGCTGGGTAATGTAGTTTTAGAGCAAGGAGTGTGACCACATGGTAATTAGGCAAAACAGAGAATTTATTTCTGGATTTCCCTTCCGCATTGAATTCATGACCCCAACTAAAATTGGATAATTCTCCAATAATGCAAACAAAGAATGTGAAAACAGGCTTAACACAAAAATACAGGAATGTCCTTTTGAATATCAGCTCTTAGCTTCCATCGAGGAACAAACTTCTAAAGCTCAATCTGTTGTTCAGATTAGCTTCTTGCTTTTCACTTTCAAAAGAGCTTATCACTTTACACAAGTTATGCAGGCAAACACTTGGCAGTATTTCAACTACCAGCAGGTTTCCTTTCTTTAAGCAATGTGCAGCACAAGTCCTTAATTGCTTTCATGAAACAGTCCTTCACATAGGAAATGAATTAGCACATATTCAGGTTCTTGGCCATGCAAAAAGAACACTGCATTTCCTCTACATCAGAATCATTAGGGTTTTCAAACAAATCTATTTCCATCTCATTCATAGATTCGCTGTAACTATCTTCCTTATCCTGTATAACAGGAGACTGGCTATTCTCCTTCCTTATCAGCTCATTTAGTTTTAACAGCAACTGTTCCCTGTGGTCTCCAGCCACAGGCTCTTGCAATGGAGTTTCTCTCCCTTTCAACAGGCTAGCAATCTCTTTCAGAGTTGAGGCTTGGCAGTCACTGGCATATATTCTATGCTTATTAAATGTTTGCCTTTCAGGGTTCAGGGGAACACAACGTTTAGCACTGTCTTTTAATTCTTTAACTATTCCTTCAGCTTGGCTTTTGGTAGGAATTAAAGATAAGACATTTCCATTACCTTCAAGGCTTAAGGGCTGCTTTAATCTGTTTCCCCACCTGGAAACACGTCTTTGTCCTAGATACTGTTGCCTGCTCTGGGTTCCAGACACCCTCTGCTTCTCATTCACCCTTGCATGTGGATCAGCCAGGTTTCTTCCTGAAGTTCCCTTTTCCACTGGAACTAAAGTACCTGCTTCGGGACCCAGCAAGTTTCTGACTTCAAGCTTGTCCTCTTCAGAACCAGCTTCCCTTGCTTGAACTGCATCAACTGCCTCTGGAACTCCACGAACTCTAAGAAGTGCCTGCCCTTCTTCTTCTAAAACTGAAGCACTTTTAAATTGCTGCCTTTCAGGCACTACACCCTTCTTCCTACTCACGTGCACCTCATCAGTGCTCAACCTAGCCCTGACGTCACTAGGTGGGCGGGGCTTAGTGCTCGGTATACTCTGCCTTGGAGGCTTGTGATTTCTATAGGAACTGCTTTTCTCTCCAGATTTAAAGGGACAGGCCTCATTTTCCTCCCATTCCATTTCCTCTGCACAGCTCTCCTTACCACACTGCGCAACTGGGCGGCTGACAGTTCCTCTAAGGCTAGGTTTAGTAAGCTCCCCTTTAAGTGTCGCCTTCTCTTCGGGGAGGACTTGGAGACGTTGGTGAAGGATCTCGGGGACTCCAAGGGCGGCAGGTTGCCGGAGGACAAACCTAAGCCGGCGCGGGGTGCCCCGGGAGGACGGCAACAGTTTAGGGATTTTCGGCAGTTTCGGTACCAAAGGCCATTCACGGGGCAAAGGGGTCGTTTCCCCAATAGGACGCAAGGTTTTTGGGGTTTCTGGGGAGAGGGGAGGGGCTTCGGTCCTTCCTCCTCTACCTTCAAGAAATCCCAATGAGATGAGGGGGACCCAGGCGCCCCCTCAGCCAATAGGGGGGCGTTTACGGGAATTTTATCCCGCCTGGGTCCAAATCACCTCAGACCAGTGGGTGCTGGAAGTCGTTTGGGAGGGCTACACTCTGGAATTCTTGAGACCAGTGCGGGACGCCTTCATACAATCGCCCGGCAAGTCCGCATCAAAGTGTGCGGCACTGCGGAAGACGGTGCAAAGGCTGTTGGACCTAGAAGCGATCGTTCCCATTCCGATCGACCAGTACGGTTGCGGTCGATACTCCATCTACTTTGTCGTTCCAAAGAAGGACGGAGGGGTTCGGCCGATTCTGGATCTCAAAAGAGTCAATCGTTGCCTGCAGGTATCGCATTTTCACATGGAGACTCTGCGGTCGGTTATAGTAGCGGTGCAGAAGGGAGAGTTCCTTACGGCTCTGGACTTGTCGGAGGCCTACCTCCACATTCCCATAAGGGCGGAGCATCACAAGTTTCTGCGGTTCGCGGTTCCTTTTGGGCATTATCAGTTCCAAGCTTTACCCTTCGGTCTCGCAACAGCCCCGAGGGTGTTCACGAAGGTGATGGTCGTGGTAGCGGCGGCTTTGCGCAAGGAGGGCATTCTGGTCCATCCTTACCTGGACGATTGGTTGATTCGCGCGAAGTCACAGTCCGAGAGCGAGAGGGCCACGGCCCGGGTAGTCTCCTTCCTCGAGAGTCTCGGGTGGGTGGTCAGTTTGGCAAAAAGTCATTTGCGGCTCTCCCAAAATCTGGAATATCTGGGGGCACGCTTCGACACTCGGCTAGGGAGAGTGTTTCTCACAGAGCACCGATCTCAGGTCCTGAGAAGTTTGGTGCAAAGGTTCTTGAGTCTCAAGGCTCCTTCTGCGTGGAGTTATCTTCAACTGTTGGGCACCATGGCAGCGACAATCGAGACCGTGCCTTGGGTGAGAGCGCACATGAGACCTTTGCAGAGGGCTTTGCTTCGCCGGTGGTCGCATCAGAGAGATCCACTGTCCCGAAAGCTAGTTTGCCCGGAGGCCACCCGCCAGGCCCTGCGCTGGTGGTTGCTTTCTGACTTGCTGGAGCGAGGAAAATCTTTGGAGCCACCGGACTGGGTGGAAGTCATGACGGATGCCAGCTTGCAGGGCTGGGGGGCCCACTGTCAGGGCAGGTTTGCTCAAGGGCAGTGGAGCTCTCTGGAAATGGTGTGGCCGATCAACCGGTTGGAATTGAGAGCGGTGTTGTTGGCCCTGCAGGCATTTCGAACGTTGCTCGCCGGGAAGGCGGTTCGAGTGCTGTCCGACAATGCGACAGTGGTGGCCTACATGAACAAGCAAGGGGGCACCAGCAGTGTGTCTCTGGAAGCCGAGGCCGAAAGTCTATGTCTCTGGGCAGAGACAAATCTCTTGGATCTGTCGGCGGCACATGTCGCAGGCGTGGACAATGTGGAGGCCGATTTTCTCAGCCGGGTGAGGGTGGATCCCGGAGAGTGGGTTCTCCATCTGGAGGTCTTCGCGATGGTGGTCCGCCGGTGGGGTTACCCGGTCATGGATCTCATGGCAACCCTTGCCTCCACAAAGGCTCCGCGCTTCTTCAGCAGGCGCAGAAAAAGGATGTCGGAGGGCCTGGACGCCCTTATGCAGGTCTGGCCGGAGGGGCAACTGCTGTATGTTTTTCCTCCGTGGGTTCTGATAGGAAGAGTTCTGCAAAGGGTGGAAAAGTTCAGAGGTCACGTAATTCTGATAGCGCCCGATTGGCCGCGTCGCCCTTGGTACGGGGACCTGGTGAGGTTGCTAGCGGCCAGTCCTTGGCGTCTCCCCTGCTGGTCGGATCTCCTAAGTCAGGGGCCTCTGGTCATGCCGCACGTGGCTCGGTTCTCGCTTAAGGCCTGGCTCTTGAAAGGGCGCGGCTAAGGGCACGAGGATATTCGCCGGCGGTCGTTTCTACCCTCTTGAACTCCAGGAAGCGGTCCACATCTCTTGCGTATGTTCGGGTATGGAGGATCTTCGAGGCATGGTGCGGGGAAAGGAAGTGCGAGGCATTAAGGGCTTCTATTCCTCAGATTTTGGAGTTCTTACAGGCTGGCTTTGATAAGGGCCTTGCGGCGGCATCCTTACGGGTGCAAGTGGCAGCATTATCCTGCTATAGGGGTAGTGTAGAAGGTCAGTCGCTGGGATCTCAGCACGATGTGAAGAGGTTTCTACGGGCCGTTTCGCTTGCTCGGCCGCCGGCTCGGCAAGTGGTCCTAGGTGGCATCTGCCTTTGGTGTTGGATGCGCTGGAGCGGGAGCCTTTTGAGCCATTAGCGCGGGCGTCGCTCAAGGATCTTACTCTTAAGGTGGTGTTCTTGGTAGCTATTTGTTCGGCTCGGCGGGTCTCGGAGCTTCAGGCGCTTTCATGTAGGGAGCCCTAACTTTCCTTCTTTGCGGCTAAGGTCGTTTTGCGACCGGTTCCGGCTTTTCTCCCGAAGGTGGTTTCCATGTTTCATGTGAACCAGGAGATTTCCTTACCAGTGTTTGCCGAAGGCGGTACGGCTTCTTCGTCGCGGAAGCTGTATTTGCTGGATGTCCGGCGTGCGTTGAAGAAGTATCTTCGTCGGACGGCGTCTTTTCGTAGGTCAGATAGGCTTTTTGTCCTCTTTGCGGGCCCTCGTAAGGGAGAAGCTGCGTCAAAGGCATCTCTCGCGCGCTGGATTAAGGAAGCTATAGCGTCGGCATATTTCTGAGGGGTAGAGTAGTGTCGGAGGGGTTGAAGGCTCACTCCACTAGGGTTCAAGCTTCTTCCTGGGCAGAAGTGTGATTGGTGCCGCCGGTGGAGATTTGTAAGGCGGCAATGTGGTCGACTTTGAATTCTTTCATTCGGCACTATCGTCTTGTGTGCAAATGGCTGGTTTGCCAGGTCCCTCCCGTGTTTGATTTCTACACTGCTCTGGTACAGACCCAGAGGTTCCGGGACTAGACTGGGGACACAATCAGGAAGGTGAAATTAGACTTACCTGCTAATTGTTGTTCCTGGAGTGGAACCAGTCTAGTCCCGTATTCCTCCCTGTGCGAATGTCAGCCTGAAGATGTTATTGAGATTACAGGTAAGGACTGATGTTAAGATGGTGCGGACTGCGGTAAAAAAACAACAAAAAAAAAACATGATCAGGGCATTAGGCTTCTTTACTTCCCTTGAGGTGAAGGAGTAGTCTGTGCACGTCCCCAGTCACAGCAAGAGGGGTGCGGTATGTCCTTTTTCTCTGGGGCTATGGTTCCCTGTGATTTGTGTAATGTAGTTAGCGTAGTTTATGGTGTTGATCAAATTTGTGCTTGTTTCTCCGGTGAGTCTGCTTTGTCAATAGGTTACTGGTGACAGGAGGCGGACACCGGGGAGTTATACTGGTGATGTCACAAAAGAGGAGTTTCTCAGTCTCCAAGCTGCTAGATGAGATGGGCAACCCAGAGGTTCCGGGACTAGACTGGTTCCACTCCAGGAACAACAATTAGCAGGTAAGTCTAATTTCACCTTAAAACGCATTCTTCCAACCTGCCAGGCCGTGAATCGAGGACACTCGATGCCTTTGGGCGTCGATGCTTTCAATCCTCCATGCTAGCAGAACCTCTGCTATTGCTGTCGGAGCACGGCGCTTTGCCTGGCTCCAAGCATCAGATTTAGAGGAGTGAGTGCAAGAGAAGTTAGGAAACATTCCTTGCACAGGTGAAAACTTATTTGGGAGGGATTGGCAGACCAAGGCTAATCAGATTGAATCTGATAATACCACCTTGAATAGACTATCAAAGTCTACAGCCAACCCATCAAAGAAAAAAAAACAGGCAAGAAGTTTTTCTTTAACAAAAAGAAAAAATCTTACCACTCTTATTCCCATCCAATTCACTGTCCAGTTCATGCTCCCCAGAAAGGGCAGCAACCTAGACAACAAAGAAAGCCGCAAGCTCAAAGAGCTCAACCGGCTCAACAAGTACAGCCTCCTTTGACTTCTACCTAGAGAACTTAATCATTTTGCCTCTGAAGGGTCCAGAACCTTTGACCATTCCGGGCAGATTAGGCCATTTTGCCAAAAGATGGCAACAGATAACATCAGAAAACTGGACTCTGTCCATTGTAGGACAGGGGTACAAACTTCACTTTCTCAGCATGCCCCCGCCTACAATCATAAAACAATTCAATTCTCAAGGCCCTGTCACTGACATCCTGTGTCAGGAGGTCTCTTCACTTCTTGCTCAGGGAGCAATAGAAGAGGTACCCATATCCCAACGGGGGAGGGGGTTGTACTCCCCCTATTTTCTTATCCCAAAGAAGACAGGGGGATACAGACCTATCCTGGACCTCAGAGAATTGAACAAATTTCTGTTCTGAGAAAAGTTCAAGATGATCTCCCTCGGAACACTTTTACCATACCTTCAGAATCAGGATTGGTTATGTTCTCTAGATCTAAGAGATGCGTACATGCATATCCTCATCCATGTAAATCACAGGAAGTACCTTTGATTTCTCTTTCAAGGAAACCACTTTCAATACAGAATCCTTCCATTCGGGCTGGCCTCTGCCCCAAGAGTCTTCACAAAATGCATGGCTGTAGTAGCAGCATTCCTGAGAACTCTGGGGATATTCGTCTTCCCCTCATCAGAGCACCAACAGCTCCAGAAACAGAACGAGCTGTTTCTCGTGCCATGAGAATTCTCCAATATTTGGGTCTGGTAGTCAACCATCCAAAATCTCACCTCACCCCTTCTCAATCCCTAGAGTTCATAGGGACTAGCTTAGACACGCAGCAATCAAGGGCATTCCTGCCACAGCCGCGCTGTCTATGAATAATAGAATTGGCTTCCCAAGCAGTAAAGAAAACCCTCCTAACTGCCCGGGAAATGCTTCAACTGCTGGGGTATATGGCATCCACTGTACATGTGGTCCCTTATGCCCGCCTACACATGTGAGCGGCTCAGTGGACCCTCTCTTCGCAGTGGACACAAGCCACAGGTTGCTGAACGGACAAAATCAAGAATTCGACACGTCTCGTTTTGTTCCTACAGTGGTGGCAGTCCCTTGAAAACCTCCTGGTAGGTTCCCCCTTCCAGCAACCACTGCCCCAGATCACCCTGACAACAGATGTGTCCAAGCTGGGTTGAGGAGCCCACTTGCACGACCTTTCCACTCAGGGTCTCTGGACCTCACAAGAGGCCTCTCCTCAAATAAACCTCTTAGAGCTAAGAACCATTTACAATGCTATGATAGCATTTCAGGCCCAGCTCAGTCAAAAGACAGTTCTGGTCCAAACCGACAATCAGATTGCCATGTTTTACATAAACAAACAAGGCGGAACGGGCTCTCTGTCGCTATGCAATGAAGCTTTGTGACTATGGGCCCTCGCCAGAGAGCTCCAAATTCACCTT
This sequence comes from Ichthyophis bannanicus, assembly GCA_033557465.1. Classification (NCBI taxonomy): domain Eukaryota; kingdom Metazoa; phylum Chordata; class Amphibia; order Gymnophiona; family Ichthyophiidae; genus Ichthyophis; species Ichthyophis bannanicus. The sequence goes on along the minus strand of CM066044.1, from coordinate 89,859,634 downwards.
CTAGCGGTATACCTTCCAGGCATTCAAAACTTGTGGGCAGACAAACTCAGTCGAATACTGCTGCCACACGAGTGGTCTCTCCAGTCAGACCAACTAGCTTGTGTGTTCCAAACCTGGAGAACACCAGATATAGACTTCTTTGCAAGTCCACAGAATGCCAAACTTTCCCTGTTCTGTTCCAGAACTCCGGCTCAATACTGTCTAGCAAACGATGCTTTCCAGCTCCATTGGGGTCAGGACTTCCTCTATGCCTTCCCACCCTTTCGTCTAATTCCCAAAACTCTTTTCAAGCTTCAGAGAGACAGGGGTTATATGATTCTCATAGCTCCACATTGGCCAAGGCAGTTGTGGTACCCTCTGCTTCTGCGTCTCTCTCAAGCAACTCCTCTAGAGTTGAGATATGCTCCAGATCTCCTTTCCCAGGAGAACGGGAAGCTTCTGCATCCCAATCCTCAGTCCCTGCACCTCTGGGCCTGGCTGCTGAAGGCATAGAACCTTTAGATATCCACCTCTCTCAGCAAGTGAAGGATATCCTTCAAGCTTCGAGAAAACCTTCCACAAGGCTTTCCTACGCTTTCAAATGGAAAAGGTTTTCTATATGGTGTTCAAAAAAGGGGCTTAACCCCCTTCCCGTGCCCATGGAGTCGCTTCTGGAGTATCTCCTCCATCTTTCAAATTCCGGTCTTAAGACAAATTCAGTGCGAGTCCATCTCAGTGCTATTGCGGCTTTTCACAAGCCCCAAGATGGACAACCAATCTCTTCTCATTCACTTGTGTCAAGATTCATGAGAGGTCTACTATTGACAAAGCCCCCCATAAAACTGCCACCGGTGGCATGGGACCTGAATCTGGTTCTTGGGCAGCTTATGAAGCCGCCTTTTGAACCTTTAGCCACTACAACTTTCAAATTCCTTTCCTGGAAGGTCATTTTCCTAATTGTAATAACTTCTGCTAGACGCATTAGTGAATTGCAAGCTTTAGTGGCTGACCCTTCTTATACAAGGTTCCACCATGATAAAGTAGTCCTCAGGACCACTGTTCCCTCTAAGCTGTGCGTGTGTGCGCGCGCACACACCTCGCCGAGCGAGCGCACATACTTTATAACAGAGCGCACAAAAATTACGGTTCTGATTCTGATAGAAAACAACACAGATGTCTTAAAATTTAAAATTTGTTGTGTATTTATGGTTTTCACAAGTTCTACAATATTTTCTAGTGCAATCAATGTGGTGTACATACTGTATTCTGACGTGTAGTCAAAAGTATATAACTCCGAGTGTCGTTATGTGGCACACAAAAATTTAATCTTCCTTCAAAAGCTGCACAGCTGATATTTTATGCGCACACAGCCTACAGAAAATTAGAGGGAACATTGCTCAGGACTCATCCACACTTTATGCCAAAGATGGTTTCGTCTTTTCATTTAAACCAGTCAGTTTATCTTCCTGTATTCTTCACTAGGCCTCATGCCTCCAGTGCAGAAAGGAACCTTCATACCTTAGATTGTAAAAGAGCTTTAGCCCTTTACCTTCAAAGAACTGAACAACATAGGAAGTCTTCTCAACTCTTTGTTGCTTTTGATTCTAGTCATTTGGGACTTCCAGTTTCCAAATGAGCCCTATCTAAGTGGATTGCAAACTGCATATCCTTCACTTATGATAGTAAAAGTCTTTCCCTCGAGGGCCATGTTACAGCTCATAATGTCAGAGCAATGGCAGCCTCAGTTGCTAATCTCCGCTCTGTGTCTATAGATGATATCTGTAGAGCGGCTACTTGGGCTTCAGTACATACCTTCACAGCCTACTACTGTCTGGACAAGGACTCCCGTCAGGATGCCTCATTTGGCCAGGCTGTCCTAAAGCATCTCTTTCAGACTTAATGCAACTCCTACCCTCCATCCCGATAGGATGCCAGGGATCCATGGGAGGAAGTATGACCCTGTTCACACGGGTTCACAGCTCACTGGGGTCATTCCTCTGGCATCTTTTAGCTGGGGAGTCCCCATATGTGAAGACTACATTCCTGCTTGTTCCTGGAGATACCGTAGTTACTCATCTGTAACAGGTGATCTCCGGGAACAGCAGGAATTAAGTCTTCACAACCCACCCTCCTTCCCAAGGAGTTGTCTCTCTCTCTCTCTCTCTCCTTGGCTCAGCTTTAAACTCAACTGAAGTGAGAGAGGCAGGGAGGCAGCACGCATGCGCTGTGGGATGCTCCCAAAAGCTTTCCTTTTGGACACTGGGGAGCGTTCCCACACAGGTTCCGTCAGTACCGACGATACCCATATGTGAAGACTTAATTCCTGCTGTTCCCGAAGATCACCTGTTATAGGTGAGTAACTACGCTTTCTGGCTTTGCCGAAGAGAGTACTGAAAAAAAAGGCAGAAGAGGTGCTAGAACAGTGTTATGTGCATGTGCTGAAATGCTGTCTGATGCAAAAACATTAATCTCCAGGAACAAGCAGGAATGAGTCTTCACATATGGGTACGTTGGAACTGACGGAGTCTGCGCGGGAACGCTCCCCAGCGTCCAATCAGAACGCTTTTGGAAGCATCCCAACACGCCTGCGTGCTGTCTTCCCGCCTTTCCCAACTGCCTCTCCTCAGTTTTCGTTTTTCCGCGGAGCCGGCAGGACGTCCTCCTGTCACCGCAGAAAATTCTTCTTTTATTTTTTGGTTTTCTTGTGGTCGCGGCTGCCTTCCCCGACGCCACCGGTACCGCCGGTGTTTCTTTTCTTTTTTCTTGTAAAATTTTTCCTTTTTAAGGAATATTTTTCCTTGTTAGTGCCTCACGGTTTTCTTAGGCCTGCTAGGCCTACTCACTTTCCTTATGGAACCGCCAGCCACTATTCCCAAGAAATGTACAAACTGTGGCGGTACAAAATTAATTTTAGACACTCACAATTGGAGTCTAACCTGTTTGGGTCCTGACCATTTTCCTCCGGCGTGTCCCTCCTACAATAGTATTCTGGGAAGAAGTCTTCAACATCGAGTTCCCCTCGATACGCGGTCCCCATCCAACTTCAGGGCACCGACCACCACTTCTTCTACACGGGATCAGGTAACCCAAAAACAGTCTTTTAAGACTAGCCAGTCCTCGAGTGGTAAATCTCATGCACAGCATAGAGATGCCTCTGGCCTTGCCCTCGAGAACACACTGGCTTTAAAACCCCGGTGGGAGTCTTTGGCCTCCAAAGCCTGTGTGGGGTTTCAGTTCGTTCCTGAGGTTCACCCCTCACAGAACATACCTGAGCCATGCTCGGTGGGGGCATCCACTTCGAGCGGTACCGATATCCCGGCATCGGCAATGGTGTTGGATGAAATATTCTCCAGGACCAAGCAGGAAGTCAGTCCTCACATATGGGTGACGTCGGCGCCGACGGAGCCCTCGCGGAGCAATTTTCCCCAGCTTTCAAAGAAAGCCTTTGGGAATTGCAGCGCGCATGCGCGGTCCCCTTCCCGCCCAAAGGTGCCATCTTGGCCAGTCTTCTTTTTTTCCGCGGAGCCCTACAGACGCTGTCTACAAGTCACCGCTGAAAAGTTGATTTTCTTTCTTTATTTTTAGTATTTTCTTCGGTTCGACGCCGGTCCTTTTTCCGTCCGGCCTCGCGACGCCGGTTGCGAGGCCTCCCCTTCTTTTCGGTTTTTTCTGTCCTTCGTGACAAATTCGCGCTTTTTTCACTTTTCCCTGGCGGCACGAACGTTTGACCTCGCAGGGGCCCTTTTCCCCCGATGGCCGCCAGTGGTTTTAAAAAGTGTGTTCAGTGTAAGAAACTTATGTCTCTTACTGACACACATGATTGCTGCCTCCGTTGCCTGGGCCCAGATCATGAAGAAATGATCTGTGGAGCCTGTAGCAAGATGTCCGTGAAATCTTTGCGGAGTCGGCAGTATCAGCGGGAGAGAATCTTCTCTGACCCCAGTCATACCCGGACCTCGTCAGAAGCTTCGGTGTCCAGGGAATCTGGCTCTGAACACCGTCGGAGCTCCTCTGAGAGGGGGTCTCCTTCCCGGGAACATCATCGGAGGAAGAAACCCGCGAGGACGGTGTCGGTGGACGCCCCTGGCTCCGCGAGGGCCAGGTCGCATAGCCCCGATAGCCGTCCCGGGTCTTTGGAGCTGGAGCGGCCGTCCAAGCAGCCTCGTCTGGAGATGGACTCGTCTGCTCACGTAAGTCCTGTTGTCCTCGTGGACTCGCCTCCGAGGGGTCCGACGTCGGGCCCGAGTCGGGGGCTGCTGGGTCTCCTGAGTTCGGACTCAGGTTGACAGCCTTGGAGAGCAGCCTAGCTGCCTTCATGGACCAGCAGCGGGCATTGATCGCTGGCCTCGCTGGCGCTTCTGCCCTGACCGCCGGGACGTCGACGTCTAAGTCGACCCCGGAGACCGAGCCGATCCTCGAGTCCATGCGGGCTCGAGTCGATCCTCGGTCGAGGTCCCCTTCGGCCTCCCGTTCGGGGCCGCGGTCGTCGACGCCGACTCCCTCGGCGTCGGGGCGGACGGCGTCTGTGCCCGCCCGGCCAGAGCCGCTCGACTCCTCCTCCGAGGAGTCCGCCTGGGAATCCGAGGTGGAAGAGTCACCTGATTCTTTTCGGACTCGGTGTATTCCTTCGGACTCCCCCGAGTCCGAACCTCGGAGACAGTCCCCTCCGGAGGATGCACGGTTCTCGGACTTCGTGAGGGATATGGCCAAGGCCTTGGCCTTCCCTGCGGATCCCGAGGAGGAGCCTCGAGCCGAAGAGCTCGATGCCCTCCAGTATGACTCTCCTGCAAAGGAGCATTTTACTGTACCGGTTCCTCCGATGCTGGAATGACTTCTCTTCCGCATGTGGGAGAGCCCGGCGGCGTCGCCGGTATTAAGCAAGCGGGTCGATGCCATATATCGAGTCCGCAAGAGCCCTGGCTTCCAAAAAGCACAGCTGCCGCACCATTCCATGGTGGTGGAATCGGCCATGCATAGGCTCAAGAGCCAGAAGATGCACTCCTCGGTGCCTCCCGGCAGGGAAGCCCGCAGCCTGGATGGCATCGGTAAGAAGTGTTTCCAGGGCTCTATGCTTGCTTGTCGGGTCCAGACTTACCAGCTCTACATGGGCATGTATCTCAGGGACCTGGCTAAGGAAATAGCCGGATTCTCTGCTGGTCTCTCCAAGGAACCTTTGCGGAGGTTCCTGGCCTTGTCCACTGGTATTCGAGAGTGCTCAAAGTTTATCTCTCGAGCAGCCTATGATGGCTTTGAGGCATCGGCTCGAGTAGCCGCAGCCGGCATCGGGGCCCGCTGACAGGCTTGGCTTCAGTCATCCGACCTCGAGCCCTGGGTGCAGGACAAGTTGGTCAATGTCCCCTGCAGAGGTGAAAACCTCTTTGGCAAACCTATGGACGAGAAGGCTGCACAACTCGAGACAGAGACTCTCACCAGGACTCGGCTCTCCAGGAAAACCTCTGCCCCTTCCCAGAAGAAGAAGGGCTCGGGGAAAAAGCCCTTTTACCCGAGGAAGACGGCTGCCTATAAACACTACCCTCATTATCAGGCCTCCGCAGCTCCCCAACAGGGTCAGCAGGCCAAGGGACGGGGTAACAGGTCCCGTAGGCAGCAAACCCCCAAGCCTGCGCCACCGGCCCCTGCCCCGCAGGGTGGGGGTTTTTGACTCTTTCAGCATAGCCTCTCCCCCTCCGCTGGTTTCTCTCAGCACGGGAGGCCGGCTGGTCCACTTTGCCCACAGGTGGTCCAACATCACGTCAGATACCTGGGTGCTCCACATAGTCCGAGAGGGCTATCTTCTACACTTCCACCAGGTACCTCCCCCCTACTTTCCAGGGGAGCCTCTGCGACCCCCTCTTCACCGGGACTTACTCCTTCAAGAGTTGGCAAGTCTTCTTCAGGAACAGGCGGTGGAACCGGTGCCCCACCACCTGAGAGGTCAAGGCTTTTATTCCAGGTACTTCCTGGTACCAAAGCGAACTGGAGGCCTCAGACCCGTCCTGGACTTGCGGAACCTCAACAAGTTCCTGGAAAGGGAAAAGTTCAAGATGCTTACCCTTGGAATCCTGCTGCCCTACCTCCGGCAGGGAGATTGGCTATGCTCCTTGGATCTAAAGGATGCCTACACTCACATCCTCATCCACCCAAGCCACCGACAATACCTAAGGTTTGTGGTGGCAGGCAATCATTACCAGTACAGGGTACTGCCCTTTGGCCTATCCTCCGCACCCCGAGTCTTCACAAAATGTCTCGCAGTGTAGCGGCTTATCTCCGGCTTCAAGGCCTCTTTGTCTTCCCTTACCTAGATGACTGGCTCATCAGAGCACCATCCTCCACGGAGGCCACTCACGCCACGCAACGTACTGTGACTCTGCTCCAGTACTTGGGCTTTGTCATAAACTTCGAAAAGTCCACTTTGCTCCCCTCTCAGGATCTCGAGTTCATCGGCGCCAGGTTAAACACGCTTCAAGCGCGAGCCTTTCTGCCGCTCGACAGGGCACAACGGCTCATGGCTCTCGCCAGCCGCTTTCGCAGCCATTCCCGGGTCTCGGCCAGGCACTTTCTGAAACTGCTCGGCCATATGGCTTCCACGGTCCATGTGACCCCCAATGCCCGCCTGAATATGCGGCCTGCTCAATGGTGCCTTCGCTCACAATGGCGTCAGGCCTTGGGGAGACTAGCGGACTCAGTACGAGTCTCCAGCCCGCTGGTCTCTTCTCTACGGTGGTGGCTTCATCTGCCCAACCTAGTGCTCGGAATGCCTTTTCAGTCTCCTCCGCCTGTTCAGGTACTGACGACCGACGCTTCTCTCCTGGGTTGGGGAGCACATTGCAAGGGTCATGTACTCAGGGTCTCTGGACCCCGTGGGAATCTGCCCAGCAGATCAACTTCCTGGAGCTCAGAGCGATCCGCCTGGCTCTCCGGGCCTTCTCCCACCTTACCACTCGCCAGTCCGTCCTCGTCCAGACGGACAATCAAGTGGCCATGTTCTACGTGAACAAACAGGGGGACACGGGCTCCTTCCTTCTCTGTCGGGAAGCACAAAAGCTCTGCGCTTGGGCCGTCAGCCGAGGGATCCTCCTCAAAGCTGTCTACCTCCCAGGTCAAGAAAATTACCTGGCAGACAAACTGAGCAGAATCCTCCAACCACACGAGTGGCGATTGGACCCGTTGGTGGTTCAAAGGATCTTTCTCCAGTGGGGCCTCCCCACACTGGATCTATTTGCCAGTCCTCTGAACAGGCAACTTCCTCGGTTCTGCTCTCGGGAACCGCATCCCCTCCGAGTAGCGGCGGATGCTTTTCTGCTCTCATGGTCCACGGGCCTTCTGTATGCCTTTCCTCCCATGCCGCTGGTGTCTCGAACACTTTTCAAGGTTCTCCAGGACAAGGCTTCGATGATCCTGATAGCTCCCCGGTGGCCCAGGCAACCGTGGTTCCCGCTTCTGATGCAACTGGCGGTAGATACTCCGTTGCCTCTGGGGTTTCAACCCGATCTCCTGACCCAGGATCAGGGGTCTCTCCTACACCCCAACCTCAGATCTCTTCATCTGATGGCCTGGCTGCTGAAAGGGTAGTCCTTGCTCCCCTCCTGCTGCCTCCAGAGGTGGAAGAGGTCGTGCTAGCTTCCAGGCGACCCTCTACCCGGAAATCCTACGCCCTTAAATGGCGTCGCTTCTCCACCTGGTGTACTCAACAGTCTCAAGACCCCTTCTCCTGCTCGGTGTCGGTGGTCTTGCAGTACTTGCTTTCCCTCTCCAATCTTGGACTTAAGTCCAACTCGGTCAAAGTTCACCTCGGTGCTATTTCTGCACATCATGTGCCGGTGGAAGGCAGGCCTCTTTCCAGCCACCCTCTCGTGGCACGGTTCTCCCGAGGTCTCCTTCTCCTTAAACCACCTTTGCGCCCCCCAGCCCCCGACTGGGACCTGAACGTGGTTTTACAGCGGATCACCTGTCCGCCTTTTGAACCCATGGCTACCTGTCCTCTCCGTTTTCTTTCTTGGAAAACCTTATTCCTGGTAACCCTCACTTCCACTAGACGCGTTAGTGAACTGCAGGCCCTAGTGTCTGATCCCCCTTACACTAGGTTCTACAAGAACAGGGTAGTCCTGCGGACTCACCCTAAGTTTCTTCCAAAAGTGGTCTCCCCTTTTCACATCAATCAGGAGGTGGTGCTTCCGACCTTCTTTCCCAGGCCACACTCCAGCCGAGCTGAAATGGTCTTGCATACCCTGGACTGTCGGAGGGCGTTAACCTTCTACCTTGATCGTACGCGGGAGCACCGTAAGACTGTTCAGCTCTTCCTGTCTTACGACCCTAATAAATTAGGGCTCCCTGTCTCCAAGCGTACTCTGTCCATCTGGGTAGCTGACTGTATCGCTTGGACTTATGGGGCGGCAGGCCTTTCATTGGAAAGTCGAGTCACGGCTCATCGGGTTAGGGCGAAGGCTGCATCAGTGGCTTACCTCCGCTCTGTTCCATTGGCAGACATCTGCCGGGCCGCCACTTGGTCTTCGAGCCAGACTTTTGCAACCCATTACTGCCTCATGAGGGAGTCCCGCAGGGACAGTGCTTTCGGACAGGCAGTCCTCCGTAATCTCTTCGAGGTTTAAGCAACTCCTACCCTCCATCCCGAATGTTGGGCTACCGGTTGGAGATTAGTCAGAGAAGATTCCTTCCTTCTGTGCTGCTGAGCTAGAGGGAGCTCATTTTTGTGCTTAGGGTCTCCGGTAGCCTTAAGCTTGGGAGTCCCATATGTGAGGACTGACTTCCTGCTTGGTCCTGGAGAAAGCGTAGTTACTCACCTGTAACAGGTGTTCTCCAGGAGCAGCAGGAATCAGTCCTCACAACCCTCCCTCCTCCCCGTGGAGTTGCAGTCATATGATTTAGTTTTTGCAAATTTTTTGCTGTCTTTTCGCTATGTCATCAGACTGGCCAAGATGGCACCTTTGGGCGGGAAGGGGACCGCGCATGCACGCTGCAATTCCCAAAGGCTTTCTTTGAAAGCTGGGGAAAATTGCTCCGCGAGGGCTCCGTCGGCACCGACGTCACCCATATGTGAGGACTGATTCCTGCTGCTCCTGGAGAACACCTGTTATAGGTGAGTAACTACGCTTTCCTCACCAAGGATCGTAGTCTGGTGTCCTCAGTACCTTCGGGGCCATTGGATACGCTGCAGACCGACCTTCCAGTATCAGTATCGATCCCGGTACCGATACTAGTACCGACGTCGGTACCCTCCAGATGTGCATCGATAGACTCGCTTCCTTCGATGCCGAGTCTGGAATCGATCTCCAGTCTGGAGGACTGGGTACCGACTCGCCTTGGTACCGACATCAGATGGTACCGAAGGCACTGTTCCGATGATCCATGTCCGGCACTCTCGGTTTCTTCGATACCGTTAGAGTTGTCACCGGCTGGCCTTCATCCACCGGTATCAGATATGGTGCCGGAGTCGGTACCGGTATCCACATTACCATTGCTGTCGATGCCTTCCATGCTTCTCTCATCAGGCTCGCTTCCCTCGATACCGAGTTTGGAATCGATCCCTAGCATGGACGATGTGCTACCGACTGTTGCTGGTCCCGACCTCCTGTGGTACCGGCGACCATCCTCTAAGGATCACCATTCAGGATCTTCTATTCCTATAAAGTTGGATAGATCCCTCGGTGCCAATGCTAGTTCTTCAGCAGATCTAGCCTGTCCAAAAGAATTTCCCTCTGGGGATTTTTCTTTTCAAGCTTTTCTCCTGGATATGGCAAAATCACTTGCCATTTCTATACCTGGACAGGATCCTACACAAGGGAATACAGAATCCCTGTATATTCCTGGAAGAGCAAAGGAGAACATCATGCTTCCTTTGCATCATTCGTTGCAGGATCTCCTTCTATGAATGTGGGAAGCTCCTTTAAAGGTACCCCACCTTCCAGGGCAACTTATCTTCTATATCAGGTGCCCCCCTCTCCAGGTTTTCAGAGGACTCAACTTCCTCATCATTCCATTGTTATAGAATCAGCAATGAGGCGGGTGAAGAGTACTAAAAAGCATTCTTCTTATCCTCCAGGTCGTGAGTCTAAGACTTTAGATGCCTTTGGACGCCAGACCTTCCAGGTATCCATGCTTTCAGCAAGAATTCTCTCATATATTTTCTATATGGGTTTATCTCTTGAAGAGGTCACAAAAAAAAATTACTGTTTTTGACTCCTTTTCTTCAAGAGCCCAAAAGTGCAGACTATTCCTTACTGGTTAGTCATGCTCAAAATATCTCTAGGTTCCTTACTCGTGCTTCCCTAGACTCCTTTGAGTCTGTTAGCAGAACTTCTGCTATAGCTATAGGGGCACGACGTAAAGCCTGGCTCCAGGCTTCAGACTTGGAGAAATGGGCACAAGAAAGACTGGGAAATACTCCTTGCACTGGAGAAAATCTCTTTAACAAGGAGTCTTTACTCCAAGTTGCACAGTTAGCCACTGACATTCCTGTTTCCAGAGGTGGCTCTACGCCTTCCTCTTTCCCAGTTGGTAGGAAATGTCCTACCAAACTTTCTTCCCCTAGGGGGAAAAGTTTTATCCATCTTCTGCCCATCATACAGATGTTCCCAAACAAGGGAAACATCGCCCTGGTCTGAAGAAACCACTACCTCAACAGGGTCAGCAAACCCAGCAGTCGCAGGGTTTCAAATAGATCATCATTACCTCTCTTGGTTGGTGGTTAGAGTGGCAGTCTGCTTCTTTTCACTTGAAGTATCTGCACTGATTTTATCCTAACCTTTTTCTAGATATCTCTTCACGAGACATCTTTTCTTTACTCTAAGAGTCTTTATGGTGATCATGCCCATACTTAACAGGTTTTCTTTTCCTCTTTGGGGGAAAGAGAAGTGACAACTATCAATAAGACAGTTGTTTCCCTGTACTGGCATGTATCATCTTACCTTTCAGAGACTTCCTGCATAGTCAGTCTCCTTCAACTCTGTCTTACCTCCCTCTTACTACAACATTTGATTTGTAAGAGTGGCTCTCTTACTCTGGTAAGCCCCTATGGTCCTCTACCTGTTCCACAGGGGGATTCTCCCTCCCAGAGTTATCTCCCCCTTTATTACCTTAGGGCAGCTCATCAGACAATAGGAAGTCCTACTATGTCTGTTGTTTCTTTTTCCCAATCTAAAAAAGGAGGGCAAAAGAAATTTCCTTCCGCTGCCCTGGTACTTGCTGCAGATACAGCAATTCCTAGTGGTTAAGCCACTGGTTCTGTTCACCACACAACCAGGGGTCCCCCTCCACTAGCAATTCTTCTAGCCTCAGTGCTAAACCCCAAACAGGTTATCAACCTCGTTTGGAAAACCCTATTATCACAGAGTAGAGTGCAGGAGTAGCCTAGTGGTTAGAACACTGGCTTGGTAACCAAGCAACCAGGGTTCGATTCCCACTAGCACTCCTTGTGGCCTTGGGCAAGTCACTTAACCCTCCATTGCCTCGGAAGAAAGGCCTGGCAATCTACTTCCGGTGACACTGCCAAGAAAACCCAGGAGCCTCTGGGTCGCAAGGAGTCAGGACTGACTCGAAGGCACACATTGCATTTGCATTGCATTATCACAGACTGGTTGGTTACCTTCTATTCTTCGCCCCCTTGTCCTTGGCAGAATAGTTTGTTATCCACTGGCTTTACACAGCCAGTTTTTTCTTCTAACCAACCTGCAGCATGCTCTCTGCAACTCTACAAAGTAGCTTTGCACTATGGGCCCTTGCTAGAGAGCATTAGTATTTTGACTAGCAGATAACCCCAGATGGTTAGGAGGGGTTCCCCCAGTCATGTTCTCATGACTGGTAGGTATTCCCTACCCTTACCATCTCATCTTAAATCTCTTTTGAGACATAAGACTCAGGCCTTTCATCACGTGAAAACCTAAAGAATGGCCAATTCCCTAGCTTGGCTCATATCTCCTTTGGTCTTCTTGTCAGAGATAATTTTCTTTCAGTGGCAGCTAAAGGACGCCTGATACCCATCTTGCCCTCATAGGCGGGTCACTATGGTATCTTCCTCCAGTGGCGTCCTCTATCCATTCTCCATACTGCAGTTCTGGAGAGATCTGGACTTGCTGCCTGCAGACTGAAGTTATCCTCTGCATTTTTCACGTAGGCCATTCTGGTTATTCAAGAGCTCAAATTCTGAAAGGAATCTAGACTCCTTCTTGTCAGGGAGACCATTCCTCTGACTCTGCCAGTCATAACCAGGGAAAGAGGATTCTCTATGCATCTATTCAAGCAGGTATCAATCTTCTTGCTATTAGAGGAATCTTTCCCTCTCCCCATATCACTAGGTGGGATCTGGTTCTATAGACATCTCTCCATCCACATACCTGGAGACATGTGTCTATATGCCTATATATTCATATGTATATATATATATTTATATATGTATATATAAATCTATATCTATCTGTGTATCTTCTGCCCATACATATCTCTCTCTATATATATGTATATATACCTTATATGTGTATATATTTAGGAATATATATATATATATATATAGTGAGATATATCTTTTAGGTAGATATGTATCCACATACTTATCTATCTGTCTGTTTAGGTCCAGATATCTATACATTCCTATATGATCCTGACAGATGGGCACTACCCCTATTAATACTGTGCCAGCATACTTAGGGTTCTACACATATAACCACTTCCTGTGGTAATTAACAAACTTTTCTTTACCATAACCTTTTAGGTTTAGGTACCCCTGAAGCTCTCCATGTAGCTTTTTCTTTCCTAATGACCCCATTTAGGAAAGACATTGCGGAGCTTCAGTTAATCTAAAGCTTAGCGCTTCCTAAGTCTGTCCTTACTGTCTTATCAAATACAAGGGTCCCCATACCCTTTCTCTCCTACATGGACTGATTCCATTGCCAGTCCAGTTGGGTCAGACTCATTTTTTAATTTGGTCCTAGGTTTGTACTGTTTTTGGACCAAGACAGCTTAAGCTTTCTCTAGTAGTACCTTCTGCGTCTTCCGCTGAAGCTCTACCTCTTATACTACCCCAGTTTTTCCCTGGGGCTATTTCTCACCCTGAAGGATTCTGACCTCCACTTGTTTTTTTCTACTTTTATTACCTCTGCTTCTCAGTGAGGTAGTCCTTGAGGTTCTTCACTGGCTCTTCTAACAGATACATATGAACCTCAGTAGACTTTTGCAGTGCCAACAAGGGAGGCCCATATTACAATATTTTACTACTAAATGCCCTCTATACAGGGTTTTTCCCCTTGAGAAGCCCTGTTCTAGGCCAGCTGTTCCACAGCTCCTTTTATGTATTCAACTCCTACCCTCCATCCCCAGGATGCCTGAGGTCCTGAGGAATAGCATGGCTCTTTCTAGACTCGCAACATGCTAGGACTCCCTCTAGGCATCTCAGCTTGGGAGTCCCCATATGTGAAGACTCATTCCTGCTTATTCCTGGAGATAGCACAGTTACTTACCTGTAACAGGTGATCTCTGGGAACAGCAGGAATAAGTCTTCACAACCCACCCACCTCCCCTAGGAGTTGCCTTTCTCTATCTCTATCTTTCCCTTTCTTGCTCTCTTTCTCTTTACCTCAGCTTTAAAACTTAACTGAGGAGAGGCAGTTGGGAAAGGCGGGAAGGCAGCACGCAGGCGTGTTGGGATGCTTCCAAAAGCGTTCTGATTGGACGCTGGGGAGCGTTCCCACGCAAACTCCGTTGGTACCGACGTACCCATTTGTGAAGACTTATTCCTGCTGTTCCCAGAGATCACCTGTTACAGGTAACTAACTGTGCTTTCTGTGCAGAATAATATTGGTGTGTATAAACATTGATAATATTCTGCACAGAATAATATTCTTGTATATGCCAGATAGCATTCCAGCACAAGCGCCAAACGACTTTTTTTCTGTGCACAAGATACAGAAGCTGCCAAAGCAAACCCCTGTGCACATCTGCCTGGCTTGCCCTCTTTGTTTAGCAGAGACTTTTTGCTCACAGCTCATTTGTATGCTCTTTGGTTACAGCATTGTTCAATAAAAGTTCTGCATTAAACTTGTATTTGCAAACCTTGCATTAGAGCTCTTAGCGCAGGGTTTCTGCATTGAGCTCTCAGTGCTTTTCTTCTTTCTCACGTCTTGTTCTCCCTCTTTCAACTCCTTCCCAGTCCCATTTCCAAAGTTTCCTGTCTCTCTGTACTCCCTCTCAACCCCCTTCCTAGCCCTTCCAGACCCCTCATATCCTCTCTCTACCCCATCCCTCACTGCATCTCTAAAGACTCTTTGACCTTCACATCCACTCACTTCTGATACGTCCCTTTCTTGCCCCCTCTCTCCACTGTTTTTCCCCTTTCCACTCACTCGCTTCCTCCTTTCAAATGTTATTCCCCCTTCTAGCTCTTCCCTTCTTTGGAACCTCTTGCCTCCTACCCTCTACCTCCTAATAATCTTTTGTCTTTCTCATACCCTTCCTTCTTCCAAATGCTGTTCTTCCTCCACCTTCTCACCTTGGCTTGTCCTTCCCAAGATCTTTCCCCTTCCCTAAGTCCCCCCCCCCATCTGAGTTTAGCAGGCCATGTGCTTATCTACACTCAGTCCCCCTCCCTGCTATGCCCTCTCACAGGCTAGCAGCAGAAGGCATAATCTCCTGCCACCAGGCCATTCTTGTGATAAGAGCTGTGACATTTGGCCCCATGTCAGTAGGAGATGAGAGACAGTTAAATGCGTCTCTTGCTGCTGACTGGGGAAGGGGATTGAAGTAGCCATAAGTTGTGCTCCAATCTGGAAAGAGGCTTGATGCCCCTTGCCCCATGATGGCCAGGACAGGCATCTTGTTTGCCCCTCCCCTCACATTTCTGACTCTCTTTATTAAAAGAACAGTCCAACACAGCCTACAACAGGGCCATAGAATGCAATTTACATTTTCAAGACCCTTCCACAAATACTGTAATTATTATGAAACTACACTAGCACAACAACATTTCTTTTATTCATAGAAACATAGAAATATGACGACAGACAAAGACCACATGCCCTATCTAGTCTGTCCTTCCATATCAACAACTACAACAGTCCCCTTTTTTCCTTTAGAGATCCTCTGTGTTTGTGCCATGCTTTTTTGAAATCAGATAATGTCCTCATCTCTACCACCTCCACTGGGAGACTATTTCACAGATCCACCACTCATTCCGTAAAGAAATATTTCCGCATATCACTCCTTAATCTATTCCCCTTCACCCTCATCCCATGTCCCCTCATAGCAGAACTTGCTTTCAATTGAAAGAGGCTCTCCCCCTGTGCATTTATGCCACGGAGGTATTTAAACATCTCAATCATATCACCTGTATCCCGCCTTTCCTCTAAGGTGTACATATTAAGATCCTTAAGTCTGTCCTCATATGCTTTATAATGAAGACCACTAACCGTTTTAGTAGCCACCCTCTGTACCGACTCCATCCTGTTTATATCCTTTTAAAGGTGCGGTCTCCAGAATTGCACACTATACTCCAAATGAGCTCGCAACAAAGACTTATACAGAGGCACTATCACCTCCTTTTTTCTGCTAGCCATTCCTCTCCCTATGCACCCAAGCATCCTTCTAGCTTTTGCTGTCGCCTTTTCTACCTGTTTAGCTACTTTAAGATCATCAGACACAACCACACCTAGGTCCCTCTCTTCTTTAATGAACAAAAGTACTTCACCCCCTACACTATATCGCTCCCTTGGATTGCTGCAGCCCAAATGCATGACCTTAACATTTTTTAACATTAAATCCCAGCTGCAAAATTCTAGACCATTCTTCAAGCTTAGCTCGATCCCTCCTCATGTTATCTATACCTTCCTGGGTGTCTACTCTATTGCAGATTTTGGTATCATCCGCAAAGAGGCAAACCTTACCCGACAGCCCTTCCGCTATATCACTGACAAAGATGTTAAAAAGAATTGGACCAAGGACAGATCCCTTGGGCACACCACTGGTAACATCCTTCTCCTCAGAGTGAGCTCCATTTACCTGTATGCTTTGTCGCCTCTCACCCAACCAATTTCTAACCCAAGCAGTAACTTTAGGGTCCATCCCTAGGGTGCCCAGTTTGTTTATAAGTCACTTGTGAGGAAAAGTGTCAAAGGCTTTACTGAAATCTAAATACACCACATCTAGGGCTCTCCCTTGGTCCAACTCCCTCGTCACCCAGTCAAAGAAATCAATCAGATTTGTCTGACAAGACCTGCCTCTGGTGAATCAATGCTGCCTCGGATACTGTAATCTGCTGGACTCCAGAAACCTCACTATTTTCTCTTTCAGCAGCGTTTCCAATAATTTACTCACCACTGAAGTTAAACTAACCAGCCTGTAGTTTTCAACCTCATCCTTACTTCCGCTTTTGTGTAAAGGCACCACATGAGCCTCTCTCCAGTCCTTTGGCACCACTCCCAACTCCAACAAGGCATTGAAAAGGTCAGTCAGTGGAGCTGCTAGAACGTCCCCAAGTTCCCTCAGTATTCTAGGGTGTATCCCATCCGGTCCCATCGCTTTTTCTACTTTAAGAATAATAAGGATAAGAAGAACCGCTGCAGCCAACATGCTAGCTATACCAAAAGCTATGACAAGATGCGCCATATCAACCTCAAATAGAGCCTTCAGTCTGAGTGCCCCAAGCCTCTGGAACTCTCTACCACCACACATCAGAGCTATCCCCAACTTGAGCCAGTTCAGAAAGGCCTTAAAACACTTCCTCTTCATTAAATACTTCACAGCCTCCCCCGAACCCCAGCCACCTTGTATGAGCAACACACAATAACTCCATCTCACATATACACAGTTACCTATTTCAATGTTCCACACATGTAGATAGTTTCCCCTGTTATCCAAGTTGACTGCTCCTGTTCATTGTAATGACCTGACTCTAGTTTACTGTCGGATACTGTTTGTTTTATGTAAACCGCGCTGATCACAAATAGTGCGGTATATAAGAAATGTAAATAAATAAAAATAAATAAAATAAAAAAATAAGTTGAGCTAGTTTCTCACGAACGCAGTCTTCTGAAAATTGTTCAAGATGTCCCTTGCTTCTGTTCCTGTTTGTGGGTGTTTTCTGAGGTCCTGCTCCTGGTTCTTCATCTGTGAACACAGAACAGAAATGTTTGTTAAGCAATTCTGCTTTATCCTCATCAGCTTCTACATATTCCTCCCCTGCACCCTTGAGTCTGACAATACCACTTTTGCCCTTCCTCTTCTCACTAACATATCTGAAAAATGTCTTATCCCCATTTTATTGCATTGGCTATTTCTTCCTCTTTTTGAATCTTTGCTTTCCTGACTACTTTGCTAGCTTCTCTAAGTTTTTCTAAATATAGATACCTGTCTTCCTCTCTCTGTGATCTCTTGTATTTCATGAAGGCCTCCCTCTTTTTCTTCACCTTTTCAGCTACTTCTTTCGAAAGCCATAGTGATCTCCTTTTCCTTTTACCTTTATTTACCATTTTAACAAAAAGGTTGGTTGCACTTAAAATATCCCTTTTCAGTTTTGCCCACTGTTTTTCTACATCCCCCAGCTGTTCCCATCCCGCTAACAACTCCCTGAGGTATTGGCCCATCTTGGCAAAGTTAGTCTTCCTAAATTCTCCTGCTACTTATCCCCTCCCCCCCTTGAGTTCCAAGCACAGCAATAAAGAGAGGAAGAGATGGCAGTGTTTCCTACTTCCGCCTGCCCATCTGCAGGCTCCACTTCCTCCCCCACCTCCCCTTCCCCCTCCCACAGTCACAGATCCTTCAGCATTAAACTTCTCACCCAGTATAGCAGTCCGTTTAGAGGATATTGTCCCTGCATACTTTCATGAAGCGGATTCCTCCACTGCCAGAAAGGGGGCACATTCTCTGACCCCCACTTCAACAGGATAACCCACTTGTGATCAGAGGAATAGGATCTTATAACTCTCCCTTAATCACCCAGTCTGCAACAGCATCCCAGAACATCCCTCCTCCCCCCCCCCAATTCACACACACTTGCTCTTTCCAAGCACACTCCCTGAATACTTAGAGCCCAATACTGAGCTAGGCTCATTTTCGAAGGGCTATCTGCCTCATTGGCACAAAGCCCTCCCCGCCTAACCTGGTGAAGGCATTGAATATCTGTGGATGGCCGCATACAGTGGAAGCCGCCAAAGCTAACCGGGCAGCAGCGATATTGCATGCTGCCCAGTTAGCTCCTGCACCTTAAAGATAGGCAAGGGTTTTCTTTGCCTATCTTTTTGGCACGGATCACTAGCAATATCACTGCTGCCCGGTTATCGTTTATCGTCACCCCGGAACGCCTCCGACACACCCCGAAGCTAACCGGATAGCATCAGGGCATGTAGGGGAGTTAGAAAGGGATTGTCAATGGCATTAACTGTGTAAGTACACAAAGACTGGTGACAATTCAATTCAGGTGAAAAGCCTTTTAATTGGGCCCCGACGCGTTTTGGCTAAAAAGCCTTCTTCAGGGGGTCTTTGAACGAGAACACACCTTAAAAAATAATAATAATAAAATGAATAACATTATAAACATTCAAAAAACATTAGTTAATTATAAAACATATAAATCATAAATTTAATAAAACTGTGAACAATATAAAAAAACAAATTATCAAAAACAAATTATAAAATATATGGAAGATGTAGATCCATTGGACAAGTATAAACATATTAAAAAAATAAATAAAATATCAAAAGTCGTAAAAGTGATAAAAAGTGTTCAGAACATGAATAAAACAATAAATTATAGAAATGTGAGTATAAACATTACTAAGAACATAGATATTGCAAAATCATGCGGTCAAAGTAAAAATATAAGAATATGAAAGTAAAGGAGAATGATGAGGAGGACACAAAACAGGAAATGAAAAAGAAATACCTTATTTCTGTCACGTAGTACACTAAACTTAATTGCTAAAGATAAAACAATAACTAAATAATTTAGATATTAGAACAATAAATAAATAAATAAATCATTTAAATATTAAAACCAGCAATAAAGGCATAAAAATATAGTCATATAGAAGGTACATAAAAATATTAGGACAATGCCATCATCGAAATATGAGAAACCGCATACCCAAAAAGAAACTAAAGTATGAAACATACTACATTTAATGAGAAAAGCTCCAAATCTAATGATGTGATACTTGTCTAATATTTGTTTTAAAAAACTCATACATTATTTTTTTAAAAAATGCATCATTTATTAAGCCACCATAGAATGTAAAATTATAAAAATAATAACGATAACGGGCATTTGAAGAAACAAGAATGATTACGAAATAGAGACCTCTTAGTGCATAAATAGATATTTGAATTGAATATAAGACCTCTTTTGGGCATAAACCTAAACATGATTGTCCGATTTTATAGGACACTGTTGCCCGACAATTAGAATTGTGTTCAAACTTCACTGCTTCAAAACAGGAGTACTCTGTAATTGAACTAGGCATTTTCTAAAGTGAAAGTTGTATATTAAGAACAAGAAACCTTGCCGTTCAATGCACTCCGTAATTGAACGAAGCATTTTCTAAAGTGAAAGTTGTATATTAAAAAGGATTGTACTTAAAAAAAAAAAAAAGGACAAAAAAGTTTGTCGTTTAATGTACATTATGCTGTTTGCTTGTTCAGAATAAAACCTCTTTAGGGCATAAAACTAAACACTATTGCCCGCTTCTATAAAATACTATTGCCCGATAATTAAAAATGTCTTCAAACTACATCACCTCAAACAGTAAAGTACTCCCTAATTAAATGAGGCATTATCAAAAATGAAGGTTGTATAATAGAAGAATTGTTCTTTAAAAAAGGAAAAAATGGGGGGAAAAAACTACTGGACTAATGACACAAATCCTTCTAGGAGTGTCTCAAGGAAACGTAAATTTGAAACAAAACCAGAAAGGCATAAGAATAAAACTCATTTTTCATCTATCACAGGTAGTCCAGAACCTATTAGAAAGAGGAGTCGTAGCATTCATATAGACCCTTCTGACCTGTCCGCCCCTCTGTTCTCTTCTCAAATTGCCCCTCCCCCAAACCAACAACATTATCAGAAACGACAGGGTTTTTCCATGGACGATCTATGGAAAGGGGGAGGACCCAAATACAAAAAGGAACATCCAATACAAGAATATCCACACACATCAAGAGATCCCTCATATCATCAAATGGAATTCCACTCACGAGGCAGAGGGAGGGGGAGGGGACATGGCCATCAACAACAGTGGGAACATTAGAAGGCATTTTTAATTTATCAAAATATGTTCTTACACCCTTAGAAACTTCAGTTTTACAAAAAGGTTTATACTTTGTCCCCACTGTAAGACATGACCGATCCAATACTCAAGTGGAACTTTTTAAGTTTTTTAGGAAACTTCACATTGAAGATTTTTTTAAAAATCAAAAAGAGGCGAATAGTGATCCCTCTATTATTAAAAAAAACCTTCCACCTGGATGCCTCCAAAATTAGACAATGCCATTATTGATACTTTCCAAAAAGTAGTATTCCATGAAGTACAAAATATGTATGAAAAAAGAAACCGCATACCTTTTTTAATCTTAACAAAGGAGAAAAGAATGCACTTACTTGTCTTAAAAATAATTTTGAAATCATCATAAAACCAGCAGATAAAGGAGGAGCACTTGTAATACAGGATAGAGACTTGTACATTCAAGAGATTTTATGGCAAGTCAAGGATACATTATATTATAAAAGGCTACGGGATGATCCCACCCCTACTTTAAAAAGTCAGGTTGACAACGATTATTTATATTGGTGAACAGGCTGGTTATCTCACATCAAAAGAAGTCCAGTTCCTTACTGTGACTTGTCCGGTCATGCCCACAATTTATGTTCTGCCAAAAATACATAAATCTTTAGAAAATCCCCCAGGTAGACCCATAATTTCAGCTATTGGGTCTCTCTTTGAACCTATATCCAAATATTTGGATGTTTTTCTTCGACCGTTTGTACAGCTAACACCATCCTATGTAAGAGACTCATCACATATGATTCAAATGTTGAATACATATCAAGGAAACCATACTGGGATCCTTCTGGTAACTTCAGATATAAAATCTATCTCCAGGAACAAGCAGGAATGAGTCTTCACATATGGGTATCGTCGGTACCGACGGAGCCTGCGCGGGAACGCTCCCCATCGTCCAGTAAGAAAGCTTGTGGGAGCATCCCACAGCGCCTGCGCGCTGCCTTCCCGCCTTTTCCAACCGCCTCTCTCCAGTTCTTCTTTTCCGCGGAGCCTGCAGGTCGTGTCCCTGTCACCGCAGAAGAATTTCTTTATTTTTTTCTTTATTTTTCTGTGTCGCGTCTGCCTTCTTCGACGTCAGACCGGTACCGCCGGTCTTTTTCTTTTCTTTCTTAAAAAAAACAAACAAACAAACTTTTCTTTCTTCAACTGTGCATTTTCAGTTTGGGCCTTAGGCCTGAACATTTTCTCCTCATGGAGAAGCCCGCTTCCGGGTTCAAAAAGTGCACGAAATGTGGCGGTACTATTTCTGTCACCGACACCCATGATTGGTGTATAAAATGTTTGGGTCCTGACCATTCCATCACGGATTGTGTGTCCTGTACCATGATGTCTAAAAGAGGTCGGCAGAACCGAGCAGCCAAGCTCAGTACCCTGTTTCCCTCTGATGCAGCCTCGGTGGCATCGACGTCTTCCAGGGCTTCTTCTTCCTCTCATGGATCTCAGGTAGCCAAACATAAATCTAGCCGGTCCTCGAAGGGCAAATCTCCCTCTAAGCATCGAGATGCCTCCGGGCTTTTCCTCGAGGATTCCGCACAGGCAAAATTACCCCGGCGGGAAGTTCCGGCTTCCAAAGCATTATCTATGGGGTCAGAGGTTGACATCGATGGCTCGGCCTCGACCAATCACCTGTTGCCGTGTTCTGGGGTACCGGTGGCCTCCACTGGTACCAACATCCAGACTCTGGTGGCATCAATGGATCAGAAGATTCTGTCCATGCAACGCACCCTAACGGCATTTATGCAGGCTTCGACGCCTCCGGTACCGCAACAATCTCCGTTGCCGGTACCGACTCCGGCACCGGCATTGTTCCCGGTGCCGGTACCGATTGCATAGACATCGGCTTCGGTGTTGACTGCAACGGTACCCTGTCCTATGATGCCCATCGGTACCGAATCGGTACCGCTTACTCCCGATGTCGATCCCACTCGGTACGCGTATCGGGCTTTACAGGAGCATCCAGACAGGCGATACTTTGATTCCTCCGAAGACTCTGATGAGTCAGAGGCTCCTGTCGAGGCACCGGTACTTCTTCCTCAGGAGTCTGCTTCTCCAAAATGAAGAATGTCTCCTCCAGAAGACTTGTCTTTCCAAGACTTCATTAGGGAGGTGGCTAGGGGCCTCTCCATTACAGTGGCCCCTGAGTCAGAGCCTAGAGCCAAGCAATTAGATATTTTGCAATATCCTAAGGCTCCTAAAGAAGCAGCTACCTTACCTATTCATGAGATTCTTTATGATCTCATGTTGAGCATGTGGGAGACTCCTCTTACCACCTCTCCTCATTCTCGTAGGTTAGACACCATGTACCGTGTCCCTCCTTGTCCTGGCTTTCATAAGTCTCAGCTTCCTCACCACTCTATTGTGGTGGAGTCTGCCATGAGGAAAATAAAGAGTGCAAAGAGACACTCATCTAATCCTCCAGGACGTGAATGCAGAACCCTTGATGCTTTTGGCCGAAGGGTCTTCCAAGCTAATATGCTTGCTGCCAGAATCAACTCCTATAGTCTCTATATGGGGATGTTTCTAAAAAAAGTCACAGATCATCTGCAGACTTTAGCCCCTTTTATTTCAGAAGATAAAAGGCAGGAATTTCTCACTTGGCTTAAACATGCCCAAGATGTTTCCAAATTTTCCAATCGTGCAGCCTTTGACTCTTTTGAGTGTGTCAGCAGAGCCTCGGCTATTGCCATAGGTGCACGCAGAATTGCTTGGTTACAAGCCTCTGATTTGGAACTCTGGGTCCAAGATGAACTGGGAAATCTTCCCTGTACAGGTGAAAACCTTTTTGGCAGGGATTGGCAAGCAAAGGCCACTCAGATGGATGCTGAGAACTCTGCTTTGGATCGACTTTCAAAGTCTACCTCTGCTCCTGTTAAGAAAAGATTGTTCAAAAAGACACCTTTTTCTAAAAAGGGAAGATATTATCCTGCTTATGGTCAGCAGGCATCTTCTGCAGGTCGTTTTGCTGCAAAGCGTCAGCAACCACCTAAACAGGCCACGTCAAAGGCTGCCAGGCCTCCCACGGCCCAGCAGCCTCAGCCTCCTCAGGGCCTTTGACTTGCAACTAGAGAACTTAGCCTTTCTAGCTCCAGAAGAACCAGAGCCCCTCACCATTCCAGGAAGGTTAGCTTACTTTGCTCCCAGATGGGAGCAAATCACAGCAGAGCAATGGACCATTTCCATTATAAGGGAAGGGTACAAACTTCATTTCTTAAACCTTCCTCCCCACACCATGGTGAAACAGTTCAATTCTCCAACATCTCTCCTCAACCTTCTGGGTCAGGAGATTGCTACCCTTCTTGCCCAAGGGGCAATAGAAGAAGTACCTCTTCTTCAACAGGGCTCAGGGTTCTACTCCCCTTATTTTCTTATTCCAAAGAAAACAGGGGGCTACAGACCCATATTACATCTCAGAGAATTGAACAAGTTTCTATTCAAAGAGAAATTCAAGATGATTTCTCTGGGTACTCTGCTGCCATTCCTTCAGAGTCAGGACTGGCTTTGTTCTCTAGATCTCAAGGATGTGTACACCCATGTCCTCATCCATCCAACACACAGAAGGTTCCTTCGGTTCCTTTTTCAGGGAAAGCACTAACAATACAGGGTGCTTCCTTTCGGTCTGGCCTCTGCACCAAGGGTGTTCACGAAATGCATGGCAGTAGTAGCTGCATTTCTATGCACTCTAGGAATATTCATTTTCCCATATCTGGACGACTGGCTCATTCGAACTCCATCCCAGTCAGAGGCCCAGATTTGTCTAACCGCACAATGCGTGTCCTTCAGTATTTGGGACTGGTAATAAATATCCCAAAATCCCATCTCACCCCTACTCAGTCCCTGGAGTTTATAGGGGCCTTGCTGGATACCACAACTGCAAGGGCCTATCTTCCTCAGGCCCGTTGCCTACGCTTGGTGCAGTTAGCCTCCCAGATGCAGTTAAAGTCCCATTTAACTGCTCGAGAAATGTTACAACTATTAGGCCACATGGCATCCATCGTGCATGTGGTTCCATATGCTCGCCTTCACATGAGGGCAGCTCAATGGACTTTGTCCACCCAATGGACTCAGGCATCAGGTTGCCTATCAGACAAAATAGCAAACTCCAGTCGCCTATTTTGGTCTCTCCAGTGGTGGACGTCCCCTCCAAATCTGTTGTTGGGGTCCCCTTTTCAGCAGTCGCTACCCCAAGCAACCCTGACAACAGATGCTTCTCCAATGGGTTGGGGAGCTCATCTGCAGGATCTCTCCACCCAAGGCATCTGGTCTCCACAGGAGACTTCTCTGCATATCAATCTCTTGGAACTCAGAGCAATATTCTTAGCTCTCAGAGGGTTCCGTTCCCTGCTCAGCTACAGGACAGTCCTCATCCATACGGACAACCAAGTAGCCATGTTCTATGTCAACAAGCAGGGTGGGACTGGCTCTCTGTCGCTTTGCAACGAAGCTTTGCGACTGTGGGCCTTCGCCAGAGAGCTTCACATCCATCTTCTGGCAGTATATCTTCCAGGCGTTCAAAACTCTTGGGCGGACAGACTCAGTCGAGTTCTGCTTCCACACGAGTGGTCCCTCCACATGGACCAGGTAGCCAGGATTTTTTGAATTTGGAGAAACCCCGGACATAGACCTCTTTGCAAGTCCGTGGAATGCCAAACTTCCCCGGTTCTGTTCCAGAATTCCGTGTCAGGGAGTTCAGGCCAAGGATGCCTTCCTCCTTCACTGGGGTCAAGACTTCCTTTATGCCTTTCCACCAATTCCCCTAACTCCCAAAACACTTTTCAAGCTTCAGAGAGATCGAGGGACCATGATCCTCATAGCACCACATTGGCCAACCCAAGTGTGATACCCTCTACTTCTGCATCTCTCTCAAGCTCCTTCCCTGGACTTGGGCTCTGCACCAGACCTTCTGTCCCAGTAAGAGGGAACGTTGTGGCACCCAAACCCCCAGTCGCTCCATCTCAGGGCTTGGTTGCTGAGGGCCTAGACCTTCAAGATTTTCATCTCTCTCAGCAAGTCAGAGATGTTATTCATGCCTCTAGAAAGCCTTCTACTAGACGTTCCTATGCTTTCAAATGGAAAAGATTTACCATTTAGTGTTCAGAGAAGGGTCTAAACCCTCTTGCAATACCTCTGAATTCTCTACTAGACTATCTCCTGCATCTATCCCATGCAGGTCTGAAAACAAATTCAGTAAGAGTCCATTTGAGTGCTATTGCAGCCTCCCTCAAGCCTCTCAATGGACAACCTATTTCCTCTCATCCTCTTATAGCAAGATTCATGAGAGGCCTTCTTTTAACTAAACCTCCCATTAGACCACCTCCAGTGGCATGGGACTTAAACCTGGTTCTTGGCAAGCTTATGAAGCCACCCTTTGAACCTTTAGCCACCACCTTCTTGAAATTTCTTTCTTGGAAAGTTGTTTTTCTCATTACAGTCACCTCAGCACGCCGCATCAGTGAGTTGCAAGCTTTGGTGGCTAATCCACCTTATACAAGGTTCCATCATGATAAGGTAGTCCTCAGGACCAATCCACACTTTATGCCTAAAGTGGTCTCGCCTTTTCATCTGAACCAAGAGGTATATTTACCTGTCTTTTTTCCAGGACCTCATGCATCAAGTGCAGAGAGGAATCTTCATACCTTGGATTGTCAGAGAGCTCTCGCTTTTTACTTACAAAGAACACAGCAACATAGAAAGTCTTCTCAACTCTTTGTTGCTTTTGATCCTTCTCATTTAGGACTTCCAGTCTCTAAGAGAACACTGTCCAGCTGGATTGCTCAGTGTATTTCTTTCGCCTACCAGAGTAGGAACATTTCTCTGGAGGGCCATGTCACAGCTCACAATGTGAGAGCCATGGCAGCCTCAATGGCTCATCTAAACTTTGTGTCCATCGACCAAATGTGTCGAGCGGCCACCTGGGCCTCGGTTCATACCTTCACAGCCCATTACTGTTTGGACAATGACTCCCGCTGGGATGCCTCGTTTGGTCAGGCTGTTCTCGAACACCTGTTCAATTCTTAATCAACTCCTACCCACCTACCCTGGTCGGATGCCAGAGATCCATGGGAGGAGGTAGAGTCCTTTTCAAGGACACACAACCTGGGGTTTCTCCCTGGCATCTACAGCTAGGGAGTCCCCATATGTGAAGACTCATTCCTGCTTGTTCCTGGAGATAGCACAGTTACTTACCTGTAACAGGTGATCTCTGGGAACAGCAGGAATAAGTATTCACAACCCACCCATCTCCCCTAGGAGTTGTATCTCTCTACCTATCTTTCCTTTCCTCTCTCTCTCTTTGTCTCAGCTTTAAAACTCGAACTGGAGAGAGGCGGTTGGAAAAGGCGGGAAGGCAGCGCGCAGGCCCTGTGGGATGCTCCCAAAAGCTTTCTTACTGGACGCTGGGGAGCGTTCCTGCGCAGGCTCCGTCGGTACCGACGATACCCATATGTGAAGACTTATTCCTGCTGTTCCCAGAGATCACCTGTTACAGGTAAGTAACTGTGCTTTATACACCAACATTCCTCAAAATGCAGCGATTGATATTCTAGAAAGTTATCTCATAACTAGGCCTAGACCAGTTCGCACTCCGACCTGTTTCCTCATTCGATTGGCCACCATAATATTATGTAACAACTTTTTTTGCTTTCAGGATCTTTATTACCAACAGATAAAGGGTGTCGCCATGGGTTCCTCAGTGGCACCGGACGTCGCTAATCTTTATGTCTCAAACTTTGAAAAAACATTTTTGACCTCACATCCTTACAAGGCACAAATAAACATGTGGAAACGCTACATCGATGATGTGTTCCTCATATGGGAAGGTACTGCGAGTCAATTACTTGTTTTCATTAATTGGCTTAATTCTTGTGATCCACATTTGCAATTTGATTTCTCTTACAGTTCGGATCAAATAGCATATCTCGACATATTGATTAAAAACTCATCTGAAGGATTTATAACTGCACTTTATCGGAAGCCTACCGATAGGAACTCGCTTCTACACTTCAGTAGTTTTCACAACCGTTCCCTAAAAGAGAATCTCCCTATGAGTCAATTCTTAAGAATTCGCAGGCTTTGTACCAAAGACCATGATTTTGAGGCTCATGCGGCTGACATGAGCAGAAGATTTAGAGACCATGGATATTGTCATGGTGTAGATCTAGCAGAACTTATGGAGATAGGTAAAACTGCAGAGAATGGATCTGACACTGACAGCTCAGAGAAGCACATGGCCCAGAGTTGCTGTAGGCAACGTATACAAAGAATGTCACAAGGTGGGAGAAGACGCCCAAGCAGCAAGCAGGCTCAGGATTCATTAGATAATGAAGGGCAGCTGAGAGGGGGCGGAGTTCAGGCAGACACTACGACACACGCACATAAAACTAACTCACCCGAAGTTAGGAGGGGCAGAGCTGATGGAACCAGATGTGGTGGAGCCGAGAGAACGAGTGGTGGAACAAGGTGTGGATCCAGGAGAGCTGAGGGAGCTGAGAGATCCAGTTCCAGAACAACAAGGGACAACCACAGAGACTGCTCCAGAGAGCAGTATACAGACAAGCACAAGCTCAGTGACGTTTACCACGAAGGTAGCAGAGAACACGGTCTTGGAGCCAGGTTTAGGAAAGCCGAGGAAGCTAGCCACCCCAGCTGCAGGCACAGAAGGGAAAAGGAGTTCTGTCCTGAAGATGTTTTCATGTCAGAGGAAAAGCTGAAAGAAAAAGGCAGTAGGAACCTTCCGTCCTGGCCAAGCCCTGTTAACTCAGCTGTACCGAAAAACTCCAGTCTAAGGGAACTAGAAGGTAGTCTGTTTAATTCTAATATAAGGAAAGCTGAATGCAGAAGTTTTCCCTGCAGTTGTCAGAGTTTGTGGGGCTCTCAGGGAGGAAACTATAGAGAATGTGGTAATCTTCCATTCCACTCTGTTACTGAGGAGGAGGGGAAGTCTCAGTGCCGTGAGGAGAGACTGTTTGGCAATAGCAGTTTTTACAATTCGAAAGAAGGACAGTCTGAAGGGGAATGTGAGGAAATGCAACTTGATATTCATGGGAAACAACCCTCAGATGATTGCATGGATTGTACACTCATTATTGCTGACCATATTACCTCTTTATGCTGAAGAGGCTGTTAAGACTTTCTAATAACAGGAGTGAAAGAGAGAAACGTACCTGTTTGTAAAAAGGACTGTTTTGAGCTACCTATTGTTCTGTTCATAGAAGCTGAAGATAGAAGCAATATTTTGTTTCCTGTTTGTTTCCTTTCTTTTGCACCAGAAGTATGGTCTTTTTGTCTTTGTTTCCATTGATATAAAATCAATCCGGAAGGGGAATAAAAGTCCTGTCTAAAGCCTTACCACCCGACTGCAACTCACTTCTTTACTAGCTTGTGGGACTACAACACCCAGAGGGCAGTGCAGGGCCCTCTACACCACTCCCCTTGCTGGTTTAAGATAAGCCCCAGTGAAATACCCATGCCTTTGCCTCTGGGGACCTTTGCTGGGTGACAATATCCATCTGGTTGCATCGAAAAAGCTTTATATCAAGCCCGTTTATCAGATAGGACAGCTCTTCTACAAGGTCATGTACCTGAAAAAACTAACAACATTGTTTGTACACTTACATTTTCGGAACATTCTAGAGAGATTGCTAGTATATTGTGAAGAGCTTGGCATATCCTTGACCCTCTTCCTTGTTTAAAAGACACCAAGCTTCTTGTGGCTTACAAGAGGAACTTTAATATAAGAGACATCCTGGTGCCTTCTGCCCTTAACAAACCCCGATTTATTCCCAAAGCCTTTGGACATTTCAAGTGTGGTAAATGTAGCGTTTGTGAAAATACATTAGTAACAAGAAAGGAATTTGTGAAACCAGGTTCCACATATAAGGTGCCTATAAAAGATTTTTCTAATTGCGAGACTGCAAATGTAATCTATTTGATTACTTGTCCTTGCAATCTATGCTATTTTGGCAAAACCAAGAGGAGTATAAAAACACGTATAATAGAACATAAGAGCAACATTCGTAGATAAGCGATAGATAAGCCCCTAGTGGAGCATTGGGTGGAAGCCCAACACTCACTTCTTGATCTCCGATTTTTGGTTCTTAAAGTGGTACGGCCCCACTTGGGGGGGGGGGGGGGGACTTGGATAAGCTCCTCCTACGCCTGGAACAAAGATTCATATATGAACTCCGCACACTACATCCATTGGGCCTTAATCAAGAGGTGGCTTTGTCTGTTTTCCTGTAAAAGTTCCATTAATTTTGCCACTTTCTCATCCCCTTCCCTCCCCCCTCCTCCTCCCCCCTTTTTCCCCTTCCCCTTTTCCCTGTTCCCTTTCTTTCCCCTTTTCCCCCCTTCCCTCCCCCCTCCCCTCCCCTCCTTTCCCCTTCCCCTCCTTTCCCCTTCCCCTCCTTCCCCCTCCCCTTCTTCTTCTTCTTCGATTTGCTTATCATTATTTACCCATCATTTATCACAATTTCATTGTCAAATTTCATTAGACAGTTGTGTTGAATTTTTCATGTATCCCCATTAAGGGTAAATGAGTGCTCTTTTTCATAAGCTGCAAGAAAACATATACTGGACTTAGTATCTCCCCCTTTTAGGTGGCTACATTTATAATATCTTTTGATTTTTTCTTCGTTGATATTTGATTTAATTTTATAAGTATTTTTTAGAATAAGTTCCTTTGCACTGCATGTCCGCGCATCTATGACCCTTCACCTTATGATAGCAGGAAAACGCTAGTATTTTTTGGAAAGTAGAAGCGCAGGGCGTTTCATTCTGAATAAGCAAACAGTGCAGCGTGTATCGAACGGTAAGCTCTTTTGATCTTTCCTTTATACAAAACATTTTTATTTTTTGGAAATGCCTTGTTTGACCACGTATTGCTTTAATGTTGAAGCATTGCAGTTTTGAAGATATTTTCAATTACTGGGTAATAGTATCTTACAGAATCGGGCAATAGTGTTTAGCTTTACGCCCTAAAGGTGTTCCATTTCGTACAAACAGACGGTGTAGAGTGCACTGATCGGTCAGGTTCCCCCCCCCCCTTTTTTCCTTTTTTAAAGAACAATCCTTCTATTATACAACCTTCATTTTTGATAATGCCTCATTTAATTACGGAGTACTTTACTGTTTGAGGTGATGTAGTTTGAAGACATTTTTAATTATCGGGCAATAGTATTTTATAGAAGCGGGCAATAGTGTTTAGTTTTATGTCCTAAAGAGGTTTTATTCTGAACAAGCAAACAGCATAATGTACATTAAACGGCAAGCTTTTTTGTCCCTTTTTTTTTTTTTTTTTTAAAGTACAATACTTTTTAGTATACAACTTTCACTTTAGAAAATGCCTCGTTCAGTTACGGAGTGCTCTGTTTTGAAGCAGTGAAGTTTGAACACAATTCTAATTGTTGGGCAACAGTATCTATAAAATTGAACAATCGTGTTTAGGTTTATGCCAAAAGAGGTGTTATATTCAATTCAAATATCTATTTATGCACTAAGAGGTCTCTATTTTGTAATCACTCTTGTTTCTCCAAGTGTCCGTTATCATTATTTTTTTTAATAATTTTACATTCTACGGTGGCTTAATAAATGATGCATTTTTTAAAAAAATAGCATGAGTTTTTTAAACAAATATTAGACAAGTATCACATCATTAGATTTGGAGATTTTCTCATTAAGTGCAGTATGTTTCATACTTTAGTTTCTTTTTGGGTATGCGGTTTCTCATATTTTGATGATACTCTCTAATGGCATTGTCCTAATATTTTTATGTACCTTCTATATGACTATATTTTTATGCCTTTATTGCTGGTTTTAATATTTAAATGATTTATTTATTTATTTGTTCTAATATCTAAATTATTTAGTTATTGTTTTATCTTTAGCGATTAATTTTAGTGTACTACACGACAGAAATAAGGTATTTCTTTGTCATTTCCTGTTTTGTGTCCTCCTCATCATTCTCCTTTACTTTCATATTCTTATATTTTTACTTTGACCATATGATTTTGCAATATCTATGTTCTTGGTAATGTTTATACTTACATTTCTATAATTTATTGTTTTATTCATATTCTGAACACTTTTTATCACTTTTACGACTTCTGATATTTTATTTATTTTTTTAATATGTTTATACCTGTCCAATGGATCTATATCTTCCATATGTTTTATAATTTGTTTTTGATAATTTGTTTTTTATATTGTTCACAGTTTTATTAAATGTATGATTTATATGTTTTTATAATTAATGTTTTTTGAATGTTTCTAATGTTATTCATTATATTATTATTATTTTTTGAGGTGTGTTCTCTTTCAAAGACCCCCTGAAGAAGGCTTTTTAGCCAAAACGCGTTGGGGCCCAATTAAAAGGCTTTTCACCTGAATTGAATTGTCGCCAATCTTTGTGTACCTGCCCGGTTGGTCTTTTGTCTAGTGTGCAGGTACCCGTTGCTCTCTTTCGTACCATTAACTGTGTAAGTGCCATTGAATATCCCAATTTAAGGCATTTACATGGCTTACTGGGTTGTAAACCGTGTAAATGCCTTTTGAAAATTGGGCCCTTAGACTTTTAAAATTAGGACACCCCAGCAGGACTGCCTCTCCTCACTACATCGCTCCGATTGGCATCTGCAGAAGAGAGCAGAAATGGCAAGCACCTCCCACTCTCCCCGCGCCAAGACCAGTCAGGGCCTAAGACATTTGCATATATTCCAGCGCTGCTAGGCACACCCACGTCTGACGGGTCCATGCCTGAGGGCCCTTTGGCATGGCCCTTAGGCATGGTCTGTTCAAATGCATTGGAAGAACCTCTGAAGCCAGTAGAACTGTCCCTGCTCAAAAAAGATACAACTAAGTAAGTTGATTCAAACTACGATGCTCACAAATATATCCCTCTTGTAATTGCCTCAGTCTAATATATCAACCCCATACAGCTACTTATGATAGCAGCCTCATTGTAACTCTTTGTAACAACCAGTAGACATAACAATTATAATACCTTTGATCGACTGCATTGCTACAGAACTTTCCTAATCGATGCTCATTGAAACTCTGTAACAACCAGGATACATAAACTTTATTGTACCTCTTGATCCGCTACTTTGTTTCAAGAACTTTCCCATTTGATACTCCTATTTAGCAATGGAGATGAAACTATTCCTTAACATCTACTGTGTATTCACAGTATTTCTCCTGTTATCTCGAGCGTTGCTTACCTATGCTTTTGCACTCCAACAACATTATCACAACATCTCTATCATACAATACCAGATTCACACTAACCTAACTATACTAAGACATAAAATAATAGGGACAGTGTATCGACCGCATAGCAGGCTTATCCATATTATCTCTCAGTGGCCACCTGTAAACCAAAACAGAATACAAAATGCAAACCCATGTACCAGTCTAATTATTGCGAGATCAGTCAGGAATAAAACCCCTGTCTTGATAGACCATATTCGTGACAATGATGTAGACATTCTATTCATTATAGAGACATGGATTTCAGACACAGATACGGTGTTGCTTATCCAACTCAATGCCTTGACATATTCCACACCCCTAGGCAAACAAAGTGTGGGGGAGGTGTTCTTCTCATGATAAAGAGAAGAGCTAACGGCCTCCCTATCATTTTCAATAAGTGTGGAAGGCTTGGACTTCCTTATGGTTGAGACCAAACAATTCACATTTTGCCTTATTTACAGGGCTCTGACACCTTATATAAATAGCTTAATAAACATCTTGGAACCTCTTAACAAACAGATAGCACTGTTAGGTGATTTCAACTGGATCATACAGACTCCCTGCTTAAAGCCATGCATGATTTGCACTTTCAATGCCTACAATTGATAGAGGTAACATACTTGACCTAATATTCCTACCCAATGATTTAATCAATGTTTCTAACTACCCCCTAATCCAAATGCAACCCATACCTTGGTCAGATCATCATATCATCAATTTTGCAATTCCTAAACAATGTGCCATAAGAAGACAGTCCAACATCTCCAACACACGTCCCTGTTTTAAAAAATTCAGTAAAGAATATATTTCTTCAAGAAACCTGTCCTCAACTTAATACAGATACAAATGAGTTAGATAGACTGATAGAAAGCTGGAATTAGCACTGCAGCATCTGCCTCTCCATCTAAACTAACAAAAGACCTAATTGCTCAAACGTATGGTACACGCATGAGCTTAGAACATTAAAGAGAAGATTAAGAAAGCTAGAATACATATAGAGATTAACAAAACTGCCAGAGGATAAGCACAATAATGAGTGCCCTCCGAAACTACCGGGAAAGC
Organism: Ichthyophis bannanicus; assembly: GCA_033557465.1. Taxonomy (NCBI): domain Eukaryota; kingdom Metazoa; phylum Chordata; class Amphibia; order Gymnophiona; family Ichthyophiidae; genus Ichthyophis; species Ichthyophis bannanicus. The sequence goes on along the minus strand of CM066044.1, from coordinate 89,826,074 downwards.
AACAACAACCAAAAGAAAGATAACCATGCTAAGCTATTCATGAAATCTCTAAATAGATCAAGGGAACTCTTTGAGATAGTGAAATCTCTAACTCGATCCCTTAGTAGAGAAGACAACAATATCAGCATCAATCCACAAGTGTTAGCCAACCATTTTATGAAGAAGCTAAGACCACAATCAGTTACACCGATAGTTCCTGCCTCTCTACCCAACATATCCATTACACCATAGCAATCATTTACACAAATCAGTTTAGAACACCTAGAGCAAATCATTATGTTTATTTATTTTATTTATTTATTTAACAGGTTTTATATACCGCTTTATCATTTCAATCAAAGCGGTGTACATTGAAACTTAAACTTAGCAATATACATTAAACAGGGACATTGATAACTTGGATTCTTCTGAGGCAATGGAGGGTTAAGTGACTTGCCCAAGGCCACAAGGAGTGCTAGTGGGAATTGAACCCTGGTCTCTGGGTTCCCAAGCCAGTGTTCTTAGCCATTAGGCTATTCTATAATGTTGATTAACACTATCACATCCCCAGTTGATCTGGGCCCTGTCAGCTGGTTAAAAATAGCTCAGGCAGAAATGGCTCCTTACATACTCAAAATAGTCAACCTCTCAATCTCCTGTGGACATATACCTGCAGCATTAAAGAAAGCCTCTATTAGGCCTATACTGAAACAGAATTCCTTGGACAAAACTGACCTAAGCTCATATCGCCCAATATCAAGCCTCCCATTTATGGCAAAAATTATTGAGAAGATAGTCCAAACCCGACTCCAAGAACAGTTAGATAATCATTCCCCTCTAGACTGACATCAATATGGTTTTAAACCTAACCATGGGGTGGAAACACTTCTATTAGTCATGTTTGATAAGCTCATTAAAGGAATAGCATGGACTAAACAAGCCTTTATACTAATATTCCTTGATATTACTGCAGCATTTCACTCTCTTAATCACTCCATCTTATTAACGAGACTGAGATAAATTGGGATTAGAAACATAGAAACATGACAACAGAAAAAGACCACATGGCCTATCTAGTCTGTCCTTCCATATCAACCACTACAATAGTCCCCTTTTTTCCTTTAGAGATCAAATGGATTGATGGCTCCATCCTCAACTAGTTTAAATCATATTTAGCTAATCACACGTAGCAGATAAAAATTAGCCAAAGTACTTCTAACACATATAGTCAACAGCAAGGAATCCCTCAAAGCTCAGCACTCTCAGCCTTACTGTTTAACATTTATCTTCAACCAATCTGTGAAATCTTTCGGAAATGTAATGTAAATTACCACATTTATGCGGACGATATAATGATGTACCTCCCATTCAATACAGAAAGTCCCATCTTCCAGCAAATAATAACATGCTTCAATGAAGCCTCACAAAGCTTTCTGTCTTAGAATAAATTACAATAAAACCAAAGTACTTTTTATCAATAGGAACAGAGACTTCACCCCTCCATCTAAAATACAAGTAAAAGAAGCGATCCTGGAAGTAAGGAATTAAGTTAGATACCTAGATATTGCTCCTCATCTCTCCAGGCCAGTCCAGGCACCGTTGGGGTAGTCAGCCCCTTCCAGCAGCTGAGGACCGCCTCCGAGCCATCAGTCCTCTGCTAGCTGCAGGGGAGTGTGCTGACTATTAAGGCTGTGCAAGCACAGCCATCTCTGCTTATCCGCAGAGGTAAGCTTCTTTGGGACCGCAAGGGAGGAGGGTATCTCTCTACGTGGGCTTCGGGGGCTTCTCAGTGCACCACGGCCTTCTTGTTGTCAGGGAGGCCTGGGGAGCAGTGGCAAGTGCATGCTTCTGGTTGCGGCAGCATGGCACTCAGTATGGAAGCAACCACGGGTTGTCGGGGCCGGGTCTCTGTCGCATGTGTTTTTGGTGGGGCAGCAGATTAGAGCGCAGTTTCGCCGGCTCCATGGTGGAGATGAAGGCTCCTTCTGAAAACACGGTTTCTAGATCTTTGGGGTCTGCGGGAATAGCTGCCATCTTGCAGGGGGCAGCTGTTTCTCCCACAGAAGTAAGAAAGCCAGGAAAGAGCAAGAATAAATGTAAGAAGCCGGTGCTGACAGTTCCAGCCCCTCAGCCTCTGTTGCCAGGGCTACAGGAGGGGGTTAGAGCCACTGTTTTCAGCAGATTTTATTCTGTCTCTCCACAGGGCATATTGTTTAAAAAGAAAGCAGGCACAGGACTCTGGTCCTCCTAACAAACTTTCAGCAACCCCGGTAGGTGAAATAGGATTGGAAGAAGAACTCAGAGAGGGATCTTCACAGGGGAAGTTTGAGGAGGAGGAGTATGACACAAATTGGTTTGCTGAGGAACCCTCAGGGACTCGGGCAGAGACCGCAGAACTCCTCTGAACTGGGAGACCCATGAGCCATGGAGTTGGAGGAAGGTGAAATTGCCCGCAGGGATGATCCTAACATTTTCAGAGTTTTCCACAAGGAGGAGCTGGGGGGCTCTCATTGCTCACCCCCTAGTAGCTCTAAATATAATGCAGCTGGTGGTCCAGGATGATCCACTAGAGGATCCTCTGCTTCAGGGATTTAAAACAGAGCAGAGGTGCTTCCAGTCCATAGAGTGATCAAACAGATGATTGAATCATAATGGGAGTGTCCAGAGGCTACCCTAAGAGGTAGCCATGCCATGGGCTGTCTGTACCCAGTTCCAAAAGAGGAGAGGGACCTTTTGCAAATGCCTGAGGTGGACACATTGGTCTCGGTGGTAACCAAGAAAACAACCATTCCAGTGGAAGGGAGTGCAGCCCTTAAGGATCTATAGGATTGGAAATCGCAATCTATACTCAAACAGGCATTTGACTCAAGTGCCCTGGCCCTGCAGACCTCCATTTGTGGTGCCTATGACTCCAGGACTTCCGTTCGTTGGCTCCAAGGGGAGGATCCTTCCGATTTGGAGGGAAGTGCTCTGGTGGAGGGAGCAAAATTGGAGTCGGCAGATGTGTATCTAGCCAGTGCCTTCTATGATTTGGTTAGGATAGCTTCAAAGACTATGGCGACCTTCATTGCGGCCAGGCACTTCCTCTGGCTAAGAAATTGGGTGACAGGCATGTTTCTAAGGCTCACCTCAGTAAGCTCCCCTATAAGGGCAAGCTGCTCTTTGGGGAGATGCTTGAAAAGATTGTGAAAGATTTTGGAGATTCCAAAGTAGGCCATATGCCGGAGGACCATCTAAAGGGTCCGAAGCCAGGAAGAGCACAAAGATTTCTCAGGTTCCAGGCTCCTCGGTATACTCCATACCAGAGGGATCGCTTTGTGGTCAGAGGGCAGTCCTTTCGGGGGGCCCGAGTGTTTGGACAGGGCTATTTCGCTACCCAGCAGGCCCTGCCCAAAAAGCCACAGTGAAGCCAGGCAGTCCCAGCAGGAGTTGCCAATAGGGGGACGTCTACAGCAGTTCTATTCTACCTGGGCTGCAATTACAAAAGACCAGTGTGTCTTGGAGATCATCCACGAAGGCTATGCACTGGAGTTCTTCAGACCTCTGGCCGAAACATTTGTAATCTCACATTGCAAGGCACTGGAGAAGAGGGAAGCGGTCGACACCACTCTCTGGCGTTTGCTGCAACTTCGAGCAGTGGCTCCCATGCCCCGAGACCAGTGTGGGTCCGGTTGATACTCCATTCATTTTGTGGTTCCCAAGAGGGAAGGGATCCTTCTGGCCCATCCTTGATCTCAAGCACGTAAACAGGAGCTTGTGGGTACCGCATTTTCAGATGAAGACGTTACACTCGGTGATACTGGCGGTGAGGTAGGGCGAGTTTCTTTCTTCCCTGCTCCTCACAGAGGCTTATCTGAATATTCCCTACAGACCAGACAATCAAAGATTCCTGCACTTCCCGTGCCTATGGGACACTTTCAGTTCAGGGCATTGTCCTTCGGCCTGGCCACAGCATTGCACACTGTCACAAAGGTGATTGATGGTCATAGTGGCGATGGCGTTGAGACAAAAAGGAATTTTAGTGCATCCGTATCTGGACGAGTGGCTTATTCAGACAATGTCCAAAGAGCAGTCGATCAGAGCTACACAGCGAGTGCTGGAGTTCCTGCAACAGCTAGGCTGGATGGTCAACCAGGCCAAGAGCCAGCTTTGACCGGTGCAAAGTTTAGTGTATTGTGGAGCCTTGTTCGATATGAAGGCAAGGTTGGTATCGCTCCTGAGGTCAGGGCATAGGTTCAAACGTTTCTGCGCATGATGGCTCCAACATCATGGTACTACATGCAGCTGCTGGGTTCAATGGCAGCAGCCTTGGACCTAGTGCCGTGGGCCAGGGCCCACATGCATCCACTTCAACAAGCGCTTCTCTCACAGTGGTCGCTGCAGAGGCACCCATTGTCTTAGAGGCTGGTGTGCCAGGTAAGGTCCATTTTGGGATGGTGGTTGGAGTCGGCTCATCTCAAGGCAGGCATACCCTTGGAACAGCACAAGTGGACTTTGGTGACAACAGATGCAAGTCTTTCTGGCTGGTGAGTGAACTGTCACTCCCAGGTGACTCAGGGCTGCTGGTCCGTGGAGGAAGCCATGTGGTCAATCAACTGGCTAGAGATGAGGGCGGTGCTGTTGGCTCTGCAAGCTTTCAGAGACCTAGTAGTGGGGAAAGCCATCCGGGTCTTCTCCGACAATGTGATGACCATAGCCTATATCAACAAACAAGGAGGCACGGGAAGTGCCACCCTGGTGGAGGAGAATCAGCTTCTTCTGCAGTGGGAGGAGAAGCATCTGGTGGCCTTGTCGGCAGTGTATGTATCGGGAAAGGACAATGTGCAGGCCGACTAACTCAGTTCATCATGCCATGGATCCCGGGGAATGGGAGCTAAATGCAGTGGTGTTTCATGACATAACAGTGCATTGGGGGTGGCCGGTCATGGACCTTATGACCACGTTAGCCAACACCAAAGCCGCACATTTTTTCAGCAGGTGCAGGGAATACATGCCGGAGGGGCTCGACACCCTAGCACAGCCATATCTGGTGGAAGGGCTGTTGTATGTGTTTCTGCCATGAGCTCTTATCAGTTGCCTCCTGCAGAGGATAGCGGCTCACAAAGGGCATGTGATTCTAATATCGCTGGATTGGCCACGGAGGCCATGGTATGTGGACCTTGTCTGTTTGCAGGTGGGTTGCCCATGGAAGCTGCCCAACAGGATCAACTTATTGAGCCAGGTCCCAGTGTTGATGCCACAGGTGGATCGGTTCTCGCTTACGGCTTGGCTCTAGAGAGGGAGTGGTTGCAGCACCGTGGTTACTCAGTGGTGGTTATTTCCACCATGTTGAATTCCAGGAAGCGCTCCATGTCCTTGTCTTATGTCTGTATATGGTGCATTTTCAAAGGATGGTGTGCAGATAGGGGCGCTAGTCCGTTCACTTATTCGCTACTAGACATATTGCTGTTTCTATAGGGCAGACCAGACAAGGGTCTAGCCCTTAATTCCCTTAAGGTGCAGGTGGCAGCGTTAGCCTGTTATCGGGGGCGAGTGCAGGGGCGCTCACTAGCAACCCACCCAGATGTGGTCCAATTCCTTTGAGCAGTCAAGAACGCGCGACAACCCTTCCAGCCGGTGGTGCTGCCCTGGGACCTGAACCTGAACCTGGTCCTAGAGGCGCTGATGGAACTGCCTTTCAAACTCTTAGCTATGGCAAGTTTGAGGGAGCTTTCGTGGGAGACGGGTTTCTTAGTGGTGCTATATTCTGCAAGGCGTATTTCCGATCTACAGGCGCTCTCGTGTAGGGAACTGTTCCTCTAGTTTACCACGGCTGCGTCTGGTGCTGTCCTTTCGCGTTTTAATTTGAATCGGTCTATTTCTCTTCCAAACTTTCTGAATCGAGGAAGGGAGGAGCGGGATCGCAAGTTTCATTGGTTGGATCTGCATAGAGTTCTCTGGAGGTGCCTCAAGAGGATGAAGTCTTTTTGTAAGACAGACCGGTTGTTTGTCATTTTTGTTGGTCTGCTTAAGGGGGAGGCCACCTCCAAAGCCTTGATTGACCGATGGGTGAAGCAGGCTATCAGGGCAGCGTATACTGTGCGCGGGAAGGCTCCTCTCTTGGGTCTGAGAGCTCACTCTACTCGGGGCCAGGCGACATCCTGGGCGGAGTGCTCCTTGATTCCATCAGTGGACATCTGCCGGGCAGCAACTTGGTCTTTGTTACACATGTTTTCAAGGCATTATCGGCTAGACGTGCAGGCTAGGAGGGATTCAAATGTTGGAGCTTCGGCTATTCTGACCGGGCTTATGGGTCCCACCTGGGGTTAGATACTGCTCTGCTATGTCCCAATGGTGCCTGGACTGGCTTGGAGAGACGAAGAGGAAGGAGAAATTAGACCTCACCTGCTAATTGTCTTTCCTTGAGATCTCTCCAGGCCAGTCCAGGACACACCCTGTTCATTGGCACGTGCAGTTGGTTTAGTAGTGGGAGTGAACCTGCTGGAGAGGGTTAGGCTGGTGGTCTCTGATGCTTAAGAATTAGACCTTGAGGCACAAAAGAAGGGCGCGTTTGGAGGCTGAGAGCCAGCTGAGCCAGTTAACCCTACTCACCTGTAATCAGTAATCAGTGTCCTTTGGAAATGTAAGAAAAAGATATATATTGTGACGGCACAGGCCAGAAAGAACATAAGAAAAAGGAGAGAAATCCAGGGATTTTCCCAGTGAAAGACAGAGAAACCAGAAGTTCAGGGGTTAAAACTTCTGAATCTGAAAAAAACTCCACACAGAAAGCTGGTAGGCAAGGGACACGCCCTAGTTCCCTAATAACCAAGCCCGTGCACGAGGGAGTGCAGGGGGTGGAGTCAGCAGGCAGTGAGAGAAACTGCAGGTATAAACACCGGAACTTTGAACAGAGAGAGGACGGAAAGGAGGAAGGCAAGGAGGAAGCCAGGAAGGAAACCAAAGCAGGAGTTCCGAGAGGAATCCCAAGCAGATGGGAAGGAGCTCGTGGAAGTATCTGGAGAGCCCAGCAGAAAGGTCCTCAAACTGCCCAGCCTAGAAGTGCCCGAGAGAGAGGTACTCAGAGAGCAGAACGAAGGTACACTGCAGGGGAAGGCAACCTTAAGGGAAGGTGCTTTAGGAGACCAGCTTCCACTGACGCTGAATCTTCTACGGGAAGAGAAGGGACAGACAGAAGCTCCAGTCCTGAATCCAGCCCTAGGGTAATTGGGTCAGGAAATTCCAGGAAGGGAAGAGTTTCTGGGAACCCAAGAATATTACCAAAGAAAGGCACTCTAACAGTGAAAGAAGCCTTACCTGAGTTTCCAAGCAGAGAGGAAAAACCAGCCAAGGGTTTTAAAGCTGGCCAGGGAGAGTTCACAGACCACGTGAGTAATTCACAGCGTTTCCTAGAAGATTTTACAGAGATTGAGCCAACAGCTGCAGGGACAGCCAGGTGCTTATCTCCACAAAATAAGGTGAGCGTGGCTAAGACTTTTAACCATTCTAAGAGTAAGGAATCATATGAGAGAAAAGGCATTGCCCACAGGAAGAGAGATTCTGCTTTAAAGAAAGTTCTGAGATTGTTAGACCACTTGCAGCCAGAGATTGCTGGTTTTAAACATGAGGCTAGTCTAACAGAGTCTGAACCTGAGAGCATGGATTTTGAAAATGCTATAAACCAAGAGCTTAGTTCTGAGACAGAAATGGAATGTCTTCCTGTTTCATTGTAGTAACTAAAGAGGTTGTTTGAAAGCATTAAAACTAGCAGCCGTGTTCCAAGGCTGAGCTGAGGGGCTTATGCATATTAAGTTGGCTAGAAAGCCTGAGAAAGCTTAACCCTTAATGCGAAGGGCTGCACACAAAGTAGATTGAGTCTGCTAGAAGGGCAGATAAAGAAACCTGGTTTGAGAAAGAAAAGAAAACCTCTTGCAGAGAAAGTTTGGCACTCCTGTTTTGCTGAAGAGACTGCAAATGTTTTAAAGCCCTTTTTGGAAAGGAGGTTTTTATTTCCAACCTTGTTTCAATGGTATGAAGAAATACTTTGTTTGAGTTCATTAACAAGCTGCATGTGGAAGCTGTTTATTTTTGTTACCTGTTTTTCTGGAAATTACCCGCCTTTGTCTTGAATATTTGGGACTGTATGTAAAGGTTCCCTTTTGGCCTTGTGGAGAATAAAATCCTGCGTGCCTATATTACTGCTCGGCTGAAGTTATTTTTGCCATACCACAACTACACCCGTAGGCACTCTTATAAATAAAAGACTCTCACCACTTCATATACCTAGGCAACCGCCTAGGGCCCACGAAGTCGTGACAGGATTTGGCGTAGTTATTGGATTTTTTTCGCAAAGCCTATATCCACTACAAAGACGGTGTGAGGAGAAGTCCAGAGAATGCCGGGAAGAGCCGCAGCCACCCAGAGACCAGACTCCAGCCGGAGGAAGGAGGGACCGGAGCAGAGCTTCCAGAGGGTGCTTCCCTTACTGAGCCTGAGTCTACCCATCTGGGAGGTAACCTGTAGATAAACAGGGTTATTTGAGGATAGCCTGCCAGGAGGGGGTGCTGTAGTCTTCGTAACCAGTGGGAAATAGTTTTTTCTGTGTGTGAAAGAGCCACACTTGGTGTTCCTGTTTGTGCTTTATTTCAGCATCGCCAGAGAGATGGAGCAGCCGAATCTGCTGAGCTGGGTCGCGGACCGCTTCAGGGAACAGCAGGAGGAATCCGCCAGAGCCCAAGAGCGGATAGCCCGCCTGTTTATGGACCAGCAGCAACCGCTCCTATCGGTGATGGCCGAATCACTCAAAGAACAAAGGAAAGCATCAGATGCCCTGAAGAGCGTGACTGGGTCCTTGGGTGCCATTCCAGGACTAGGACTACCAGGGAGGGGTATCTTTTCCTTTGGTCCTCTAGGGAAGGATGATAATATTGATGATTATATGGAGGTCTTCGAGAGAGTTGCACAACTCAGCGGCTGGCCAAAAGATCAGTGGGCAGTTCGTTTTGCAGCTTCCCTAATGGGAGAAGCCTTAACTGCATACCGCGCAATGCCCAATGATCTAGCCTCCTCATATGATGATGTTAAGAGAACCATAAGGGATAGGATGGGTCTCACTCCAATGGTATACAGACGCCAGCTGAGGGCGTGCAGGTTAAAATCAGGGGAGACACCACAAGCCTTATGTGAAAGAATCAAGAGTCTAGTCTGGAAGTGGTTAGAACCACAGGGCAAATCTGTTGATACCATTCTGGATTGTATAATAATGGAACAGTTTGTGGAAGCAGTTCCTAATGATTTGAAATCTTTTTTGATCCTCCAGGGTTGTAGGACCACCCAGGAAGCGACCTCGTTGGCAGAGCGTTTTTTAGAGGCCAGGTGGGTCGGCCAAACGAAGGTGGGTCTTACATCTAGCCCTGAAGGAGGAGGATCACAAAAGATGGGGAACACTCTGGTAGGAAAGAGCCTAGAGGTAAAGCCCAGGAGAAAATGGTCCCAGGACCGAAGTAAATGTTTTACTTGTGGGGAGGAAGGACATTTTGCTAGGAATTGCAAGGCCAGAGCAGCAGCATTGATATCCACCCAGGGAAAAGATGGGGAGGGATTTTTGCTGAAGGTAGAGGTCGAGGGCATTCCTACGGAGGCACTTCTAGATTCAGGGGCAGAGCAGTCGATGCTGTCAGCCAAACTGTGGGCTGATGTCCAAGCCCAGAGTGATAAGTCCCCAACCCAATCTGATCATTCCATAAAAATAAAGTGTGTGCATGGCACCACATCGGTTTACCCCTTAACAAAGGTCAGGGTGAGAGGCTTAGGGCTGGAGAGAGAAGTGGTAGTCGCCATTGTCCCTAAGCTTCCCCATCCCTTGGTGTTAGGGAAAGACTGGCCGCAATTCAGGCGGGGCCTGGAGAAAGGTCTATTAGGAGAGAATCAGAAGCCAGAGGAGAGCCCTACACCTAGGAAAGGACAGGGTAAGATATCACGTACGCCTAGTAAAACCCGGACAACACTTAACCCATTGTTAGCTCCTTTGTTTGGGAAGGAACCAGAAGGGAAAGTACCCAAGAAAGAGTCCCCAGAAAATAAACTTAGGTTTGTGCTGAAGGTCTGTAGGACTACCCCGAACACGAAAATACCAAAACGGGTAACTACACAGGCTGCAGGGTTTGATCTCTACAGCGCGGAGGACAAGGTCATTCCCAAACAGGGTAGGGCATTGGTAGAGACCGGTATTCAGGTGGAGATACCCCTGGGTTGTTATGGGAGGATTGCTTCACGATCTGGCTTAGCTGTAAAAAATTCTATAGACGTAGGGGCAGGCGTAATAGACCCCGATTGTAGAGGGGCCATAAAGGTTTTGCTGATCAACTCATCCCATACTGATTTTGTAGTGAATGTAGGAGATAGGGTAGCGCAGTTGATCTGCGAAAGAGTAGGGTTCCCACCCATAGAGGAAGTGGAGGAAGTGAGCACCACTTTAAGGGGGTCGCGGGGATTCGGTTCCTCAGGCCGAGCGGCATTTAAAGGGCTAGCAGCCACGTGCGAAGATAATGTAGATGTGGACCTAGGCCCTCAGCTCGCGGACTGTAGGACACAGCCTATTCCTAGGATGAGGGATGAATTATCCTGGCACCAGCAACAGGCCTTATCCATCTTATTGGGTAAGTTCCCGGATGTATTAACGCCCATCCCGGGGAAGACAAACCTTGTAACCCATACAGTGGTGACCCCTCCGGGGGAAATCATTCGCCAAAGACCCTATAGGTTGCCGGCAGCAAAACAACAGGTGGTGAAAGAGCAGGTAAGGGAAATGCTAGCTTTAGGGGTTATTGAGGAATCTGTAAGCCCATGGAATAGCCCCATTGTTTTAGTTCCCAAACCTGATGGCAGCACCCGATTCTGCATAGACTTTAGAAAAGTTAATGCAATTTCAAGGTTTGATACCTATCCTATGCCCAGGATTGACGATCTCTTGGATAGGCTAGGTAGGGCGTCATATCTAACGACGTTAGATATGACAAAAGGATATTGGCAGATTCCCCTCACCAGGGAATCTCGCCCCAAGATCGCTTTTAGTACCCCGCTGGGTCTCTACCAGTTCCGCCGTATGCCCTTTGGGTTACACGGCGCAGCAGCTATATGCCAGCAGTTGGTAGACAGGGTACTGAGACCGCACCAGCGATATGCTACGGCATATATGGATGACGTAGTAATCCACAGTGACAGTTGGGACCAGCATCTGTTTCACATAAGCAAGGTATTGGAAGCCATGAGACAAGCGGATATTACCCTTAACCCCGCGAAATGTATGTTTGGGGGAAAAGAGGTAAAATACCTTGATCACATCGTAGGGAGAGGGGTGATAAGACCTCTAATAGACAAAGTAGAAGCTGTTAGAGCGTTCCCTAGACCCCAAACGAAGAAACAGATTCGCAGTTTCCTCGGGCTTATTGGGTACTATCGGAGATTTATACCAACTTCGCCACTGAGAGCGCCCTTTTAACAGACATGCTTAGGAAGAATGCTCCGAAACCAGGTACGGTGGTCACCGGAGGCAGAGCTCGCTTTCGAGCAGTTAAAGGGGAAACTTTGCTGTGAGCCAATTTTGAGGGGGGTAGATTTTAAGCGCCCATTCATTGTACAAACCGATGCCTCTGAAACTGGGTTAGGGGCAGTTTTGTCCCAAAAGGTAGAAGGGGTGGAACATCCGGTACTATTCCTAAGTAGGAAGCTGGCACCACCCGAACGGAGGTATTCTGCCGTTGAGCGGGAATGCTTGGCTATACATTGGGCGATAGATGCTCTTCAGTTTTACCTTGTGGGCCGTAGGTTCCTCCTTGTCACGGACCATGCCCCTTTGAAATGGCTCAATAAAATGCGAGACCATAACCCAAGGCTTACGCGTTGGTACCTTACCCTTCAGGCCTATGACTTCCAGATAGAACATAGGGCAGGTAGACTCCATACCAATGCAGATGCCCTTTCCAGGATTCCGTGCTGGACCGACTATCGTCTGTCAGCCCGGAATAATTTAAGGGGGGGGGGGGATATGTGACGGCGCAGGCCAGAAAGAACATAAGAAAGAGGAGAGAAATCCAGGGATTTTCCCAGTGAAAGACAGAGAAACCAGAAGTTCAGGGGTTAAAACTTCTGAATCTGAAAAAAACTCCACACAGAAAGCTGGTAGGCAAGGGACACGCCCTAGTTCCCTAATAACCAAGCCCGTGCACGAGGGAGTGCAGGGGGTGGAGTCAGCAGGCAGTGAGAGAAACTGCAGGTATAAACACCGGAACTTTGAACAGAGAGAGGACGGAAAGGAGGAAGCCAGGAAGGAAACCAAAGCAGGAGTTCAGAGAGGAATCCCAAGCAGATGGGAAGGAGCTCGTGGAATTATCTGGAGAGCCCAGCAGAAAGGTCCTCAAACTGCCCAGCCTAGAAGTGCCCGAGAGAGAGGTGCTCAGAGAGCAGAACGGAGGTACACTGCAGGGGAAGGCAACCTTAAGGGAAGGTGCTTTAGGAGACCAGCTTCCACTGACGCTGAATCTTCTACGGGAAGAGAAGGGACAGACAGAAGCTCCAGTCCTGAATCCAGCCCTAGGGTAATTGGGTCAGGAAATTCCAGGAAGGGAAGAGTTTCTGGGAACCCAAGAATATTACCAAAGAAAGGCACTCCAACAGTGAAAGAAGCCTTACCTGAGTTTCCAAGCAGAGAGGAAAAACCAGCCAAGGGTTTTAAAGCTGGCCAGGGAGAGTTCACAGACCACGTGAGTAATTCACAGCGTTTCCTAGAAGATTTTACAGAGATTGAGCCAACAGCTGCAGGGACAGCCAGGTGCTTATCTCCACAAAATAAGGTGAGCGTGGCTAAGACTTGTAACCATTCTAAGAGTAAGGAATCGTATGAGAGAAAAGGCATTGCCCACAGGAAGAGAGATTCTGCTTTAAAGAAAGTTCTGAGATTGTTAGACCACTTGCAGCCAGAGATAGCTGGTTTTAAACATGAGGCTATTCCAGCGATGGCGAACCTATGGCACGCGTGCCAGCTATGGCACGCGAAGGCCTTGCAGCTGGCACGCGGGAAGGTCCGCAATCGAAAAAAAAAAAAACAACCCTGTCTGCTGCCGTTGTCGGGGCCGCCGCGGCAGAATCGAGCGTGCCGCGGGGCCCCCCTGTACCCGGCAGATCCTGCCCTCCCCGTAGCAGCTCTCTCTTTGGAGCTGCAGTCAGACGCGCCGGCTTGCAGAGCGCGAAGGGGAGAGTTTCCCTTTCGCGGACTCTGTTAAGCCCGCGGGGGCTGATGGGAACTTCCCATCAGCCCCCGCGGGCTTAACAGAGCAGCGAGGGAACTCTTCCCTCGCGCTCTGCAAGCCGGCGCGTCTGACTGCAGCTCCAAAGAGAGAGCTGCTACGGGGAGGGCAGGATCTGCCGGGTACAGGGGGGCCCCGCGGCACGCTCGATTCTGCCGCGGCGGCCCCGACAACGGCAGCAGACAGGGTTGTTTTTTTTTTAATTTTCCCTGGGCTGGGGGGGGTGGGGGTTAGGAGTGGTGATGGGCTGGAGGGGGGGTTAGGAGTGGTGATGGGCTGGGCTGGGCTGGGCTGGGGGGGGGTTAGGAGTGGTGATGGGCTGGGCTGGGCTGGGCTGGGGGGGGGTTAGGAGTGGTGATGGGCTGGGCGGGCCGGGGGGGGGGTTAGGAGTAGTGATGGGCTGGGCTGGGCTGGGCTGGGGGGTGTTAGGAGTAGTGATGGGCTGGGGTGGGGGGGGTTAGGAGTGGTGATGGGCACTGGGCTGGGGGGGTTAGGAGTGGTGATGGGCACTGGGCTGGCTGGGGGGGTTAGGAGTGGTGATGGGCGCTGGGCTGGGGGGTAGGAGTGGTGATGGGCGCTGGGGGGGTTAGGAGTGGTGATTGGCTGGGCTGGGCTGGGGGGGGTTAGGAGTAGTGATGGGCTGGGCTGGGCTGGGGGGTGTTAGGAGTAGTGATGGGCTGGGGTGGGGGGTGTTAGGAGTGGTGATGGGCACTGGGCTGGGGGGGTTAGGAGTGGTGATGGACACTGGGCTGGCTGGGGGGTTGTAGGAGTGGTGATGGGCACTGGGCTGGCTGGGGGGGTTAGGAGTGGTGTTGGGCGCTGGGCTGGGGGGTAGGAGTGGTGATGGGCGCTGGGGGGGTTAGGAGTGGTGATTGGCTGGGCTGGGCTGGGGGGGGTTAGGAGTAGTGATGGGCTGGGCTGGGCTGGGGGGTGTTAGGAGTAGTGATGGGCTGGGGTGGGGGGGTTAGGAGTGGTGATGGGCACTGGGCTGGGGGGTTAGGAGTGGTGATGGACACTGGGCTGGCTGGGGGGGGTTAGGAGTGGTGATGGGCACTGGGCTGGCTGGGGGGGTTAGGAGTGGTGATGGGCGCTGGGCTGGGGGGGTAGGAGTGGTGATGGGCGCTGGGGGGGTTAGGAGTGGTGATAGGCGCTGGGGGGGCTTAAACTAAAAATTGAGTGATGGGGGATTAGGACTGGGAGTGGGCTGATGGGGAGGTTAGGACTGGAAATGGGCTGGTGGGATTAGGACTGGGAGTGGGCTATGGGGGGCTAGGACTGGTAATGGGTTGGGGGGTTGCTAGGACTGGAAATGGGCTGAGTGGAAGGGGGCTTGAACTGCAAATAGCTGTTGGGGATGGGGCTTGGAATGGAAATGGGCTGAGGGGAAGTGGGGGGCTTCAACTGCAAACCGCTGATGGGGACGGGGCTTGGAATGGAAATGGGCTGAGGGGAAGTGGGGGGCTTGAAGAAGGGAATGGATGCTGGGTGAGACTGGAACTAGAAGGGAGCTGATGTTGGGGGAGGATTAGAATGGGATGGGGCTGGGAGAGTAAAATGGAGAGGGGAAAAATATTTTGTGTAGGAGGGATGAAAAATCTACAATTGGCCAGGTATTGGGAGAGTAATTGGGGATTGAGGATGGAGGGGTAAAATTTGTGTGGATGAAATAGGAATGAGGAAAGAGCAAAAGGAGAAAGATTAGTATGTTAAAGCAGATGTAGAGAGAGAGAGAATGGAAAAAAAACTAGAAGAGAGAAGAAAGGACAAATGGACAGCAGACGATGGAGAGTTAGCAGAAAACATGAAGAAACCAGAAGAAAATGGCTGGACCAATTGCAACTGAAAAAAAATGCACAAAAGGTAGAAAGATATCTCTTTATTTTGAATTTATTAACTGGAATATGTCAGCTCTGGGAAATGTGCATCATTAACATCTGCGCTTTGTTTGGTACAAGAGGAAATTCCTATTTGACGTTGCCACTTGTTCTCTTTCCCCAGTATTCACTGAAATGTATTGGTTTAATATTTGCAGTGTTGCCTTTTGATAGGTAGGGTATGGTGCTTTGTGAGTCCTGGTAATGCTGTCAGGATACGGCGGGTTTTGCTATGGGTTCTAAATGGGCAGCGTTTGTAGTAGTTCCTAATGTGCCTGGCGGTTGGCACTGGATTATAGTAATGTAGAAATCTTTTAGTCTTTCTTTATCCATACACTCATTAAGAGACATGTTTACTAAAAGTTAGTGTATGGTAACATTATGCAAATATTTATGCAAATAAGACCACTTATGCAAATGACGTGCTGGCACTTTGAGGAAATTCTTTGGTTTTGTGCGGCAGTTTGGGCACTCGGGCTCAAAAAGGTTAGCCATCACTGGGCTATTCTAACAGAGTCTGAACCTGAGAGCATGGATTTTGAAAGTGCTATAAACCAAGAGCTTAGTTCTGAGACACAAATGGAATGTCTTCCTGTTTCATTGTAGTAACTAAAGAGGTTGTTTGAAAGCATTGAAACTAGCAGCCGTGTTCCAAGGCTGAGCTGAGGGGCTTATGCATATTAAGTTGGCTAGAAAGCCTGAGAAAGCTTAACCCTTAATGTGAAGGGCTGCACACAAAGTAGATTGAGTCGGCTAGAAGGGCAGATAAAGAATCCTGGTTTGAGAAAGAAAAGAAAATCTCTTGCAGAGAAAATTTGGCACTCCTGTTTTGCTGAAGAGACTGCAAATGTTTTAAAGCCCTTTTTGGAAAGGAGGTTTTTATTTCCAACCTTGTTTCAATGGTATGAAGAAATACTTTGTTTGAGTTCATTAACAAGCTGCATGTGGAAGCTGTTTATTTTTGTTACCTGTTTTTCTGGAAATTACCCGCCTTTGTCTTGAATATTGTGACGCCGCCTTGCCCTACTAGGCGGCTGCCTAGTGGGGGCGACGGGCCATCATACTTGTGTCCATGCTTCAGCGTATTAGCTGAGGCCCTTGTAGTGTAGTTGTGGGGCTTATTAAAGCAGTCCAAGTGGATTAGGCCAACACAGGAAAATTTGTTATAAATTTTTATTTTCTTTGCATCATCAAGTTAGCAACAGGCCTTGGTAAAGGTTCCCAAAACATCAAACAGAAAAAGGATATTCTCCAGGACCAAGCAGGAAGTCAGTCCTCACTTATGGGTGACGTCGGCGCCGACGGAGCCCTCGCGGAGCAATTTTCCCCAGCTTTCAAAGAAAGCCTTTGGGAATTGCAGCGCGCATGCTCGGTCGTCTTCCCGCCCGAGGGTGCCATCTTAGCCAGTCTTCTTTTTTCCGCGGAGCCCTGCAGACGTCCCCGTCTTGTCCCCGCGAAAAAGTTGATTTTCCTCTTTATTTATACTTTTTTCTTTCGGTTCGACGCCGATCGTTTTCCCGCCCGGACTCGCGACGCCGGTCTCGAGTCCTCTAGCGTTTTTTTCGGTTTTTCTGACTTAGTCAGCTTTCATTTTCGTTTTCCCTGGCAGCCCGGTCCTTTGACCTCGCAGGGGCCCTTTTTCCCCCGATGGCTGCCAGTGGCTTTAAGCGGTGTGGTCGGTGTGACCGAAATATGTCACTAACCGACACACACGACTTTTGCCTCCGCTGCTTGGGCCCGGATCATGAGGAACTGATCTGTGGGCCCTGCAGCAAACTGTCCTCGAAGGCGTTGAGAAGTCGGCGGCATCAGCGCGAGAGAATCTTCGCTGACCCCAGCCGTACCCGGACCTCGTCGGAGGCCTCCGTGTCAAAGGGCTCCAGCTCGGACCGTCGCCGGAGCTCCTCCGACCGGGGTTCTCCCTCCGGGGACCATCGTCGGAAGGAAAAACCCGCGAGGGCGGCGTCGGTGGACGCTCCTGGCTCCGCGAGGGCCAGGTCGCATAGCCCCGACAGCCGCCCCGGGTCCTTGGAGAAGGAACATCTCCCGAAGCGACCTCGCCTGGAGTCGGAGATGCCTGCCCGGGTAAGTCCTGTAGTCCTTCTGGACTCGCCTCCGCGACAGCCGACGTCGGGCCCGACGCCGTCGGGGCCCGAGTCGGGGGCTGCTGGGTCACCTGAGCTCGGACTCAGGTTGACGGCCTTGGAGAGCAGACTGTCTGCCTTCATGGACCAGCAGCGGGCACTGCTCGCTGGCCTCGCTGGCGCCGCTGCCCCGACCGCCGGGACGTCGACGTCCAAGTCGACCCCGGAGACCGAGCCGATCCTCGAGTCAATGAGAACTCGAGTCGATCCTCGGTCGAGGTCACCCTCGGCCTCCCGTTCGGGACCGAGGTCGCCGACGCCGACTCCCTCGACGTCGGGGCGGCTGGCGCCGCACCCTGCCCGGGCCGACCCCACCGAGTCCTCGTCGGAGTCGGTCTGGGAGTCTGAGGAGGAAGAGTCACCTGATTCTTTCCGGACTCGGTGTGTCCCATCGGACTCACCGGGGTCCGAGCCTCGGAAGCAGTCCCCCCCGGAGGATGCCCGGTTCTCGGACTTCGTTAGGGATATGGCCAAGGCTTTGGCCTTCCCTGCGGATCCCGAGGAGGAGCCTCGAGCCGAAGAGCTCGACGCCCTCCAGTATGACTCTCCCGCGAGGGAGCACTTTACTGTGCCGGTTCCTCCTATGCTGGAACGACTACTCTTCCGCATGTGGGAGAGTCCGGCCTCCTCGCCGGTCCTGAGCAAGCGGGTCGATTCTATCTATCGGGTCCGCAAGAGCCCTGGCTTTCAGAAGGCACAGCTGCCACACCATTCCATGGTAGTGGAATCGGCCATGCATCGTCTTAAGAGCCAGAAGATGCACTCCTCGGTGCCTCCTGGAAGGGAGGCCCGTAACCTGGATGGCCTTGGCAAGAAGTGCTTCCAGGGCTCTATGCTCGCATGTCGTGTCCAGACTTACCAGCTCTACATGGGCATGTATCTCCGGGATCTGGCTAAAGAGCTAGCCGGATTCTCCGCTGGTCTCTCCGAGGAGCCCTTGCGGAGGTTCCTAGCCTTGTCCACGGGCATTCGGGAATGCTCAAAGTTCATGTCCCGAGCAGCCTATGATGGCTTTGAGGCCTCGGCTAGAGTGGCCGCAGCCGGCATCGGTGCCCGCCGACAGGCTTGGCTTCAGTCGTCGGACCTTGAGCCCTGGGTACAGGACAAGTTGGTCGATGTCCCCTGCCGAGGCGAAAACCTCTTTGGCAAGCCCATGGCGGAAAAGGCTGCACAAATTGAGACTGAGACTCTCACCAGGACCAGGCTTTCTAGGAAGACCTCCGCCCCTTCCCAGAAAAAGAAGGGCTCGGGAAAAAAGTCCTTTTACCCGAGGAAGGCGGCTGCCTACAAACAGTACCCCCATTATCAGGCCCCTGCAGCTCCCCAACAGGGCCAGCAGGCCAAGGGACGGGGTAACGGGTCCCGTAGGCAGCAAGCCCCCAAGCCTGCACCACCAGCCCCTGCTCAGCAGGGAGGGGGTTTTTGACTCGCTCAGCATAGCCTCTCCCCCCCCGCTGGTCCCTCCCAGCACCGGAGGCCGGCTGGTTCACTTCGCCCACAGGTGGTCCAGCATCACCGCAGATGCCTGGGTGCTTCAGGTCGTGCGAGAGGGCTACCTTCTCCACTTCCATCAGGTCCCTCCCTCCTATTTTCCGGGAGAACCTTCGCGCCCCCCTCTGCACAGGGAGTTGCTCCTTCAGGAGTTAGCAGGTCTTCTGCAGGAACAGGCGGTGGAACCGGTGCCCCACCACCTGAGAGGTCAAGGCTTTTATTCAAGGTATTTTCTGATACCAAAGAGAACAGGGGGCCTCAGACCCATCCTGGACTTGCGCAACCTCAACAAGTTCCTTGTGCGGGAGAAGTTCAAAATGCTTACCCTTGGAATCCTTCTGCCCTACCTCCAGCAGGGAGATTGGCTATGCTCCTTGGATCTAAAGGATGCCTACACGCACATCCTCATCCACCCAAGCCACCGCCAATACCTAAGGTTTGTGGTGGCAGGAAATCATTACCAGTACAGAGTACTGCCCTTTGGCCTATCCTCCGCACCGCGAGTCTTCACAAAATGTCTCGCGGTCGTGGCGGCCCATCTCCGGCTTCACGGCCTCTATGTCTTTCCGTACCTCGACGACTGGCTCATCAGAGCAGCGTCCGCTCAGGAGGTCACCAACGCCACGTGCCGCACGGTGACTGTGCTGCAGCACTTGGGCTTTGTCATAAACTTCGCAAAGTCCACTTTGCTCCCCTCACAGGATCTCGAGTTCATCGGCGCAAGGCTGCACACTCCTCGGGCACGAGCGTACCTACCGCTCGACAGGGCTCAACGGCTCATGGACCTAGCCGACCGCTTTCGCAGCCAGCCCCTGGTCTCCGCCAGGCGCTTCCTGAGACTGCTCGGCCATATGGCTTCCACTGTCCATGTGACCCCCAATGCCCGCCTGAACATGCGGTCTGCTCAGTGGTGTCTCCGCCAGCAGTGGCGACAAGCCACAGGCGGCCTGGCAGACCTAGTGCGCGTCTCCGAGCCGCTGCTCTCGTCTCTCCGGTGGTGGCTCCGGCAGCCGAACCTGATATTCGGAATGCCTTTCCAGTCACCTCAGCCGACCCGGGTGCTGACCACCGATGCATCCCTCCTGGGCTGGGGAGCACATTGCCAAGAGGCACGTACTCAGGGCCTCTGGACCACGTGGGAGTCTGCTCAGCAGATCAACTTCCTGGAGCTCAGGGCGATCCGCCTCGCTCTCAAGGCCTTCTCCCACCTGACTTCCCAACAGTCCGTCCTTGTCCAGACGGACAATCAAGTTGCCATGTTCTACGTGAACAAGCAGGGGGGCACGGGCTCCTTCCTCCTCTGCCGGGAGGCACAGAAGCTCTGCTCTTGGGCCGTCAGTCACGGCATTCTCCTCAAGGCAGTTTATCTCCCGGGCCAAGAAAATTGCCTTGCAGACAAACTCAGCAGGGTCCTCCAGCCGCACGAGTGGCGTCTGGATCCCTTGGTAGTTCAGAAGCTCTTCCTCAAGTGGGGTCTCCCCACGGTGGATCTCTTTGCCAGTCCTCACAACCGGCAACTTCCTCGCTTCTGCTCTCGTCAGCCACACCCCCTTCGGGTTGCGGCGGACGCCTTTCTGATCTCGTGGTCGGGGAGCCTTCTGTACACTTTCCCTCCCATCCCGCTGGTCTCTCGGACTCTTTTCAAGGTTCTCCGAGACAAAGCCTTCATGATCCTGGTGGCCCCTCGCTGGCCCAGGCAGCCGTGGTTTCCACTCCTGCTGCAACTGGCGGTGGAGGGCCCAATCCCTCTGGGGATACAACCGGATCTCCTCACTCAGGATCAGGGGTCCCTTCTGCACCCCAACCTCAGGTCTCTCAACCTTATGGCCTGGCTGCTGAGAGGGTAGTCCTTGCTCCCCTTCTCCTGCCGGCGGAGGTGGAGGAGGTCGTCTTAGCTTCGCGACGGCCTTCTACCCGCAAATGCTACGCCCTTAAATGGCGTCGCTTTGCAGTCTGGTGTACCCAACAGTCTCAGGATCCCTTCTCCTGCCCGGTGTCGGTGATCTTGCAGTACTTGCTGCACCTCTCTAATCTGGGACTTAAGTCCAACTCCGTCAAAGTTCACCTCAGTGCTCTTTCAGCACATCATGTGCCAGTGGACGGCAGACCTCTCTCCAATGACCCTCTCGTAGCGAGGTTTCTCCGAGGTCTCCTTCTACTTAAACCACCTCTGCGCCCGCCAGCGCCTGACTGGGACCTGAATGTGGTTTTGCAGCGGATCACCTGTCCGCCTTTTGAACCTATGGCTACCTGTTCTCTCCGTTTTCTGTCTTGGAAAACTCTGTTCTTGATAGCCCTCACTTCCGCTAGGCGCGTAAGTGAATTGCAGGCCCTCGTGTCTGATCCCCCTTACACTAGGTTCTACAAGAATAGGGTAGTCCTACGGACTCACCCAAAATTTCTGCCTAAAGTGGTCTCCCCTTTTCACATCAATCAGGAGGTGGTACTTCCAACCTTCTTTCCCAGACCACACTCCAGCCGAGCTGAAACGGTCCTCCATAACCTGGACTGTAGAAGGGCATTGAACTTCTACCTTGACCGTACGCGGGAGCACCGTAAAGCTGCTCAGCTTTTTGTGTCTTTTGACCCCAATAAATTGGGGCTCCCGGTCTCCAAGCGTACTCTGTCCATCTGGGTTGCGGACTGTATCTCTTGGGCTTATGGGGCAGCCGGACTCTCCTTAGAAAGTCGAGTCACGGCTCATTGCGTTCGGGCAAAGGCCACGTCAGTGGCTTACCTCCGCTCTGTTCCGCTGGCAGACATCTGCCGGGCCGCTACTTGGTCTTCGAGCCAGACTTTTGCAGTCCATTACTGTCTCGAGAGGGAGTCCCGTAGGGACAGTGCTTTCGGACAGGCAGTCCTCCGTAATCTCTTTGAGGTCTGAGCAACTCCTACCCTCCATCCCGGATGTGGGCTACCGGTGGGTGATAATTCAGCGAAGATTCTATCCTTCTGTGCTGCTGAGCTAGAGGGAGCTCATTTTTGTGCTTAGGGTCTCCGGTAGCCTTGAGCTTGGGAGTCCCATAAGTGAGGACTGACTTCCTGCTTGGTCCTGGAGAAAGCGTAGTTACTCACCTGTAACAGGTGTTCTCCAGGAGCAGCAGGAATCAGTCCTCACTACCCTCCCTCCTCCCCTTGGAGTTGCAATCGTCTGCTTATGTTCTTTTTGCAAATTTTTATGCTGTCTTTTTTAGCTATGTCATCTGACTGGCTAAGATGGCACCCTCGAGCGGGAAGACGACCGCGCATGCGCGCTGCAATTCCCAAAGGCTTTCTTTGAAAGCTGGGGAAAATTGCTCCGCGAGGGCTCCGTCGGCGCCGACGTCACCCATAAGTGAGGACTGATTCCTGCTGCTCCTGGAGAACACCTGTTACAGGTGAGTAACTACGCTTTTTCTCCAAACAAAAAGCTTTCCAAAAGAGACACGTAACTACTTTAGCAAAAGCAGTTTCTTCACTCTTTGCCTTTATCATTAAATTCTTTGCCACTAAAGCAAAACAGTTTAAACTCACTGTTACATGCACAGTCCAGCAACTCTTCTCAGTTTCTCTCAGCTGCTACAAACCAGCTTGTGATTACAGGCTGCCTCTTAGCATGGAAACTAAACAGCAGTTTAACACATTTCCAGCATTAGTAGAACGGCTGTTTAAAACATGAGGTTTTCCTCCTTTTCATCTGCCTTTCTCAGTGGCATTTACCTGGCAGAAACACCTCTTATATTTTCCTTCACAGCAATCAATAAAGCTTCTAAACATTGCTCATGCAAAAAGCACATTCCATGGATTCATCAGAGGACTCTGAATTCTCTTGGTACAATTCAACTTCCATTTCCTCCTCTGTGCTGTAAGACTCAGGGGCTGGGACACTTTCAGGGATCTCTAGCTTCACCTTCTTTAAAAGCTTAAAATGTTTCTCCCACTGGAGATTCCTTCTTCCCTTTGGAACTATGTCAGAAACACTTGCCCTTCTTCCCCTTACTGAATCATACAGAGGTAATGCTTGGTTTACCTTGCTTGCAGACGTCCTTCCTTTACTAGGCTTCCTGCAATGTTTGGACACTTGCTCAGAGTTTAAGCTGCTGGCCTCCGAGTCAGAACTGTAGTTCTGGAACTCTCCCCAGTTCCTTTCTCCTCTGGCCCTGCCACTTGCCTTGGCAGTTCTGGCTAGTCCTTTTGGAATCCCCAGGTCTTTCAGCCCTGCAGTGCTGTTTCCTCTCCTGGCTCCTCTGGACTTCCCGGCTTCTCTGAACTTCCCGGCTTCCTCCCTCACTTGCTGAGTGACGCAGTTTAAATGCTTGATAGCCTGCTTCCTTCTCTGGCCCCACCCTCTCTCTCCCTGCAGTTGCCCTGGAGAGTGGGCGTGGCTTCAGGCTAGCTTTGCAAGTGTGTGTTTCAGTATTGCTTTCACTTTGAGACCTATGCTTAGGTGAGCCCATCCCCCATTTATGGAAAAGACCTTTTTTTTCTCTTTCCCAGGGCTGTGCTACACCCGCATCACCACAATATTTGGGACTGTATGTAAAGGTTCCCTTTTGGCCTTGTGGAGAATAAAATCCTGCGTGCCTATATTACTGCTCGGCTGAAGTTATTTTTGCCATACCACAACTACACCCGTAGGCACTCTTATAAATAAAAGACTCTCACCACTTCATATACCTAGGCAACCACCTAGGGCCCACGAAGTCGTGACAATATATAATGAAAGAGAAAGCAAAGAGGGGGGATCAGAAGGGGGCAAGCGCTCCCTAGGTCCTTCTGTCTCTTGCGGTGCTCGGGAGAGCAGGTTTGTTAGCTTGTTTAAGGTTAGTGCTTTATAGTTAGATAGTTGTAGGCTGCTTTGTCAAGAGAAGACTGAGGTGGATGCTCTAGGGGGAGCCAGATACTACATCAGCAAGACTCTGTATAATTTAGTCCTCAGCTGCTGGAGGGGGCTGACTACCTCAACGGTGCCTGGACTGGCCTGGAGAGATCTCAAGGAAAGACAATTAGCAGGTAAGGTCTAATTTCTCCTTACTTTAGATCAAAATCTAAACTTAGCATCACAAATCAATAATACAACTCAAGCTATTTACAGAAAGATTAGAACACTCCATTATCCAAGACCTCTGCTAGACCCAAGTGATTTCCGCTCCTTCCTCCAAGCCATGATTTACCCTCACCTCGACTTTTGTAATAGCAGCTTACAGGGCATACCAAAACATGCATTGATACCATTGCAGATGGCATAACATACAGCAGCTCGTATAATTCAGAAGGGTGCCAGAACACATCACACCCATATTACGAAAGCTACACTGGCTCTCCATACTCAGCAGAATCCAATATAAAAACCTAATCATCACATTCAAGCCTATTCATAAATTACAGAAAATCTGAACTGATGCACATTACCAGGAGTACTATATTCTCACCACCGGACTCAATAAAGATCTTTGACCACACCATAAGCAATAAACAGGAAGTCAAATACCTCAGAGTTACATTTGACCAACCACTCAGCTTCCAGTCTCACATCAAAAAGACGACCAGATCAGCCTACCACAAACTCAGAATGCTACGCAAACTCAAACCACTACTCACCGACAACGACTTTCGAACTGTATGCCAAGCCATTTTTTTTTGTGCCATCAAGTCAGTGTTGACTCATAGCGACCCAGCTACCTCTGGGTTTTCTTGGCAACGTATCACCGGAAGTAGATTGCCAGCCTTTTCTTCCGAGGCAATGGAAAGTAAAGTGACTTGCCTAAGGTCACAAGGAGTGCCAGTGTGAATCGAACCCTTGATCTTCTGGGTACTAGGCAGTTGCTCTAGCCACTAGGCTACTCCTTCGTGCCAAGCCATAATAATGCCTATATTAGATTTCTGTAATGCAATCTATCATGGTCTTCCAAAGAAAGCTATCCTCCCCCTACAACTGGTGCAAAACACTGCGGCCAGAATCATAATTGGAACAGCGAAATATAAACCCATAACCCCCACGCTCCATCAGCTGCACTGGCTCCCGCTCTCTGTATGCACCAAATACAAAAACATAATAATAATCTTTAAAACATTAAACAACCTCTCTCCAGCAACCAACCACTGATCAGGAGAACGCCAACAACAACCTAGAGATCCCACTAAAATTCAGCAAAGCAAATCAATCCACCTGCAAGAGAGCCTTCTCCCTGTATGCACCCCAGCTATGGAACGATCTCCCCATCTCAACACGCGCAATCAAAGACCTAGTAGACTTTAGGACAGCAATAAAAACCCACCTTTTCATAGAGTACTATGGAGCCACCCCAGAAGACCATGATCACTGATGAAATGTACCACATAACACTGCAACAATTTCTTTGTATATAGTTAAAATTGTTAATTACTTGTAATACCCCAATTAACCTCCAAGTTGTATATCCCTGTTCTATGTAAAGCTAGTTGCTGTAATTGTTCCATGTAAACCAATTTGAATGTATGATAAGGCAGTATAGAAGACCTGTTAAAATAAAATAAAATAAATAAAAATAATGCATGCTATATCTCCACCCCACCTAGGATCACTTATTAACAGGAACCCAAATAATAGACAAAGGAGAAAAGATGCACAAAACTCATTAAAGCTCCCAACAGAGTTCAGGAAAACCAAACAGTCAACAAGTAATAGAGCCTTCTCTTATTTTGCCCCAAATTTATGGAACTCCCTCCCAGCTAGAATTAGAAATATTGGAGACCTATCCACCTTCAGAAAGAATATCAAGACATTACTTTTCTCTAAATATTATGGAACCAAGCATACCCAAAATAATACTTTACCAACATAACATAATCCCTGATCATAACACTCAACATGCGCCCCTAGCACCCTCCTTATCTCCAAACCTATGTAAAGGCAACATACGACACATATGAAAATATGTGAATAATCCCAAATCCTCATTGCATACGTATGCACTCATGTAAATAAGTTACTGCCTGTTATCTTGGATCGATGTTTTGTTGATTACTAACTTGTATATACCGCTAACTACTGTTTATTG
Source organism: Ichthyophis bannanicus (assembly GCA_033557465.1). Lineage (NCBI taxonomy): Eukaryota > Metazoa > Chordata > Amphibia > Gymnophiona > Ichthyophiidae > Ichthyophis > Ichthyophis bannanicus. The sequence continues at coordinate 89,800,284 of CM066044.1, read as the reverse complement.
CATTTGTTGTTTGTAAACAGCTTTGATTACTTGATAATGCGGTATTTTAAAAAACCCTCTAAATAAATAAATAAAATTGGCTGAACTACCAGACAAGACAAAAAAAGTGCCTCGGTGTAACCCCCCCCCCCCCCAAAAAAAAGCCTGCTGCTACAAGATGTAAGCCCTTTGAATTAACTTACAGTGGATTTCCCTCAGACCCATATTAATCGTCAATTGTTTAAGATGGGCGAAACACTTTGCCATGCATTCTTGTGTTCTGCTCGACTCTATTGCTCTTTCCCACCTCCGCAGCACATCCAACTACACATTGCTGAGCACTCTATAAAGCTGTCACTGAGAGGGATGGAATGAAACAGATCATCCGCTTCCTCCACAAACTGCTCTCCCAGATGTGCCTGCCTAATTTAAATTATATAGTGCCTTGCTTGTAAATAAGCATAGGATTCCTTATTCTCCAACCTGAAGTCTTGCTGCAATCCCTGGAATTCCCAACAGACCCCTAACTCATCAACAACCTGACACAATGAACCAATCCCTTCGTCCTCCCACCTACAGAAAACCCTATCTTCCAAATCCATCACAAACTCCAGATTGCCCTAGAGTGGCCCACCATGTGTACATGGTGTCAAGCGTCCCTCAGGTCCCATGGAAGCCTCTCCCTTTTGCACTTGCTAATTTGGGGATGCCGCTAGTGCCTTTTCTCATGCTATTGATCCATGTTCTACAACCAGTCCTGCAAATTATGCAAGATACAGGCCTATGTATAGTCCTCTAAGTCTGGAAGACCCATGCCCCCACCCCTACTAACCCCAGGGGCTTTTAATTTGATCAAGGGATACAGTCTGGAATCTTTCACTGTCCCATGCTTACAGTTTCTGGCCATGCCCAAGGAACTTAGCCGGTTTTATTTTTTATTTATTTATTTATAGCTTTTCTATACCACGCTATTTGTTATCAGTGCGGTTTACATACAACAACTTGACTACAGGGCAGGGGAAGTTCTGCCCTGTATTTACATAAAACAGGGAAAGTAACATGGAAATGTAACTGGGAGAACTATATACAATTATTTACAGCCAGGTGAAGTTACAGTGAGGTTATTTAGAATGAGGCGATTCGATATGCTAGGTTTGTTTATTTATTTTTTATTGACTTTTAACAAAAGAGATAAGAATGCTCAATGATTATAATCATTTCAATCTACTAATAAACTTTGACATTCAACACAATCCACAGTGCAGTCTAATATATTTTCCCCTTAACCTTCCCCTCACCCTACTTCTTCCACTCGCTTAGTACCCTCAAGCCAAGCATCTGAACCCACTTCCTTCCATTCCACTTGCACGCCTCACTACCTAAACCCTTCTCCTCCAAACCCAGGCCCAGTACTTTGCCTTCACCTCCTCCGTCTCCTGCAATTTCCCCTGTACAGAGCTGTGAGTCTGCCCATGATGGCATTTATGTTTTTTAATCTTTGTTGGTTTGGTTGTGTTCTAAGTTCTCAGTCGCAGATGCAGGTTAAAGAACTAATCAGCAATGACAATGAATTTTGGGGGAAAAGCAGCGAGAAAAGAAGGAACCCAGAAACCAGGCAGCTGCCTCCACAGTCCCCTGGGGAGTCTGACGCCCAACCCCAAAACAAAGATGCGAGCAGCCAGAGAACACAAGCCAAGGACTTCAGCAGTGTGCAGATGAGACTTGTGCATCTGGACCTGAAGGGAGCAGCTCCTAAGGTCTCCTACTTAGAGCAGGTGAGTAGCTGTAATGCTCTCGATACAGGAAGAAGCCTGAGTGTTCCCAACTGTATAAATACCTACTTAGGTTTGCACGTCAGACTGTGTGTACCTGTGCTGTAATAGCTGCCGGCTGTAGCCAAGTCATTTTTCATACCGTCTTCTACCCTGAGGTGCAGTTCTTGAGTATTTTTTTTTATTTAGCTCATGCTTTTCTAGTCATGGTTCAAGGTAAGTTACATTCAGGTGCAGTAGGTATTTATTTATTTTATTTGTGAGTTTTATATACCGCTTTCTCAATATAATCAAGGCGGTTTACATATAACCATTGAACAAACTTAATACAGTTTACATTGAGGCGTGGTGTTATGAACAATGAAGCAAAACAAACAAAACAAGCAGAATTAAACTTGATAACTTAAACTTATTTACAAATGCAGGGATGGAATTTGCATTGATCTAATGTGAATATTTAATACAGTTATAGACAGTGTTATGTGGCCTATTTAAGTTGCAGTTGGAGTGCTGTATGCAAGTCATAGGAGTGTGTGTTCATGGTGTATCAATGGTGAGAGTATTGAAGTCAATGAGCATGAATTAATGGAGTATTAGGTGGGATGCATACGAGTTATGTGGGGAAAATATTCTAATCTTCCATTTTGGTTGATAATATTCCATGAATAGGTATGTTTTAATTCTTTTATGGAAGGTGAGTAGGTTGGTTGTTTCTTAGGCTTTGAGGTAGCAAGTTCCAGTGGATTAGAGCATAAAAAGTGAAGGCTCTGTTGTTTGTTGTTTGGCTTGTATTCCTAAAGCCTATAGGTAATATCAGGGAGTTTGGGTATCACCTCTTCTTTGCCTTGTTTCAGGTAGGATAGTAATTAAGGAGGTTAGATGTGCTGGGGCTAGGTCATGTAGAATCTTGAATGTGGTTGCTAAGGATTTGTATATAATTCTAGTTCCACATCGTCCCTCCAGTCTAGTCCCGAACCTCTGGGTTGTGACCCTCCTCCAGCAGCTTTGGAGACTGAGAAACGTCATTCTTGTGATGACACTGGTACAAATCCCCCAGGGACCGCCTCTTGATTCCAGTTCTCTCAGTCTCCAAGCAGCTGGAGGATCGTAACCCTTTAGATTAGGGCTCACTGGAGGAACAAATAAGAAAAAAGTTAGCAAATTACAAGAGTTAAGCTGAAATAGTGACAGGTGTTAAATTTTGGAAGTAAGAGCTGTGCTGTGGTGCGCCCTGCCCCTTCCCCCGGAGCTCCTCTATCCCTCCTATTGATATTTACCAGAGCAGAGAAGAAGACGGAACAAGGAACTTCTTTGGGGGAGCAAAGAGTGTATGGGGACAGGGCTCCGACTCCCGAACCCAGGGTTTGGGTGAGGAGTCGGTGTTGGAAGCTGCTGGTGCAGGCTAACAGTTCTTAGCCGCAACGAACTGACAGGCGTCAAAGTAGAAGAAAGCTTTCCCGCACAGCCGTTCCTTTATCCGACGCTGAAGCCGCTAATTTCAGCTGAGTGCAGATAGGGAAGCAAGTAATAGCCACAAGAGAGTTCAGGACCAAGGTAAGAGGTCCCGAGGTGACCGTTGGGGCGGTTGTGTGTGTGCCGCGGGGGTTGTGTGTGTCGCGGCGTTCAGGCTGCGCCGCGTCTATGAAGTGCGGGAAGACAGGAAAGGGGCTGTAATTGCTGCAAGCAGCTCGTTTTCGGCTTGTATACCCTCGTTTTTTCTCGGAGTGATTTTATTGTAACTGGGGTGACTGTGGTAGCTCCAGTTATGTAAAAAAAAACAAAAACGTTTACAGTCTATAGTATTTTTTCACGGCAGAGATTAACACAGGTTTTTTGATAAAGTAATTGTTGGTTTAAAGTATTCAGCTACAGTTCAGGGCTGGGCTGCTGTGAAGAGATGCCTTCTAAGCCTCAGTTCTTAGTCTGGGGGGCTAGAAGAGGAGCCGTTTCAGAGACTGGGGTGTGTAAGAGCTGCGTCCAAGAAGCAGCCTCTATGGAACAAGCGTTAGAAAACACTGGTGACAGTCAAAAGGGCACTGCGGGGACCATACCAGAGGTGATTGCACCCACGGTGCCATCGCTGGAGCCGGTAGCAGGACCATCTTCAGCTCCTGATTTTAGTCCGTCTCCGGCACTGTTAACGGGCGGATTGGAAGCACTGTTTTCTTCTGATTTCTTATCTCTACTTCAACAAACCTTTGGGGTTGTGAAGAAAGGTATGGCAACTAGTTCCGCGGAAGGAGAGCAGTGCAGCAAGCGTCCAGGAACACCGCAAGGAATAGGGGACACTGGATTTCTGTCTAAAAGGCCTAGGACAGTGAAAGAGCAGCAGGATCAGTCTGGGAACTCAGAGGGGCTCCAGTCGGAAGATGGGGAGCCAGACGTTGAGTTTGAGGACGAGTTAGAGGAAGGAGAGCTTACTGAGCAGGAAGACCAGGCTAGGGTGGGGCGCGTCTTTCAGCACGATGCGTGGCCAGCACTCTTTACTGAGACCCTGAAGGCTCTTAATATGCCAGCGGCAACCCCAGTGGAGGATTCCACCTTAGAAGATCCATTATTGCAGGCCGTGAGAAAAACTCAAAAAGCCTTTCTGATACACAGGGTGGTACGGGAGATTTTTCAAGAGGAGTGGGACATGCCCGAGGCAGCTCTTAAGTGATCAAGGGTTATGTCTCGCCCTTATCCCTTGGTGGATCAGGACCGGGAATTATTCAAGTCTCCAAAGGTAGATGCAGCAGTGTCGGTGGTGACAAAGAAAACCACCATTCCAGTGGAAGGTAGTGCTGTTCTCAAAGATTCTCAGAATAGGAAGTTAGATACCTTGTTGAAACAAGTTTTTGACATCTGTGCCTTGTCCATTCAGGCTTCTATTTGTGGAGCATGGGTGGCGAGAGCCTTTCTACGCTGGTCTCAGCAGATTCAGGGGGAACAGATGGGAGAGGCAGCCAGAGAAGCATCTAGTCTGGAATTCGGGACTGCGTATCTAGCAGATATTCATTATGACCTTATTTGGGGATTGTCAGAGAGTATGGCATCGGTGATAGCGGCAAGAGGGTATCTTTGGTTGTGCAATTGGGTGGCGGATGGCTCCTCCAAAACAAGGCTTAGCAAACTACCTTTCAGAGGTAAACTACTTTTTGGTGAAGACTTAGATAAGTTAGTCAAGGATCTAGGAGAGTCCAAGGGCGGAAGACTGCCTGAGGACAAGCAAAAGCAAGGGCGTCCAGCGCCGGCAGTCAAGAATCAGCAACGAGAGTTTCGCCGTTTTCGTTCCCCACGGTACGGTCAATTTCAAAGAGGTCGTTTCCCCTATAGGAATCAGGGGTTTCGTGGTTTTTGAGGGGCCATCAGAGGATTTGGAGCCCCTTCTTCCTTGAACCTTAGAAAGCCAAAATGAAGAGAGGAGGACCCAGATAGGGCAGATACCCATGGGAGGTCGGTTGCGAGACTTCTACCCTGCCTGGGTCCAAATCACGTCAGATCCATGAGTGTTGGAGGTTATTCGAGAGGGATATTTTCTGGAATTTCAATGCCCAGTGGTCGACTCTTATGTTCAGTCTCCATGCAAGGCGCAGGTCAAGTTAGAAGCGGTGCGAACGACCCTAGATAGGCTACTAAAGCTCAATGCTGTGGTGCCAGTACCCCCAGACCAGTACAGCTGCGGTCGGTAGGCCATATACTTTGTAGTGCCAAAGAAGCAAGGGTCCTATCGACCGATTCTAGATCTAAAAAGGGTGAATCGTCGTCTCCGAGTAGCTCATTTTCATATGGAAACTCTGAGTTCAGTTATCGTGGCCGTACGAGAAGGAGAGTTCCTCACTTCTCTAGATTTATCAGAAGCTTATCTACATATTCCAATTCGACTGGAACATCAGAAGTTTCTAAGATTTGCAGTCCCGATAGGACATTTTCAATTCAGAGTGCTACCCTTTGGATTGGCAATGGCTCCACAAATTTTCACAAAGGTGATGGTGGTAGTAGCAGCGGCATTGCGAAAAGAGGGAGTATTGGTTCACCCATATTTGGACGATTGGTTAATTCGAGCAAAGTCCAGGGGCGAGAGTGAAGCGGCGACAACCAGAGTAGTGCAGTTTATAGAGTCTCAGTTGGGTTGTCAACATGGCAAAAAGCAAATTAGAACCGTCGCAAAACCTGGAATATCTGGGGGCTCGGTTCGATACAAGCGTAGGAAAAGTGTTTCTGCCACAACTGAGGGCCAGATGTTTGAGAATACTAGTCCGCAAGTTTCTGAAAAGATCGGCGCCTATAGCATGGCATTATCTGCAGCTGCTAGGGTCCATGGCAGCGACGCTCGAGTTAGTGCCATGGGCAAGGGCGCATATGCGGCCATTACAGAGAGCATTGCTCAGAAGGTTGTCACATCAGGAAGATCCGCTGTCCCAGAAGCTGCCCTGTCCCAGAGCTGGCCTGACACACCAGGCTTTTCAGTGGTGGTAACGTACAGGGAATCTGGAAGAGGGAATGCCGTTAGAGTCGCCTCCATGGATACCCTTAATGAATGACGCGAGTCTTCTAGGTTGGGGAGCACACTTCGAAGGAAGTTTCGCTCAAGGACAGTGGACCAAGGTTGAACAGAGGTGGTCAATCAAGAGGCTGGAGTTGAGAGCAGTAACGCTAGCGCTGCGAGATTTTCAAACGTGGCTGCAGGGAAAGGTGGTTCGGGTGTTCTCCGACAACGCGACCATGGTAGCTTACATCAATCGCCAAGGAGGAACAAGCAGTGTGTGTCTGGAAGAGGAAGCCGAGCAGCTGTTCGCGTGGGCAGAAGTACATCTGTTGGCTTTGTCGGCGGTGCATGTGGCAGGAGTGGACAATGTGGAGGCCGATTATTTGAGTCGGGTCAGGGTGGACCCAGGAGAGTGGGTTCTCCATCCGGAGGTATTCGAGTTGGTAGTGCGACGTTGAGGGACTCCAGTAATGGATTTGATGGCAACCTTCGAGTCGGAAAAGCCAGCCGATTTTTCAGCAGAAGACGAGAAAGAATGTCAGAAGGCTTAGATGCGCTCATACAGAGATGGCCAGAAGACCAACTCCTGTACGTGTTTCCACCTTGGGTGTTGATAGGTCAAGTGCTACAGCGCATAGAAGTGCACAAAGGTCTAGTGATTTTGATCACACCAGACTGGCCACGCCGTCCCTGGTATGCGGATCTGATGAGGCTCGTGGTGGACTGCCCTTGACATCTACCGAATCGCAGGGATCTGTTATTGCAGGACCCTCTGCACATGCCTCAGGTAGATCGGTTCTCGCTTACGGCTTGGCTCTTGAAAGGGCGAGGTTAACAGCGAGAGGTTATTCTACAGCGGTAGTTTCCACTTTATTAAAGACAAGACGCAGGTCTACTTCATTGGCGTATATTCGTATCTGGCGTATATTTGAAGTGTGGTGTGCGGTCAAGACGGTGGAGGCCTTGAAAGCTTTGATTCCGGAGGTATTGTCCTTCTTACAGGATGGCTTTGAAAAAGGCTTGGCTGCAGCATCTTTAAAAGTGCATCTAGCAGTGCTATCCTGTTACAGAGGGAAGATAAAGGGTGTGACGCTGGGAGCGCATCCAGATATTAAGCGTTTTTTGAGACCGGTGGCGATCTTGAGGCCGCCATGTAGACCAACGATTCCAACATGGGATCTGCAGTTAGTGCTGGATGCGTTGGTACAGGAGCCATTTGAACCTTTATCGAAGGCATCAATAATGGACTTGACTCTCAAAGTGGTGTTTCTGGTAGCTAAATGCTCGGCTAGGCGAATTTTGGAATTGCTGGCTCTATCGTGCCAAAGGCCTTTTCTCTACTTTTACGAAAAGAAGGTGATATTGAGGCCGGTACCATTGTTTTTGCCGAAGGTGCTATCGGTTTTCCATGTAAATCAGGTGATTTCGTTACCAGTTTTTGATGAAGATAGTGATGTTTCTTCAAGTGTGAATTTACATTTCTTAGATGTTCGAAGAGTGTTAAAAAAGTATCTTCAGAAGACAGCGGAGTTCTGCAGGACAGATAGGTTGTTTGTCCTGTTTGGGGGGCCAAAGAGAGGAGAAGCAGCGTCTAAAGCATCTATTGCTAGGTGGCTCAAAGAAGCTATTGCGTCAGCGAACATTTTGAAGGGAAGAATCGTGCCGGACAGGCTTAGAGCTCATTCCACAAGAGCACAGGCGGTGTCATGGGCCGAGTGTAGTTTGGTTCCGCCTATTGACATTTGTAGAGCGGCTACTTGGTCTTCTTTAAATTCTTTTGTTAAACATTGCCGTCTGGATGTGCAAGCGCAGGACGATACACGTTTTGGATCAGCGGTGCTTCAGGCTGGTCTAGCGGGGCACTCCCGTTAAACTTTTCACTGCTCTGTTACATCCCCAGAGGTTCGGGACTAGACTGGAGGGACGATAAGCAAGGTGAAATTAGACTTACCTGCTAATTGTTGTTCCTTGAGGAACTCCAGTCTAGTCCCGCATCCCTCCCTGGTAGTTCTTTTTGGACTATTGCCTGAAGCGAAGAAATATATTTTTTCAGGTCAGGATGAAGGAACAGCTGTGCTGATTGCGGTCCGTAAGGTAAGATTCTTAGTTGGGGATTCGGCTGCGGTCAACAACCTCTGTGAACAGGGGGACGGTGGACCTAAGCTATGCATAAGTAAGTACTGCATTTTTCTTCTACTCAGTTAA